>JAJPUD010003135.1:95302-186546 GCA_023553655.1 Myrmecobius fasciatus | reverse complement strand
AAAAAAAAAAAAAAAAAAAAAAAAACTCCAAATGGGGTCGGAGTCCAGCATGACTGAAAATGACTGAACAAATTTGTACCTTGATTTAAATCTTTGATAAAAATGTTCAAAAGCACAGGTCACTGGGGCATCCGCTTCCTGACCTGTTGATAATGAACAGTTAACGCCTGTTCCTTGAGTCTGACTGTTAGAAGATTGTCAACATCTCTGCTAAAATCTAAATAGATTATATTAGATCACTCGGTGCAAGAATTGGGTTAAGAAATCAAGCTAGTCTGATGCATCTTGTTTTTGATGAAGCCCTGTTGGCTTTTTTGGAATCAAGGCTCATTTTTCTACATCAGGCTATGGACTGAAGGCAAATTTATCAGCCTATCATTTGCTTATTGTTGTCATTTTTACTTCCAGAAATTGCATCATTGGTCTCCAATTCTGAGACAGCTCTCAGGTTCTGGCAGCCTTTCAAAAGATATGGCCTATGGCTCAAGAATCCCACCAGTTTTTTGATTTGGGCTTGGTGAGTTGAATTCACCAAAGGTAGGGAACAAGGTGTTCTCTTAATATCTCTTTATTTACCATTTAAGCATTCAATTCTTCCTAGGCAGAAAACAAGCATCAATCACTAGTTCAAGGGATTCCATTTTTCCTGTGAACACTTTGAAATCTGCTTTTTTCAAATCTACACCCAAAATTACACCTGGTTTTTTCCCCTCTGATGACAATTTCCAATGTAATGGTCGCTTCCCCTAAAGTTCTTACTGTGTCCAAGCCAACAATGCATTCCTCTACATTGGGGAGAATTTCCCCTTGAAAATTTCTATGACTAAATAGTATACAACCTTTAATAACGGCAGACATCTGAAACCTGAACAAACATTTCTGTGGTTGGATTCAAAAAATTTCTATAACCTTTATTAAGGGCCTCCCATCACGAAAGACACTGGAAAGACAAAGATCTGAATCTGAATCCTTGCTGGACATCTTAAATGACCTCTCTTAAGTTTCCTTATAACTTCTATGAATTACGATCCTGTGGTTTGCTTATACTTTAGCCCTAGTTCTTTGGAACATCACATGTATTTTGTGCTTCCCCTTTCAAGAAACCCTAGTGATTCCCTATCACCTCTTAAGATCAAATAGAAAGTCTTCTCTCTGGCTTTTAAAGTCCTTCAAAAGCCAGTCCCCTTCTACCTTTCCAGTCTTCTCACACTTTCTTCCCCCTCTGCATATACTATAGTCCAATGACACTGGCCATCCCATGTCTTCAAGAAGCCTTCCCAATTCCCTCTATGCCAGTAATTGATTATCTCCAACTTTAACCTGTCTATACTGCTTGTATTGTGTAGTCTCCCTCATTACAACTGTAAACTCCTGGAGAGCAATGACTGCCTTTTCATATTTTTTGTTAACACCCCTCCCAAGATTAGCACACCATAGGTACTTAAGTGGTTTTTTAACTTCTATCTTCCCATGCTGAGCACATTTCTAGGCATACATAGTAGGCATATAATTGCTCAACAATATAATAATACATTTGTCCACAGAAACAATGTCTTACATCAGTTTCCAGGTCAACTCACAAAACCCAATTTAATCTAAAGCACCTGAAAGCTAGTTTTATGAAAATTACACTTAGGTATAATTTATAAAATTGTTTCTAAGGGATCAATGCATCACTGAAAATTCTAACTCAGAATGACAAGAAATGATTTCCCCCACACACTTTACTCCCCACTTCCATCCCCCAGAATAGGAGGGAAGACAAGTCAAGAATGATATGGCAGTGTCTGTATTCAGTCATTATCTCCAGGGGATCTAGATAGTAACATAAAAGGCATCTGTAGTAATCAAATATATTATGCATCTATCTGTAAGCCCCCGGTAAACAGGAGGTACTATCTATTGAATTTGTATTGGTGCTGAATAGCTTGCAAAGAGATTTATTTCCCATAGCCCTCTGACCCCTCCACCCCCCAACAAATACTCTTACTTGCTCCATCTAGTCGACTCTTTTTAAGACCTTTCTTCTTCCGACTCTTCCACCCAAAGTAACTGCTCAGTCAATCTGGATTCGAGTCCCTCCCCCAACACTACATGACTATAGTTGGGAGTCACAATCTATGAGCCCCAGTTTCCTGACCTGTAAACTGAGGCAACAGTCCTGTAAATGTTTACCTCAAAAAGTAGGTGAGAAATTGAAATGTATTTTACTAATTTGAGTTACATTTACACACAAGTGGTTACAGTCATGGTTCTTATCCTTTCTAGCTCTAGTTTAGATCACAGCTTAAAACTTTTTTCCACTCATGACACCTTTTCACCAGAAAAACTTGACATGAGCTCAGACACATGGGTATACAAAATAGGTACACAAATCATTTACTGATACTAAATCATAATTTTGTGATCCCCATTTTCAGTTACAAGACCCCACATGAGGTTGCAACTCAGTTTCAGCAGCTTGGTTTAAAATATAAACACCTGTGTGTGATGATAATTTTCCCTTTTCCTTCTATTCAACGTTGATTATGTCATTCCTCCAGAACATTTGATAAGTGAAACCTGTTTCTTCTTAATTTTAATCTCACTTAGCTAAAATCTGATAATACAATAATTACGGAGAAGATAAAGGAGGGGATATAGCATCATCTTATTTTCTAAGCAAACTTTTGGTTATCTGTGACAAGTAAATGCCCCTCTTTTCATTAAAATGTAGCCATGTAGTTTTGCAAATTTAGTATTTCACAAACTCAGTATTTAAATCTGTTTACCAATTCATTCCAATCTTTAAAACACTGAAGAAACATGGATTAAAAATCTTTATAATTTATAATATCTAGAAACATGTTTTCCTACCAGGTCCTTTTCACTATAAAGGTTTATATGTAATCTGTGTTGTGTAGACTTGTTCAGCAGCAGTAATCTACCCCATGGACTTGGTGGGACTTTCTCCTGTTAACACTAAATCATTCTAGGAAGCCCTCTTCTTTTTGACTGGTCTGCTCTTTCAACATCAGCACCTAACCTGGATTCCTTTTTCTCCTCTTAACTTTTTCTCTTCTAGCAGAGATCCCTTTCACAAATCTTATTTTTTACCTCCCTTGCCAATGGGTAACCCAGCCCTCCAATCTCCCCCTAAAATCTGTTGCCTCATATCCCCATCGTTCTACTCTCTCACTTATTTCTCTAAGCCAATATCCCAGTCCAGTAACTCAACCTGTGGCAGACTGAGTAGGTGCTGGTTCTCCTGTACAACTTTATGTCCCTTATTTCCCTTCTTTGTGTGGCTCCATTTTTTATATTTTCTAAGGACCCCACCCAGCTCTATATGGAGGATCTGTTCTAGGATTTAAGCTTTTGACTCGGGTATCAAACTCACAAGGCCAAATGCTGTAGAGCCGGAAGGGACCTTAGAAATCACCTAGTCCATTTGACCTCCTCCTGCCTTGCCCATTTTGAAGGGGGAACCTGGCCTAAAGGAAATAAAGGACTTATCTAAGATCACATGGGCAACACCACAGATGGGATTTGGGCCAGAATTCCTTACCTTACCCACACGGCTTCTTTTAAAGTCATTTCTTGTTCCCAATTTCCATCTTAACATGAGCCTCAAAATTCTAAATTTCTCAACGTCTCAGTGCCACAAACTGGGACTCTTCACACTGGATTACTCACACCTGTCGCCTTCCCATCTCCCACCCAATCCCTCTATTGTGTACAAACCTCTCAGCCTTGGGCCTCTGGTTCAAAGGAAGAAGAGCCAGAAGCCTTGGGAATTCATTCTTGGTCCTGACCCTCTCTGAGGTCACTGGTCCTCTTTGGATGAATCCATGAGCAATGTGTCGCTGCGCCCGGGGGACCGGACCCCATTGGCCAGCTCCAGTTGGGCAATGGCTACCATTAACTCCCTTCTCCTACTTCTGTCCAGGTGGCTGGTTTTGATCATTTTTACTTGGCAACATCCTTGGGTTTGGGGGCTGATCTATACTGAGTCACCAGACCCACATGGCTTTGAGGAGAGAAATGATGTTGCACAGCCCTCCCTCACGTCAATCCTATTTCCCTGCAAGCCAAGCCATCACCTTGCTGATCCCATCAGTCCTTTTGACCTGTGTGACCTTGATTGTCAAAGTTAGTTCAACTCCCCTCTCTAAGCCCTGATTTCCACATCTCATAACCTCTCTCCAAGAAGGGAGAACTAGGGAACTCCTGGAATCTCTTCCATATCAAGTTCTACAATTGATCCTACAGCAATGATCCATTTGGGGGAAAATGGGGGGGAGGGGAAAGAGTCAAAGGCTTTCCCTGCCTTCATTGGGTCACAATCTGGAATGAACAGTTCCTAAAAAGCAAACACAAGAAGTGCTGGCCAACCAGCCTTTTAATAGATGGGGACTTTAATAGCAAGGGAAGTAAGCCTGAAAACATGGAAGTGCTCCCCAGACAAGGTCTGCCTGACTGTCTGGTGCTAATGGCGAGCAGACACCCTGAGGCAAACACCGACTGGCACAGAACCAACTGGGTTCCAAACCAGATCTCACCTTCACCCACACTTGGGATGGATAGTATCACAAATGGCACAACTGGTCCCACTGACTCTTCCTTCACGCCCGTCCTGACATAGATATTTGAGCCAAAGTGGCCATCTGTATTGCCATCCATCCCATCCAAACCAAACTGGGTGGTGGGGAAAAGGAAGGCGTTCTGCTAAATCCTTTTCTGAGAGATTGCACAGAAAGCAGAGGAGGAAAAAACAGCCCGCCCAGGGAAAAATCCTCTGCAGCAAAGAGGCGACATCCCATGTTCCTCCTCTCCCCGAATCCCTGCTGGAACTTTAGAGGTCCAGTCCAAACCCCTCATTTTTATAAATGGTAGAACTGAGATCTGCATCTGTCCCCTCAGAGCTCTCTTGAGCAATTTGGGTGAGAGCAGCAGAGCAGGCCTTCATAGGCAAGGCCCTGGACACTTCCAGGCCGGGGCTCAGTCCCGCCCACTCTGTTGTCCAAAGAGCCTATTCCCCATGTGGTATCTGCTGACTTGGCTGCTTCATGTTTCTTGCTCCACACACACACATACACATTCTCTCCCTCTTCCTCCTGTCTCCCCAATTGTCACCTTTCCTCTTCTCCCTTCCTTCCTTCTCCCTTTCTCTCTCTCCCTCCCTCATACTTACCCTTAATAGAAAACAACTGCAGCCGGCGTTCTTGGTACGCTAAGCGTGAGAGAGCTGCTCCGTGGAACAGAACAGAGGCAGCTGCCACAAAAATCACAACAGGGGCAGGAAATAAACATGGAGACAATTTTGTAATCAATGATTTTATCGTTGAAAATGGAAGCAAATATTTTGACAGAATACTATGGCCGCTCTATAAGAGCCGATCGTGGAATAATTCACTGGTTCTCCTCTGGGCTATCACGACTTAAGAAAACAAACAACCAGCCATCCCCCTGCGCACTCCCCCTCCCACCCGCCCCCCAGCTTCAGGCACTGACTGTTTGTGCCTAGTTAGGCATCCATTCACTTAAATAAGACACAAGCAACAAATGAAAATCAGAATGACTTTTCCTTGCCCTCTCCGCACCTCAGAACCATCCTGCCACTGCTGGCATCAGGCCCGTGCCCCGATCTGACAAGACAAGGGTCCTGGAAACAGCATGCACCTCTCCGCACCCAAGTCGCTCCATTAACTGTTTTCCTTTCATACACCTCATCAGCCACTTCCATACAAAAGGGGGACAACACCCAACATCTGGGGCCAGCCTTCCCAGCATCGGCTCCAAGGCCAGAGGCTCGGGGCCGCCCTGGCCCGTTCCCACGGTGCCCACCAACACCAGCGGCCCCCGGAGCTCCCTTTGCCACCCCGCCAGCAGACTCTCCTGAGACACTCAGTCCTTCCACAGAAGCCTTGCTCTCCACACTAAGACAGATGAACAGAGCCCAGTTCCCCGCTGCCCTGAGGTTCGCCCCCCGGGAAAGGCTGAGTGTGCCGGCTCATGCAGGCATGCAGGGCTGTGGGGACGGGAAGGGCAGCCCCAGGCAGGGGGATAAGGGCAGAAGGAGGGGCCCCAGCGGACTCCAGCCACTTTCTCACTCGTGTCACGGACCACTCGCTCCGACATGCATCAAGCACCATCTCTCCATGGATCTCAGAAGCTTAATGGGAAGTCTGTTTGAAATAGAGAGGGAGGGAGAACAAAATGCAGGGGAGGGGGCCCTGAGTACAGTAACTTTGTATGTGTGGACTTAGCAAAGGGAAGGGCGCTCGGTTAGTGGAAAGACCATTTTTTTCCCCCTCTGGCACAGCATCAGAGCAAGACAGGAAACAACTGAAAAGTCAAGACTACAGGATCCATGCTCCCCTTTTGAGTTTCATGTGGTCGGTGCCCAAGCACTGGGCAGGTGGCACAGAGCCACCACATGCCCGCATCCTTGTCCTGGGGCATCCACGCCTGTTGGGCACTAGGCCCGAACCTGAAAACATGATGCTTCAAGTAAGAAACGGTCAAGATGCCAGCACCCGCACCAGTCTGGACAGAGCTGCCTCCCAAGAGCCCAAGGCCTGGGACACACTGCCCCGCGTCTAGAGCAGGAGGGAGAAGGAGAAGGGGGCCCCGAGGGCAACGAGAAGAGGCCAATCCCAAGAGCCCAGCGGAGGACGGGAGGCCGGGCCAGGCCGCCCTTGGGACTGCTCACGGCTTCCTTTTGCCAAGTCCTTCCCCTGACTCCCTTTGTGCCACAGACGAGGCAGCACAAAGTGGCTACTGCTCTGATTGTTCTAAGATGAATGTTTATATAAAATAATATTTTATCTTCATTTTATAAACATACACAGTGCTGTCCCTTTCAAATTAAGGAAAAATACACACACACAAATACTGCAAAGTAGCAAAATACAGAGGGAAAAAAGCTACTTTTGGTTTTGGCAAATTTAAAAAAACAAACTCTAAAGAGCGACGTGGCATCCATTGGTCCCTATTCTGCAATGACAACGACAACAATAATGCTAAAAAGAGGCCGGGCACAACACTGAATCTGAATGGTTTGGTTTCCAAAATTTCAGAATATCTGGAACTTTAAAAGTAGCACTTTTTTTTTTTTGTTTCTTTAAAGTTCAACAAACAGTCACGGAACACTTAAAACATCAGAAAGGCTTTTGATAAAAAGCTCCCCTTTTTAAATGGTGGCTCCCTCGTGCGCGGGGAAGGCGACCGATGGCTGGTGGCCTCCCGCGCCTCCCGCCCACTTTCCCGACTCTTGGGCCTTCACGCGGCTATCTTTGCCATCTGCTGCTCCAACTTGGAAATGCGCTCGTCTTGATTGCAGATCGTGTCTTTGATGGACTTGATCTCTTTCAGGATCTCATCCAACTTGGCTTCATTTTGCTGAGGAAGGAGAAGACAAGAGGAGGAGCTCGTGAGGGAAAAGCCCACTCTGATGCTCAAGACAAATGAAAACACGGTCCTCCGGGCCCTGGAAAACTGCACTATCATGATGGGGGAAGCTCTGAGGGTTAGGATGAAAATGGAAGGAGGAGCGTTTTTACGGGTGTCTGCTTCCTAGTGGGCCCCAGCTCTGCTCTGGCCATCGGAGGCAGAGCCCTGCACTATACACCCAGAGACTCAGCCCTTTCCTTTCTTTTGTAGGCCACTTCTCCTTCCTGCAAGGGCTCCCCAAGGTGGGGGAGCTCACCCAGGGGCTTTCAGAACAGGACACCAAAGGCCAGGCTCCTGACCAGGGGGGCCACAGCCAATCTGCAGGTGGGGGTGGGGGTCCTGGACAGGGTCCATGGCAACACCAACACCAGCTGCTGCCCTGAGCCCGGAGCGTGGGGCACAGAACCGGACCACAGACCTGGGTACCCCGCTTCTCCAAGGCAGGTGGGAGCCTGTCACTCACCAGAACCCAATGTGGAGCGGAGCAGCAGTACATGATGGGCAGCTCCTCGGGGGCTGCAGCTGATAAAGCCCCCCCGCATGCACTCATCCACCAAGGGGATCCTCTTACGGGATTTACTTAGCCTCAGAACCAGAGTTCCTTCTAGCCCCCTCCCACACAGAGAATACATCTCCCAATCAACAGAACGACTCAAATGACCAATAGCCGAGGCATTACAAAGGTGCCCTTGTTTTGGCCGCCATCAGGGGGCAGGGGGGCAGGGGGCAGACCTGGGCTTGGCCAAGACCCCACACTGCACTGCACCAAGGCCAGACTGTTTCCTCATTTGTAAGATGAGGGTGCTGGACTCGATGGCCTTCCCAAGGTCACTTCCAGCCCTCACGGTCCATGTTGGGGTGGTCATCGGCGGCATCCACAGGCTCCCAGCCCCACCAGTCACACTCTCCCTGGGCCCATTGGCCCTCCCACTCACCATGACGCCGACACCGTCGGCCACTCCCTTGGCGGGGCCTATCAGGCCCCCCTTTTTGTTGACCGCAGGCTTGTTGTCCAGCAAGTTCTTCTTGACCACCTTGAGGTCACGGTTCTTGCCAGGAACATAGCCGTGTTTCAGGGAAATGAGGAGTGGGTCGGCATTCTTGCCCTCAAACCATTCCTCCGCCTCCAGAGAGGCCTCCGGGCCTGCTGTGTCCGGATACAGGTCATCCTGGAAAAGGTCGGACTGCAAGAGAAGCAAGGTGGGTGAGCGAGCGTTGAGGCAGGACCGCCTTGTCATACCCACTGCCCAGAAAGCAGCCCCTTACCTTCCTGGGAACAGTCATGATGATGGGCTCACACTTCCTCTCGTGGAGTTTGAAGAATCTTCAAAGAAAGGAAAAGAAAGACATTCGAGAAAGGGCGGCTGACTGAGCACCCAGAGCTCCTGCCATGCCGGGAGGGGCAGGGAGCCGCGGCCAGCAGCAGCGCTGTCCCCAGGCCAGATGGAAGGGGAGGAGGAGCTGCAGTTTCTCAAGCGTTACTGATGTTTGTGGGCAAAGAGTTCCAACGACTCCACCATGACCCCCAGAGACCTCCAGGCCGCCCTCAGCACTGACCGATGGTCAAACCCGGGGCGCAAGAAAACGAGGCTTTCACAGAAGGTGGAATATTTGAGGAAAAGGGCCACTTCACAATCCCACACCCAGAGACGTGATCCTCGTTACAGCGTGACCACACCAGGCACCTGCCACCAAGGCTCCCAGCCAGCCTGACCCACCTAGGTAGCCCCCCTCCCCCCATTCAAATAGCCGCCTTTTATTGGTGCTTTAAGTTAGCAAAGCCAACAACCGTAGGAGGCAGGTGCTATTACTGGCGCCATTTTACAGATGAGGAAATTAAGGCAGATGGAGTGACATGTGCAGGATCACACCCCTCGTGTCCGAGGCCAGATTTGCACTAAGGTCCTCCTGCTTCTGAGCCTGGTCCTCTACTCTGCCCCTTCTGGCTGAATTTCTATCACAGTTAAGATGACAAAAGGGGCAGCTGGTAGAGCAGCGAGATTGGGGTCTTTCCTCATATGTAAACTGGAGATCTCAAAGAAGGATCATTCTAGCAGCTCAGCCCGGAGCCCGGCCCACAGGAGGTGCCACGTGCATGAGAGCGACTCAGAGGCCCCAGCTCATCTCCTGATGGCCGGCTGCGCCCGGGGCGGCCTCTTACCTGGCAATCTCACATTTGTTGACATCGAGCCCTCTCTTGGGCATGTAGCCCATGCCCCTCTGAGGCTCTTTGCTGCTGAAAGTGTTGAGGTAGTGGACGTAGGGAGATTCATCCGTGATCTCAAAGTAGCGGATGCTGCTGTCACCCTGCCAGGGACAAGAACAGGACATTGTACCCGTCAGCGGATAAGGGCCAGGCAGGCAAAAGCCTGCTGCAAAAGCACCCTCTCAGGCCTGCTAATCAAGCTAATCTCAGGCCAGTCCTGAGGCCCCAGAAGCGACAAACAGACTTGTAGTCCGCGGGATAGGATATTTAAGAGCGGGACACATTTCTTGTCTTTTAAAAAAGAAAAAGGCAATTAAGGCTGGTCACATGAAAGAGGGATTCTGTTTGGCCACAGAGCCAGCGCCAAAGGTGGAGGGGAGATGAGAGGCATCTTTCTGAAGAGCACCTGGACATCGGGGAGGTGACGCCGCTGGGCAAGGTCACCTGCCTCCCGAGGCCAGATCTGGATCAGAAGGATAGCCCAGAATGCAGTGGGAGAACGTGGGCTTATTAAGCGAAGGTCTTTAAGCATCTCAGTTAGACTGAGGTAAAACCCTTTCAGTGATTAAGACTGGGGTAGAAAAGAGACAAAGAATGGCTTCTGGTACTAGTCTAAACGGTGTATTCAAAATCTGGGAGGAAAAGGCCAAACAGCATTCAGATTCCCCCGAGTCAATCAGGGCCCGGGGGGACCCAGTGGCTTGGCCTGGACCTTTGGCTGTCCACTCAGAGAGGAGAGATTGGAGTTGCAGCCTCAAGACAGGCAGAGTCCCCAGCCAGTCCTGAAGAAGGGGCCTCAGGGTGTGGGCGGGGGGCTCATGCTCAGAGTGAGATTCAACTGAAGAGATATTTTGGGAAAGTGTCCTCCGCTTCCTCCGGAGATTTAGCCAGCACTTGGGAGGGACTTGAGGGAGGGATAGATCATCATCACCTCCCCCCCAAAATATATATACATACACGCCCCCCCCCGCCACGCCTGCTGACCTTCCCACATAAGTAGATGATGCTGGTATCAGGATCATAGAAGGGCAGTAGCACACCATTGCTGGTGTCCATTTCATGAAGGGCGATGGGCTCCTGCATGTTTTTCTGCAAATAAATGGGCAGAAGGTTAACAGCGGCAGCTCAGGCCGCCGCACCATTGGCCAGAGCAAAGTGGGGAGCAAGCAGTCAGAACGGGGTCCCTTCCTGGGACCCTCTCCCTCTCTCCTGGTCTCGTTTTTTCTGAGAGGAGCCTGCTTGGGGGCACGTCTCTGACAGACTCTGACCTGTGAGAGTGTGCCCGGTGGAAGGAAGGCCACACTGCTGGGGAGATGGGGAGCTCCTCCTCAGTGATAGCCGCCAAGTACAAGCAAGGGGCTTTGGCAGGGCTGTTCCACTCAGCTAACAGTTTTCTGCAGTAAAGAACTCTAATAAGCACCTGCTGTATGCCCTGGAGAGGTTGTGGGGCGGAAGCAGAGGCCTGGGACAGGGGGCTGCCAGTCCCATGACTTAGCACACACATACAAGGAGGGTCCTGGGGAGGGTCTTACCGGGTTCCAGAGAGCGAGCTGCCGCTCACTCATGCGGCTGAAACCGGTGGTGAAGACATTGCCGTCCGCTAGAAAGATGGCTCTCATGGGCCGAGCTCCTTCGTGTGCCTTTTCCTTTTCCTGAAACACATTCACCAACAAAAGTCAGCACACAACCTCCAAGAGATGCACCAGCAGGAGAGGCCTGGGCTTGCCCCGTCAGCCAACCTAGCCCAGAAGGAGGCGGTCCCCAAGGAGCAGCCGTTGTTCAGGGTCTAGTAAAGGCGGAGCAGCCGAGGTACAAAAATGGAGACCAGCCAACACTATCTGGGGCCCCTGGGTACCCTGGGGCTGGTAGCCCCGCTCACTTCCTCTACACGTGGCAGGGCTTACTTTGCTTCATTTTGTTCAGCACAACTTTACCCCACAGCAATGACAGAAGGACTATGGGAAGACAGTCACAAAACCGTGCACTGGCGCTAACTAGACCAACCCTTCTGGGAACCATCCAGGCCATTCCCACCCTTGGCCTCGAGGATCTCAGGGGATCAAAGGCAGAAGAAAGGAAGGGCCCGCAGAGACCAAATTGGTCAGAGCAGGTAGTCCTGAGTCAGGGGACATCTAGAGGCACGGTGACAAAGAAAGGCGATCAACAGGAGGTCACCGCGCTGCCAGAATGAGGAATTCAGAGATATGGACGGGTTTAGGATGGAGTAAGCACAGCGAGGCTGCCCACCAAACCCACAGGAACAATAAGGCCATAAAGACCAATGCCAGGCTCCCTCCCCCTGGGGGGGTATAGAGGCAGGGGTGAGTGTGGGGAAGGGGAATTCCCATCAGATGATTATCTTTGAGGGGTGGAGAGATTCATTTGGGAGGCAGGGTGACTTTATGAGGCAAAAACAAGACATGAATAACTTCAAAAGGCTTTCCTAAGCTATGAGGAGAGAGTGGGCAGAGAGGGACCCCAAGGGAGGTGCCCCAGGTAGCCTGTGCGAGCCACGGCAGGACAGCTCGGCTCTCTCAGGCGGGTTTCCATTTATATTATGATGAAAGCAGGTGCTGATAGCTGCCATCATTATACTAGGCAGTAACAGTGATGGGAACTGATTGATGTCACTTTGAAAATGGCAGGGGAAAAAGGGAGGCTGCTCTGAACCCTTGTGTGTGCACCCCAGGGCAGGCTGGAACATGGCCCCCTACTCACAGCCACGATCTCCTGCTTGCGGGGGTCGATCACTCTGACTTTTTTGTCTTTGGAAGCCGTACATATGAGACTCCCGTTTCTGTTCCAGCTCACGTTATAGATCATGTCTGAGTGCATGTCATCCAGGTTTATGAGGGCTTCCCCTGTCCCCACGTTCCAGATGATGATAGCATTATCACAACCTAAAGGAAACATCTTCCATTAAAGAGGGGACACACATGAAGGCAGCTACAAGCAGAACAGGAAGGGTCAAAGGAACTGAAAAGGAGAAGGGCGAGCTCCATCACCAGGTTCTGGTGCCTCCATCTCCCCAACTGGAAAACGGAGGGTGTGAACTTGATGGTGTAAGGGTTATTCCCAGCTTTTCTAATTCTGCAGCTCTGATTATTCAGGACTCAAAACCAACTGATAAAACAAGGATTCTCATGAAAGGGAAGCCAGCAACCCTTGAACCACCCAATGTTCTTAATAACTCAGTTGGGTATTTCTTGAATTATTAAAGGAGTTTTTCTGAGAAAGCAAGCTTTATCTTCAGAGTAAAAGAAATATTAGAATGGTAAGGGTGTGTGTGTGTGTGTGTGTGTGTGTGTGTTTTTATGGAAAGAAGCAGAGGCTGAACCACCACTGGAAGCCACTAGGGAAAGAGAAATCATCAGTGGTAACACTCTCAAATGAGGCAGTGGAGCAGTTACTTCTGAGAATGAATGCAAGACAAAAAAATTGATTTACGTTGTGATTCACAATGGATCTTATTTTCAATCAGAGAAAGGAAGGAGCAGACTGACAATGGACAGGAACCCCCAAATTAATTTGGGAGGACTAGAATTGTCAACCATGACACCCCAAGAAATAAGCAACCCTAAAATGCCATGACTGAGGAGCATCTAGAGAGCCTGTCTTTGTCCAGGTATGAGCACATGGGACAGGGCAATGACCAGGAAATTATTCCAGTGGGGAATCACCACCATACTTTACACCTGCTATGTAACATATTATGAATTAAAGGGGCGCAACTGAGGCAGCAATGGAAGAAGACACCAGAAGGGAATGGTCTTTGTTCAATGACTGAACACTCAACCTGACCCAGAGGTCTGTACAAGGAGGACTAAAGAAAAGACCAAGCCTTCAGCCAGAAGGAAACGGAGCCTTCAGAAGCCCCATGCCCACAGAGGGCAGCCAAGAGAGCTGGCAGCAAGGATACTCATACCTGCACTGAGCAGAATATTACGTGCGGTTGGATGCCAAGCCACTATGCCAACTCGCTTGGAATGGCCTTCCAAAATCACCACGGGTTCAGTCAGGGAAAGAGTCAGTCCATTTTCTGGGATCTGCCACACCTGCAAAAGCCAAAAAGAAACAGAAACACTGAGAACGCACTGGGTGGTCAATGTGCTGGAGTCTTCCTTTTTAGAAGCTGCTGAACACAGGGATCCCAGGATGATGCGACACGGCAAGGTCACAATTTAAGAATCCACAATGGGATAAAGCACCAGGGCCTCCTCCTGCTCCATTTAATACTGGTCAGACAGTTACCTGAGAGCATTCTGCTCAGCTAAGGGCACCATATTTGGAGGCAGGGGCTGGACAGCTAGGGAGAATAAGGCCCCAGTCCCGTGTCTCATGTAACAGTCCATCATACGTGACACTCTGCATCCTTAGTTAATATTAAGCAATATAACAAGGCCAAAAGATTACTCCACAATTACTACCAATATATGTACAGTTTATTTACACTTCAGTTCAATAAAAAATATGCCAGAGAGAAAAATAAGAAAACCAGGCCCTGCTCTCAAGGAGTTTCCCATCTGATTCTTAAAATAACCAAGCCTGCCTAAGCACTGACATGGGTTACCAATGCCTTAGCTGGTAGGCACAAGCCATTGCTGCTGCTCCAGCTGAGAGAGTGGAACATCCTGCAGCTAGCCTGGTGCTAGGAGAAAAAGCTTGGAAGCCCTTAAGAGAAGGTGCATTCCCTAAAGTTCTAATAGCTCAGCCTGGCACATGGGTAGGCCTAATAATCCCCAGCCAACTGAAATGAAACATTGGACTAGGAAAAGTCGGCCCAGTCTGCAAGAATCCAAGGTCACCAACAGTGTTTCTATTGGGCCTATATCTCAAAGAAATCATAAAGGAAGGAAAGGGCCCCACATGTGCAAGAATGTTTGTGGCAGCCCTTTTTGTAGTGGCTAGAAACTGGAAACTGAAGGGATGCCCATCAATTAGAGAATGGCTGAATAAACTATGGTATATGAATGTTATAGAATATTATTGATTTTTTCTTGTTTGTTTGTTTTTTTTTTTTTGCTTTTTGCTGAGGCAATTGGGGTTAAGTGATTTGCCCAGGGTCACACAGCTAGGGAATGTTAAATGTCTAAGACCAGATTTGAACTCAGGTCCTCCTGACTTCAGGGCTGGGGCTCTATCCACTGCGCCACCCAGCTGCCCCTGGAATATTATTGTTCTATAAGAAACGACCAGCAGGACAATTTCAGAGAAGCCTGGAGAGACTTGCATGAACCGATGCTGAGGGAAGTGAGCAGAACCAGGAGATCATTACACATGGCAACAACAATAGTATACGATGATCAATTCTGATGGGCATGGCTCTTTTCAACAATGAAATGCTTCAAATCAGTTCCAAATGTTCAGTGAAGAAAGCCATATACACCCAGGGAGAAGGATATGAAATGTGAACCACAACATAACATCTTCATGCTCTCTATTGATGTTTGCTTGCATTGGGTTTCCTTTCTCAATTTTTTTTTTCTTGTAGATCCAACTTTTCTTACATAGCAAGATAACTATAAAAATATGTATACACATATTAGATTTGTCAAGTATTTTAACATAATTAACATATAATAGATTTCCTGCCATCTAGGGGAGGGGTGGGAATTGTAATGGAAAGCTTTGTAAAGATCAATGTTGAGGAACTACCTATGCCTATGTTTTACAAATAAAAAGTTGTAATTAAACAAACAAACAAACAAATAAATAATGGGGGGGGGAGAACGTGGGGAAAGAGAAGAATCCAGGGTCACTTTCGACACAAAGGAGAAAGAAGGCTGGTCATTTCATTTCTTTTCCACAAGGAAACCCAGTTCCAGGCCTAGTTCTGCTAGTTGCTCGCTCAGTGAGTGAGCATGTGGTCATCCTTCCCTGACCTACATTTTCCTCACCTGTCTCATGAGTGGTCTCTTCCAAGCTCACTGATCTCAGATTTGTGGGTTCCAGAAGATTAAAAAAAAAAAGCAAACAGACATGACAACTTTGTGTGGGCCCAAGGAAGAGCCTGATGATGATTAAGGTTTGTTCCAAACTGATGGCACTGCTGTATTCGGGTATTTAGATGGCAACTGTGCGCTAGACACCCTTCTGAAGCTACTACTGTCTTTACAAACATTGAACTTTTAAACTCATCCTAAAATGTGGGGGAAAGGGGAAGCTAGGTGGCGCTATAGTGGATAGAGCACCTGCCCTGTAGTCAGGAGGACCCGAGTTCAAATGTGGCCTTAGACACTTAACATTCCCTAGCTGGATGACTCCAACTGCTTCATCAAGACAAGGAAAAGAGAAAACAAAAAAGGGGCAAAAGTCTAGAGTTCATGTGATTCCTTGTTTTTTCAGCCAAATTCTAGGGAGGCTGCACAGCAGGTCACCCATGGCATCCGTGACCCAAAGAGTGGTGTTTGGAGGGGGAGAGGGGCTTCTGATTCCTAATCCTGAGTTTGCTCCGACTCAAAAGGCAGTAAAGATCAGTGCCGCCTTGTGAGGGCTGGAAGGCCTGGGTTCAAATTCTTCCCCTGATGCTTACGAGCTGTGTAACCCCAGCCAGACCGTTCCCTTGCTCAAGAAATGGAAAAGAACACAGGTGCTACAAGGCAGCAATCTCATGAACTTAACAGGTGCAGCTCTCTGTCAAGCTCATCCCGATCTCTCAGTGCAAGGCCATGTTTTACAAGGCCGTGTTTAAGATCCAGAATCTACAGACACAGAGGCCTTGAAAACACAAAGCTCGGACCAAAGTGCTGCCCCGGGGGAGATCAGTCAGGGGCTCTTCTGAAAACAAAGGGAGGGGCAGCTAGCTAGGTGGCGGGCGGGCGGGGAGTCTGGAGGCCTCCTTCCTGGGAAATGATCTGGCTGTATGGCCTGGCTCAGGTCACTTCACCCTGCTGTTTGCCTCAGCTTCCTTATCTGTAAAATGAGCTGGAGAAGCAAGTCCTCGATGAGAAAACACCCAAAAGGGTCACAAAGATTCGGGCACGTGAGCGGCGATAGGGCTATTTTCTCAGAGCATCGAGCTGGCCTGGGCCGGACATGAACGGGTCTCCCATGACCAAAGGGGACCAGTCTGGTCCCAGGGCTGTCAGCCTGGTCATGGTGGCCCGTGGCCTCCAGGGGGCAGCAGAGCTCCATGCAGACTGCAGGCCAAATAAAGGCTGGTCTGGAGGCAGGAAGGGAGAGGGCTGGCACTCCAAGTCGGGCCTGAGGCAGTGGCAGGGCTCAGAGGGTCTGCTATTTGTTTGGGGGGGTTCTTGGGGAGGGGGGGTTGGAAATAATTGGGGCTTACTTAAAAATAATCCCCCAGCCCAGAAGGATCAACTTGGAGATTTTAGCTCTTTGTAAAGTCAGGTGGTTAACCTGGGATCCAGACCTTGCTACAGCAGCTTCTCAATGTAACTGGTGCCCTTTGTAATCTTGTGTACTTTATTCTTCGAAGAACCCAAAGGCTTAACGAAGCAGACTACCAAAGGGGGCCATGGAGGCCATGACACAAGAAAGTCTTAAAGCAGGGCAGAACTCAGCGGCTCCCCAGGCCCTCAGGGGACCAATGCCCTCATCTCTGGAGTCCCCAAGTCCAGCTCACTGACAACCAGTCCATTTGTTAAGTACTGACAGGCCCATGTCCACGAAGTCTTCTCTCCAGTTAAGGCACTGACACATTCCTTCTCTCCCCAATTTAGTCAATCTGTGCCATTAGAAAGGGGCTGGGATGCCAACTGATCAAATTTCAGATGCAATTTCCTTCTCCAGCTCATTTTACAGATGAAGAAACTGAGGCAAACAGGGAGAAGTGACGCATCCAGAGTCACACAGCTAGTACATATCTGGGGCAGGATTTGAATTCTGAGCTTCCTGACTCCAGGGCCAATGCTCTATGCACTATATGCCAGCTAACTACCCACAGGAAAATGACATACAAGATTGCTGTCCGTCTGGTGTGAAGTTGCTCTGCTCAGAGCAGGCTCTTCCCCATCCTCTGCTACCTCATCTTAGCCTTCAGCTCCCTGGTGACGCCTTCTCCGATGCCCTCCCCTCAGCCTCCCTCCCTGGATCAGCCAAAGCCTCTTCTTCAGGAAGACCCCCATGAATGCCTGTTTATTCCTCTCTATGTCCCAGAGGGGCACAGGGCTGGCCTGCTGACCTGACAAAGCATAACACCAAACCCCAGGGAGCTGATCAGTTCCCTTGAGGGAGAAGTTTGGCTTGGTCTCTGTCAAATAAGCAAACAGGCCCAGTTTGTGGGGACCGCCTGCTGAGATGCCTCTCATGCCACATCATCTCTCTGAAGGACTTCTAAAGCTGTGGGAGGTGTGAAAAGCTAAGCTTGTGCATGAAGAAGCTGCCAGGAGAAGGCATTGACTAGAAACCAGAGTGGATGGAAGGGTCTCCCCAGCTGCCACCCCCGGGCCACGGAGGCGAGTTCTCCAGACTGCCCAGGGTCGGCTGTCTCCATTTCCCAAGCCTGATCAGGTGGGCTGGCTACTAAGGTTTTCTAGTAATCATTCCTGAAAACGGGTTGCTTGGGGTTATATCTCAGACAGGAAAAGCAGAAAGAGCTAACAGGGAAATCTCGAGGGAGAAAACTCTAGAATTTGCTGAATTCCACCTCTCAAACACAGATCGCTCCCCTTTTCATGATGGAGGCCTTGGCTTTTTCTTCTCACACACAGAGCCTTTGTGGGACAACAGAAAACACAACACAAGGCCTCTGGTGCTGACCACAGAGGGGGCCCTGGCTTCCTCATCTTTTAAATGGGGACAATGACCCATGTGCTCAGTAAGTCATAGGCAAGTTATCACCATGGGTGCTCAAAGACCAAGGAAGCATCCTGTGCCCACTGACAGAGATGGCAATCATCTGACATCTAGCCCTGGCAGATCACTGAAGCCTTTTCAGATGGGGTAGGAACTGGCCAACCCAACGGAAGGCTTTTGATAGAAACTTAACAACTGACACCTCCATAGCTGTCTTTAATTAGATTTAGTAGCTTGAGAGTCAACAAGCTTGTGAGGCAAGTCTTACATCAGATAAGGAAACCAAGGCAGAGAGAAGGAGAATAAACCTGTCTTCCTACCGGTGAGTTTAGTATTCTACCCACTATGTCACATACTTAATATTTATTAGCATTTCTTGAGAGAGAACCTGTCATAAGAGGCTGAGAACTAGCCTCAGAAACTGGAAGGGCTGGCTGGCTTCTTCAAGTACCACTTGGAGAAGTACTGATACAAGGCAACCTCAACAATATAAGGCACTAAGACTATAAATTGCAGAGAAAGTGTAAAGTACCAAGGATTAGCAAATTTATGGTTTTTACATTTTTCAAATAAAAATTTATCGTACCTATAAATATTAAAAACCTTCTTAGATTATGTGCCACACCAAAAAAACAAGTGGGGCCTTATTGCGGCACCTGGCGTGTAGTTGCAAACCCCTGCCCTTACCTACCATGTGCCTGGTACACATGACATCACAAGTCCAGTTCCTCTCTTATACTGAATTTAAGTTCAGATATTGATCATTCTTATTGTCTTATTATACATATTGGACTATAAACTCCTTAAAGATAGGAATCTGATTTTATCTTTGCCACTCTACTAAAGGGCCCCGGCACACACAATCACCAAGCATTCATACAGGCAAAAGAACACCAAGACGACTCATTCGTATGCTCTTTCATCTTCAGGTTGGACATCAGAACGGTCAGGTTTCCTTCCTAGCTCAGCTTCAACTTCAAACACATGATTCTGTGTCTTTAATATGGACTACATCTCGTTCCAGCTCAAGTCCAAAAGCTGATGTCTGCTCCAGTTTAGTGAAGCCCAAGTTAATTGGCCCTGGTAATTTGAGGAGAGTGCAAATGAGGTCAAAGTCATCGCTCTGTGGGTCTGTGTGCTTTATGTCACTGGTCTGAACTCACATCCCATCTTAAAAACAAGCAATCCTAAGTGGCAGAATAGGGAACTGGAAGAAAATAAAACCTATTCCCATTTTGGGAAATAGATAACTCTAAGAAGACATGGTAGACCACTATCATCAGCTTTCTCTACCAAGGCGAGAAGAATCAGGGAGAGGAGAAAGCTACGCAAAGTAATAGTAGTGGCAAGACAGGAAAGGCTCCTGCTCCTCTGGGCGGATGTTCAAGAGATTTTTGTTTACCTCAATGGCAACATTTTCCAAAATTGTTCAGATCTCCCCTCCCCCAACACACACATAGAGACACACACAGAAAACACAGACACACAGACACACACAGGTTTCCTCTTTGTACACAAACTCTGGTTTCCTCTCTGAACCATTTCCAAAAAAATCACCTATTGTGAATGTGCCATGAGATTTTAAACTAACCCTGCCAGCCTTCCAAAAAAGGACTAAAACATAAAGCAAAGCCAAGAAGAAATCTTGAAAGATGGTGAACCATACATGTGGCATCTTGTAGCAGCTGCAGATTGGTCTAGTCCCCTTTTGAAACCACTAACTTCATAATCTTCTTAGAAGTGTAAAGAAAAGTCAGTTCATTCCTAAATTAACCCAAAAGATTTCTTTCCTCCAAAGGATGTGTCCATATCTCTGAATTTGGGAAATCAAAGACCCTAAAGCTAGACTTAGATTTCCTGGAGTTGTGATATATCCACTGACAAATAGCCCAGCAGAGAAATGTCATATGTATATTCTGTCTCTCTCCCCATTCCAGCAAATGAAGGATAAAGGAAAATTATTCCAGGAAATAATTTTGACAAGGTCAATTTAAGTTCCAGGATTTTTAGCTCTTGTCAAATAATACTGAAGTAAATGTTTTAACCATGAGAATAACAATATATTCAAGTTGATTCAATCCACATTTATTGGTGACACTTGTCATGTATATCACATGTACTGTGTGTGTTGAGATTTTCACAGAATCAGATAATGGCAAGCATTTTACAGATGAGGAAACTGTGGCCCAGAGAAGGCAGTGTTTTGCTCAAGATCAAGAAGACAGAGAGTAAGGACCAACAACATATCTCCTAAGTCCAGGATTCTTGCCACTAGAAGCAGTATCTCTTGTTGGAAAGAAGAGCGTGACTGAGAGGACAGCTGTGGACAAAGTATAGAAATCACATCCTAATCGGCCATATCTCAATCTTGGATGATTCCCACCACCTGCTGGTTCTGCTCAGGAAACTGTGTTAACTGGCTAAGCCACAAATCTGTGTCAGATATTCACAACTGGGCCCTCACTGCTGCCAAGCAATCCCTCTTAAGCCTTCCTCTCTAATCTCCTCCCTCTCCCAATCAGCTTTTCCAGATCTTTTCATCATTCCTCAAACCACCCAGAATTGCCCCAGTTCCTCTCAAGAAGCACTACCTCAGAATTTGTAGGGGAAAACCAAAGCTGATCCCCGAGATCCAATTCCAGCCGGTCTTTTCCTTCTGTCATTAATCTTTATTTTCCTGACTCCAAACAACCTTCCATGGATCCCACTCCCACCCCACTCCCCCATCACCCTTTATCTCTCCTCCCTTGGCCGGCCAGCTTCCTTTCCATGCCTCCACTTCCTTCTCTCTTTGGTCTGGCTTCCCATCCATCCACTGAAGCTGCTCTCCTCTGTTACCAAGGACCTATTCACCTTGTCCACTTCACAGGTTTACGTTGTGAAGAAAGAGGCAAGTAAACTTTAAAACCCTCTAAAAATGTGAGGAAAACCTTTTATCAGCCGCAAAGTCCTACATTAACAAATACTCGAGTGAATACAGGAGTGAGCCTCTCCAAACTTCAGAAGACCTGAGAGAAAAATGCAGGTCCTCAGCAGGCCAGGTGGGTGGGGGCTCTAAGGGTGAGGCTTGAGAATGGCCTGAGTTTGTATTTCAGGGCACTCTCCCTATCCTGAGGGAAGATGGGGCCCAAGAACCCCCTTGGCAGACCACAACTTGCAGCAGAAGGTGGGGTCTTTTGCTTTCATGTCCCCAGTGCCTGGCACAGTGCCATGGCGTTTCTGAGACTTCATGACCGTGTGAGGAGACTGGGGCAAAAAGAATGAAGTGACTTGCCCAGCATCGCACAGCTGCCAGGTCTTCCAGACTCCAGCACTCTATCCGCCATGCCATCCAGTGGCAGACTCGGCACACAGGTGCTTAGTAAATGCTTTTTTGATTGTGATAAAAGTAATGACTTGTTTTTACATTTCATTAAAACAAAGCTACAAAGTATAAACTTGGAAAGCAAGAAAGAACACAATGGCAAATCCAGGGCCTCATCTCTTCACGAATTGTACATTTCTGAAGGCCAGTGAAGAAATATCTAAGTACTTCATTTTTTAAAGTGTTCATTTCCACTATTAAGCAACAAACTTTCTTTTTCATGGCCACAGCAATAAGAACACATGATTTCTAAGTAATTCAGTCGGACAACTTAGTGTGATGGCTAAAAATAAAAACAGACCAAACAACAAGGAATTCATCAAAAATCAAATGCAAGAGCAAAATTCTGAACCATACAAGTCTCCCTTCCACTGGGGAAGGGAGAAGCGGAACATCCGTTCTCACCAGTTTTTGCAGGGTGGAATTTCTCCACCAGCTTGGCCCTATGTGGCCAATGACCGCCTCTACTGAACCCCTCCTCTTTACAAACCTTTTCTGCAGGCAGTCGGCCACAAAATGAAGTGTTTCTTCTGGAAATACTTCATGTAGAAAAATAGAAAGTTGGGATAACTCCTGAGTCCAAAAGATTTCAACCACTAAGGTCTACAAAATGACCAGTAAATATGGATCTATACACACAATGTAGAGAATAAGGAGACTTCTGGTCCGTATCTGAACATGTCACGTATCTCCTGAGGCGAGTGGGTGCTCTGAGGATTAGGATCCCTCTCCCACGGATGTGGAAACTGTTTGAGGTCCAAGCCCAATGGCTACCATAATGGAGGCAGGATGAAAATCCAGGAAGCCCATCTGTATGCCCATATTTCTTCCTATGGCAGCTTTCTGAGCTACTGCTCCTCCAAATGATGCAATAAGCATTTTTTAAAATTAGAGCAAACTGATAAAGAGCTTACAAAACCTAAGAGGGCTGACAGACACCAGACAAAAGTCTTGGAGTCATAGACCTAGTAACTTAGTGTAGCCCCCAGGGAGCCTAGGGGGTATAAAAGACCTTTAGGAAAAAAAAGCAGGAAAAAGTTGGGAAACTTTTAGTTAGCTTTTACACAGAACAAGAATGAGGCACCCAGAGACCCATACCCAAAGCCTCAGGCTAAGATGTCACCAGCCAGCAGCCTGATGGTGGTCATGGTGCCTTGGGCTCCTCATCTGTAAATAAGCAAGTTGGCTTAGCTCATTCATGTCGTTATTTCCATGGCAGGGGCAGGGAATGTCTCCACTCTGGACCATATAAGACTTGTGAAATCATTTGCTAAGGCAACTGCAGGTGATGATGAGGTGCAAGCTAGTTCTGCAGAACAACCTTCCACTGCTCTGAGTTCTAAGATGACAATTTTGTACCTCCCATGAATAACGTTATAAATATCCAAATGGCCTTTGGGGGGAGGGGGGAGAGATTTCTAAGCCCTGTTCTATGGGAATTGTGGAACCAGAGATTCTCTTTCTTTTCACATTACAAATTTGCTCTATCAGGTGAGTATTGCCCCATTAAACACCAGTCACGAAGTGAGAAGACCTCAGTTCAGAACCTCCACATCCTTGGCCCTCTCCTATACAACCATGAGGTGGAAGTCGATTTCTAGTCTATGACCTATTATTTGAGAAGGAAAAATATCAATAGCACCAACAGATTCTTGTAGAACCCTTGTCACACTGTGTGAAGATGATGAAAAAATGCTCTGAAAAACTGACCTGCCCCAGATGGCACAACAGGGAGGCATCAGACACGACCTTCTAATTCAGGCCTGCGGCCCTTCCCGCCAATAGCATGCTGTGCTACAGCACTCGCTGTGCACAGCTGCGTTCCCACATCCACAACCCTTTTTGGAGGATGGGAGGTGGGAGGCGGGGTCAGCCCCCAGAGATGGTCTAAATTTCAGTTTGGCCCAGCCTGGCCACCTCTACCTAACCTCTGCTCTTAACAAATCTTTCCTCAAGCTCCCAGCACCCCAACTTTAAAGATTCTCATAAAAACTATGGGTTTTAGAAAGAGGAAAGTAAAGTAGATTTTTAAAAATTCAGGTAAAATCACTCAAATGTAACAGACAATATCCACATAATCACCTCTCAGAACTTTTGCCAGCAAGAGAACTTAAGCTCCTCAGGACAGATTTGGGTGGGTATCCCCCAGGCTTAAGATAGTGTCCTCTTGTACCCGGTAGGTCCTTTAATAAAGGCCTGATTTATTGAACTGAATCCAATCCTTTTCCTTTTTCCCCCCACACGACAATCTCTGAATCTTCCCTTACTCTAAGCAAAAGAGCTCTGGATTTCCTTCCTATTTCCTGGGGATACCTGAACCAAAAGATGCCTAAGGTCCTTCCTAAGACTCCCAGCAGGCTCAGTGGTCCTGTGGCCATCGGGTCCCGCTTGCCCTCCAGTGGCTGGCATGTCTGTAGCTCAACTGGCATTACTCAATGTTATAATTATGCAAAATATGAGGTCACCCACTTCAGAGGCCCAAAGGCCGTAAAACGGTCCAGACTTGCTTTCGCACTCACCATCACTGTGCAGTCCTCCGAACCACTGGCAATGACCTGGTCGTTGTGTGGACACCAGTCGATGTCGAGCACAGGTCCTGTGTGGCCACATACTGTTGGGTAGGATTTGTCAATTCTACCAGTCTACAG
This sequence comes from Myrmecobius fasciatus, assembly GCA_023553655.1. Lineage (NCBI taxonomy): Eukaryota > Metazoa > Chordata > Mammalia > Dasyuromorphia > Myrmecobiidae > Myrmecobius > Myrmecobius fasciatus. The sequence continues at coordinate 162,137 of JAJPUD010003135.1, read as the reverse complement.
CAAAAGAGAGAAAATCATATTATAGAAATCTTTATTTTGGATTCCTGTCAGATACACGTGCCCCGCCCCAGTCCCAAACCAGTAAAACTATAATTAAAGGAGACAGGCCAGAGTGTGAGGAGGCAGGGGGAACACTTGAGACAGACATGCTGTTTAGATGTGGCGAAGGTCAACAGGTGAGCACTTGCAACTCCCACTACTAGAAACCGTCACTATTCAAACCAAGTCCTCCGTTCCTATGACTTCTTATGAAGACATAATAAGAAGCAGAGGCTGAACATCAAAGTTCTTACCCCAGGGGCAGCAGCTCCCAAGAAGACTTGACTCCAGGGGGATACAGAGATAATATGACCAACCTTTCTAAGGTCAAACAGAGATTCAAGCAAAAAGCCTCAAGGGCCCCAACAGACCACAGCTGCCATTAAACCAAACTGCCTCACAGAAGGGCTAACAAAGGCAACATATCTAAATTACAAATTTCAAGGCTATCCTTTCTCTAAAATCAAAAACAAGAGACACAGCCAACTTATTTTTGGGGGGCAGCTAAGTGGCACAGTGGATAGAGCCCCAGTCCTGAAGTCAGGAGGACCTGAGTTCAAATTTGGTCTCAGACACACTTAACACTTCCGGGCTGTGTGACCCCAATTGTCTCAGCAAAAATAAATTAATGAACAAGCAAACAAATAAAAAAAAAATAAAAACCAAGAAGTACAGATGGATATTACATACATAAGAGTTGCATCTTATAACTCACTAAGAGTCTGTTGAGGACTTTTGGTTCTGGTGTCAAAAAGGTAGAAAGCTGTTGACAAAGAGCACCAAGGCTGTCCCCTGGGTTGTTGATGTATGCCCCTGCCTCAACCTTCCCACTCTACCCACAACCTGGTGGCACCTGCAAATCCAAATGAGCAGGTCATTCTGTATCTTTTCCTAAATTACTGATAAGACATTTTTAAAAGCACAAACTCTAACAAAGATCTCTGGGATACTCCCCCAGAGACTCTCAACTACATTAAATCACTCACAACATCATCTAACAAGTTCTGGAACCACCTAAAATATAAAGCATGACCTGCAACAGATTATAGTTTACATTAAAAGATTCTGGAAAGTGACGTCCCTTTTTGCTTGAACAAGTACAGGTGAAGGAAATTAAAAATAAAAGACACGGGGTGCGAGGTGGGAACAGACAAAACCAAGCTTCAATTAGGGGTGAAAAAGAAATGCAAGACAAGTGTCATTTTATTCTTTTAATTCAGCCAAGCAGAATGTCAGTTAGATGGGCCAAGAGCTGTACTTGAGATGTCCTCCATCACACGATGTCAAATCTCATCCAGATTGAAATGAGTTCATGTTCCTAAAAAGGATCATCGCCATTTGTAGGCACTTCAAACGGCAATCTGTCCCATGAAGCCAATGTTCCTGTTTTAAGTGTGACATCTCTAGGAACACTGTCACCTAAGAAGAGCAGTCTTCACACTAAAACAGCTAATTCTATCCATTAGATCATAAAGATCAGTCGAGGTTCTTCCTTTCGTATCCTATATATCCAACATCCCTGAAAGATTATGGAGGTAACTAACTCCTAAAGGCAACCAGCAACCCATTTAAAATGACCATCTTCTGGGCAGATTAAAAAAAAAAAAAAAAAAAAAAAAAGGATGGGGGCAGAAAAGGATAAAGATATTTCCAAATAGATGGCAATGTGTCAGAAAAAAAAAAAAAAAGCTAGGTTTTCTTGGCAATTTAAATCCCTATAATATCAATATCAATCATTAAAGGGGAAAGATTAAGGGGGAGGGACATAGAAGCTATCTTCTAATGTAAATCAAAAGAATGAAGAGTGCAATCAACCTTTCACCCAAGATACCTGCAGTAAAAACAGGGCAAATCCTCTTCTTTCTTCCCATCCCCAGAGGAATGAGAAGGAAAGGGACAACTTTGCCTTGAAGACCTTCCTAGTCCTCCTCCAGTCTGTCCGGGCCACAAGAGATTGAGTTTAAGTCTTTCATTCTCTCTCCTCCCTCCCCCAAATCCTACTCTCAAATTTACAGGAAGCTAAGTGAGTTAAGGCCAAGACTCCCTGGAATTATTTGCATTTTAAAAGAGGTCAGTAACCATGCTAGGCCCAAGAGGAAGGGAGAGGTTCAAGCACAATTGATTCTAACTATCTTCCAGGCAGACTGGGATCTCATTAAAACTCTCCCTTCCCAGCTAGAAGCCAGGGGTAGGTGGAGTAATTGGGAGGTGAAGGAATGTAAATTTGAGAAAAGCAGGATAATCTAATTCAAAAGGGCAATAATCAAGCTCAGCAAGCCTATCAACTTCCTGTTAGGGAAATGGATCCTGAACTTGCACATTTATTGTCAAGTCTAGTTAATGAACCATGAAACAGGACAATGAGTTTTTAAATCCAGAAGACAAAAAGAAGGGGCCCTTGGTCACAGTCTTCTTCTAACATTACAAGTGCTTTCAAATCAACTGAATCATCGGAGATTACTACAGGCAAAATTTCTTCTATTTTAATTACAGTTAAAACTTCTATTTTCTCCTCCCCCTCTTCAATCAATGTATCTTTATAGAGTTTACAAAGCAGCCTAATACATAGAATCCATTTAAAACAGGAGCTTGGCAAGTTTCCCAAGCAGAAGTAAGCCGTGGTCCTAGAATGCTCACCTATCAACAGAATACTGGATCTAGAAGAGGAGCAAAAACCAGGGCTTGGGCCTCCTAACTTCCACAAGCCCATATTTCCTTGACAAGTGGCCATCTCTTAAGCAAAACATTTCACAATTTAATGTGAAATTCAGGTGGATTCAGACCACTTCTCTCATCCCTCCAACTACCAGATGATCTGGTGTTTTGGAAAGTCCTGAACAAAATTCTGACCAATTTCAGTTCTGTTGAACAAGGTATTAAACTCCCTAATATGTAAAATGACAGCCCTGGCCTTGACAATATATCCCTTCCAATCCTCAATCCTATCAAAAACCAATCTGAAATCACCAAGTGAGGGCTGGCACTCTTTCTGTCCTTGGGGGTGCAAATTCAACACTGATAGTCCTCTCCTCAAAAGATGTTCATCAGCAGCATTCCCTTGAGAGATACCTAAAGGCCCAAACTGTACCCTCACTTTGCAATGGAAAGGATTCTGCCTCATGCCATATTTCCTAGATAAAACAATGGATCATCACTTTAGGAATAGAGAAGTCCTGTGTAGGTTAACTGGGGCCATGCCCAGATTAGAAGCAGAAACCAACTCCCAGATCTCTTGAAGAGCTTCAGGAATCCAACAGAAGACCTTCCTCAACAATGATCCTTTCCCCGTCTCTCACCTTCAATCATCTAAGCCTGACCAAGCATTTCTGGTGCCATTTATTAGCAGTTTCTCTCCCAACCTGGCAAGCTCCACAGGGGTAAAAAAGCTGGGCTGCGACAGTTGGCCTTTCTATATTTCCCAGTATCTTACACAGTACTTCAGTAGAGAGGCGAGACTTACTAAGGGCTTCTGAGTAATTGATAGAGAAGAAAAACAGATATAATTAAACTATCAAAAATGATGGATTTCTTTTTTTGTTTTTTTTCTTTTTTGCAAATGAGCGATTTTATATTTGGACAGTATTATTTAGAGAGAAAACGTTTAAGCTTGGGCTTTCAAGCTGAACACTACAAAATAAAATGACCAATCTCTCTTGTTAACCAGTGTTCAATTCCCAGACTCACCCAGTTCACAGTCTTTTTCAAAGCAGCAGAAGTAACACTACCAGTTCTGCCAAGTCAAGTCAGAGACTACTCTCCAATTCATAGTGTGGAGGTGGATTTGTTCTGGATAAGTCTGCTCACAGCCATGGTGTCTGGATACAAGTTAAGGTCAAGTAACCATGCTCTAGGGCATCTCAGAAACAAGAACATCTCTGGAAACAGAAATCACCCAGTTTTCTTAAATAAGTAGTATGAATGAATGACTTGGGGGGAAAAATCCAGGTGTTCTCATTTAGAAACAAACACAAGTCTGTTTCAAAATCAGTCATTTCCCTCCCAAATCCTGCTTAAACACTTACACCATAGGAAAAGCTTGGATTCTGGTTCTGCATCTAACTGTGTAGCTAAAGACTTTATTTCACATCTGTAAAAAGGGACAATACCTCTACAGAGGACTTGACGTGGCCCTAAGATTAGAATCATAAAAACTAAGGGGATGAAAAAAGGAATTGCCATGGTCAATCAACCAGCAAACATGCATTAAGAGCTTACATTGTGCCAGACATTTGGCATTCAAATACCAAAAGGAGAAATAAGCATTGCTCTTGAGGAATTTCTATTCTATAGGAGAGACAAGGTGGATAAGTATATCTACAATAAATACAAGATAACCACCAAGGTGTTAGTGAGGGAAGGCAGAAGCCCCTGCTTTGGATAAATGGTTGATTCTTGAGATGCATCTGAAAGTAGTATGGGAACCCAGGCAGAGGAGCAGGGGAGCTAAAATATAGACAGAAGCTAGAGTATGGGAAGGAGAAGCTGGAAAGATAGGCAGGGGCCAAGCTGCAAAGGGCTTTAAAAGGCAAAGTTTCTATTTTATTCTAGAGGTTACAGGAAGTTACTGGAGTATGAAAGTGTTATTGTGAGTTCCATAATTAAGAGAAATCAGAAATTGCTGTGTGGAGGATGGACTAAAGAGGGGAAAGGCATAAATACCAGCTGAGAGTTCCCTGAAATGAGTCTAAGCAAGAGGGGATTAGAGTCTGACTAAGTGTGGCTATAATTGTGTGTAGTAAGAAGGGGTTGGAAGGGAGAACTACTGTGGAGTTAAAAGGGCAGCAATTTGGTGAGTGACTAGATGGATTGGGGGCTGAAGTTACAAAGCTAGGAGCCTGAAATAATGGTGGTGCCTTCAACAGACATTGTAAGTTTAGTAGAAGAGATCTGGAGGACAAAATGAGCTGTTTTGACATAATCCAAGCTTTGAGATGCCTCCAAATAATCCAGTTTGAACATTCAGTAGATGGTGACGCAGGACTGCAGTGAGGTAAGTCTTGGCCTGGATGTAGTTACCCACATATTCTTTGCATAGAGATGATAATTCAGGAGAGAAAGAGAAGAGAATGATGGGGAAGCCCTCCACCAGTCTGAGGGAGCAGCCAAGGGAACTCAGGAGAGAACAGAGCCAGGAAAACCCAAGGAGGAAAAGGTGACCAATAGTCCAGTGCAGCAGAGACCGGTCAGGCAAGCTCATCCCAGTCCAAGTCCTTTTATAAATGAAAGTCATCTGCCCAAGATCCCACAGTAGCAAGGGAATGACAGCATTCGGGGCTTCCAGGCCCAGTAGAGGGTTCCTTCCTCTGCTAAAATACATTTAGTGTTGCATACAAAAGGGACTATGAGCAAGAATTATTATTGGTTGGGAAAAGGGAACAAAGTCCCAGAGCCCCAGATATCCTTTCTTTGGTTAACCAACACCTGTGCTCTTCCTCCTAGTAATCACCAAATCATTGGAATAAATGCCAAGGTCCACACTGGAACTGACCATCTAAAATCAGAGCTTCTTAAACTTTTTTTCTACTAATGGCTCCTTTTCCCTGAGAAATTTTTATGTGGCCCTGGGTATATAGGTATATAAACCAGGTTTACAAATCAAACATTTACTGAAAATAAATCAGAATTTTGCAGTCTCTCCGCCCACCCCACCCCCCAGTTACACAACTCCATATAGGGTCATGACCCAAAGTTTGAGAAGCTTTGGTCTAAACCAGGCTGTGGAAAGTGGAAAACTGTGCTGAAAAAAAAGCCCAGGAAATGGGGAGTTAAAAAAAAAATTTAAAAAAAAAAAAAGAAAAGAAAAAAGGATTGGCAGCTAGCCATCTCAGACACAGAAGGCCCTGGGTTAGAAAAATTATTTCCACTATTTGTTCATGGAGTGATTTCAAAAGCAAGTTGGGAGGGGAGGAGGGGAGGAGAAGAGAGAGGAGAAAGGAGACAAGGATCTGAAATGCAAACTGAATGTCTTCACAGTGTTTGATGGAGTAATTAAGAGTAATTGATCTGATCAGTTCTCCCAATTCCTGCTTTCTGTAAAAAAGGGTCCCCACAGGGCACCTAGATGGCGTTATAGTGGATAGAGCACCAGCCCTGAAGTCAGGAGGACCTGAGTTCAAATGTGGTCTCAGACACTTAACATTCCCTGGCTGTGTGACCCTGGACAAGTCACTTAACCCCAATTGCCTCAGCAAAAAAAAAAAAAAAAAGGGTCCCCACAAAAATCAGCTGCACCTCATACTCCTGTGACACTTCAGTATTACAGAAGCAACTTTACATGTGGCATTCTTAATTACATTCTGTGGATAAGAAAACTGAGGCACAAAATGGTTGCTACTGAGTCCAAGTTACAAATCCATTAATTATGGGCATCTACCTACACAGGAACTATAGTGCTTTAACCACCCCTTCAAAACAGATCATCCAAGTATAAGGGCAGGTTTGACATTTTGAAGCAAAGGGTGTTGTGTGTGTGTGTGTGTGTACACGTATGCATGCATATGGTATGCTCTTAATGTCTCCGGAGTCCTATCCAGCTCCAGATCAGGGATTTTATAATATTTCTCAAATCCTCATTCTACCAGTTTTTCCAAATCTATAAGTTTCCTAATCTATAAAGGGAAGAGGTTTAAGATCCCTTTCAACACTAAGCCCCGTGATTCCCATCTTACAGATGTTGAAATTGAAGCTCCAACGTTCAGCACTCTTTCCCTTACATTCTTTACAATGCTACCTCTCTCTAACAAATCACATGGGCCAGTCACGAAATGACTTTCTAACTGGATGCAAAATGTTCTACTGCCCAAATCTGCCCTTTCTACTTTACTGGGTTTCATTGCATTAAGTTAAAAAATGGGCACGAAAATTCAGAATTGGGCAAATGAACTGCTTCGGACACTCTCAAGCTAAAGTAAATCGCTATGGGCAAAACCTAGGAAAGCTATCATCTCGAGGATATGGATACACACAGCTGGCTCTAAGGAAGTGGCCCAGCTCCCATGGTGACCATGACAAATCCTGGCTATCCCCCAGTAACTACTAAGGCATCTGAAGCTAATTCTCCAAATTCCAAAGGGCTCCCTTCTGAGACAGCCACTGGCACATGGTAGAAGAACCCAATCACTTACTCAAGCCTCTACATGGCTAAACCCAGCAAGTGCAAAGTAAGATTTGGCTTCTGAGGAATTATTTATGGAGTGCTTGACAATGGTTTTTAGAGTTTCCTCATTAAAATATATCAGGTCATTTTACTTCCAAACCAGTCTATTTTGTTTTATTAAGAAAGCATTCCTCTATGTCCAAAGGGCTATCAAACTGTGCATACCCTTTGGCCCAGCAGGGTCTCCACTGGGCCTGTATCCCAAAAAGAACTAAAAGAAGGGAAAAGGACCTATGTGTGCAAAAATGTGTAGCAGCCCTTTTTGTGGTGGCAAGGAAATGGAAACTGAGTGGGTGCCCATCAGTTGGGGGATGGCTAAATAAGTTATAGTATATAAATGTTATGGAATATTGTTGTTCTGTGAGAAATGATCAGCAGGATGACTTCAGAAAGGCCTGGAACTAATACTAAGTGAAATAACTAGAACCAAGAGAATGATATACACAGAAACAACAAGATTATGTGATGATCAACTATGATGCTCCTAATTCTATTCAACATTAAGTGCTTCAGACCAATTCCAACAGACTTGTGTTGGAGAGAGCCATCTGCATCCAGAAATAGGACTGTAGGGACTGAATGTGACATTAGTCACACAGTATTTTCACCTTTTTTGTTGTCTGCTTGTTCTTTTTTCTTTCTCATTTTCCCTCCTTTTTGATCTGATTTTTCTTGTATAGTGTGTTTGGTATATATTGGGTTTTTTGCTATCTAGGGGAGGGGGTGAAAAAGGAAAGGAGAAAAATTTGGAATACAAGGTTTTGCAAGGGTGAAGGTTGAAAACTATCTTTGCATATATTTTGAAAATAAAAGACTATTATTAAAAAAAAAAAGTAAGCATTCCTTAAATGTCATCATCCTATACTGTGCTTTATTTTATATTATCTCACTTGATCATCACAACCACTTTGGAAGGTCAGGTGCTATTTTATCATCCATGTTTTACAAATGTGGAAACTGGGGCTGAGAGAAGTTCAGTACCACAAAGCTAGTAATTCATCTGAGAAAGGATTTTAATTCAGGTCTTCCTGACTCCAAGTCCAGTGCTGCCTAGTTGTCTAGCTATGAGGACTTTCTGATATTAAATATCAATAATACAAAGTGCTTTATTTACCACAATTCTCTCAAAGGAACTTGCCAAGGAAACATGATCCTCACTCTATAACTGAAGAAAACTGAGGCTTCTTTGAGCTTCAGTGACTTGCCCACAGCCACCCAGCTATTTTAGCCTAAGGCCAATGACCAGAGAACTAAGCAAGTCTGGTAAGCAAGAAGCTGCCTTCAGATTCTCAGATTTGTATTTGCACTGATCAAAGTCTTTTCAACATGCAGGTTTATGTAAAGGCTCCTGGGAGACAAAACAATTATAGCAGTCAAAATGACTTCAGCCTCTCAGTCCTGGATTTACAGCTGACCTAAAAAGGAAAGGGCTAAGAACCAACTGATATGACTGGCATGGGAGTCCAAGCTGATTTTCTACACAGATGTACGGAAGAGAAGCCCTTTCCATATAGGAATCGCATTCTATAAACTAAGGTCCTCCAAGGTGTTCTGAGCCAATTGCTACCTAAAGTGCAAACACCCTCAACAGCAGCACAGCTGACAGATGATACTCAGGCAAGGTAGCAATCCTCCAACCCAGGTTCACATTTACTTCTTAGCTAAAAAAAAAAAAAAAAAAAAAAACCATACTCATTGAAAAAAGAGGCCTCTAAGCCACATTTTTTATTTCAAGCTTTTATATAGCATAGATACACCACTGAAAAAGGGAGGAAAATAATCAAACATGGCCCCAAGTCAAGAAAGTGCCTAAGAGAAGTGCAAGACTGAATGGAAATGAGGTCAGTAGTCCTGGCTTGTAAAAAGTATCAGAGATCCAGTGGCCTGGCCAGTGTGTCGCAACCTGATCTTAGGGGGGATCGGATCATGCCGCATCTTGGACTTAAACAACACAGCTGCTTAGCCAGGAGACAGAGGAGCCTAGGCCAGGCTCTGTTACTGACTACATCTATGGGACTGTGGGAGAGGAAAAGAAGGGGGCAGACAGAGACAGAAAGAGAGACTGTCTCTGTCGCTAGGGTCCCTTGGAGTTCTCAAGTATAGTGACCACAGCTCTTAAATACAGGTAGTTAAAATGAAAGATACAAAGTGGCAAAGAGGCATTTATTAAATGCTTACTGTGTACAAAATACCAGGCTTTTCACTAGGAAAGGACAAATCCTGTTGACAGAGCAGATGTACACAGGGAATAGTAACTTTTTGACAATCATCTCCTTGGAGTTCAAAATCCTCAAAACCTCAGACCTCATTCATCAACTTTCTCAGAGACTGATACTTTAACAAAACACAGCTACATGCAGAGGGGGGGCAGGAGTTACAAAAGCACAAATATGGTCCACAAGAGAGAATAAAGGCAAAAGTGGGAACTAAGAGGATACCACAGGAAGAGGGAGAGAATCGTTACCATGAGTTGGGGTTTCTTTGGTTGGAAGGGGAGGAAAGCTGCCCAGACATGGGGGACGGCATAACCGGGTGCAGATGTTAAGCAGGGACTTGCAAGTTCCCAGAAAGTACAGCTGGCAGCATGAGGGTCTGAACTATTAGCTCTAGCTGTCTACCAGCAAGGCGGGCAGGCCAGGCCGTTCCACACCTGCTGCAGAGCTCAGTCTACTCACAACCATAACTACTAAAAACAGACAGTTCTCACTTTACATGCATTTGCATAACATAATTCCACTTTATGAAAAGAATTCTCAAAGTCTTGTCCCAAAAAACAGCCATGCTGACTTTACTGCAAAGTACTGTGCTTCCTCTTTGTTCCTGTCCCTCAGCTCAGCACTGAACCCCCCACGCCAAAGCAAAAAAAAAAAAAAAAAAATAATCAATCATTCCAAAATCTTTCACATGAGAGCAGAAGAATGGCGCTCCAAAGCCGGAGCCCTTCGCTCTATTCTGCCCACCTGTCCTGTATCTGTCTTCCTTCTCTCCCGTGTCTGCCCCGTCCCCACGTGTTCCTCCTTGTGCTTCTCTGTCCCCAGCCCCCACATATCTTCGAAACATGTGCAGGCCCCCTTCCTTCCTCTCTCCTTCCTCACATCAATGGGCAAATACATAGATTATTTTGCATAGAGGTCTGCAGAATGGTCCACTTGCATAAAGTGAGAACTGCCTATACCTAGAAAATAAAGTTCTCAATGCCTTGTAACTGTGAAAATGTTTCAGCTTCAGAAAGACAGCTAAGAATGGAGAGCCTGCTGGGATACACGGGAGAGCGCAGAGGTACCAAGTACAGGTAGGCTCTGCTAGCTGACAGGACTGCTGCAGATGAGGGGAGCAGAAGGGAAGCAGCAGAGCTAAGGACAGCAGGGGCCAGATCTGTGGAGGACTCCACAGGACTCCACTGCAGAAAGACTCCAGCTATTTCCATTTACATCCATGAATCAGCACAGTATCTCCAACCTATGAACAGCTGCATGGGACCCCTGTGCTGAACCATCAACTATTCATTTTTTAAATCCAGAGTACAAATATATAGCAACTTTCATTCCGTGGGGTTCTTTGCTAGAAGGTCTACTAGGATCTGTTTTTTGAAAGCACTTATGATATCTGCAATAACTTACACAGGTAGCCCCAGAAATTAACACTGTCTCAAGCCAATCTTCAAGGCAGAACACGAAGATGTTAGGAACATGTCCCTCAAGGAACATGGTGGCTCATTCCAAACAGATGAAGGGGATGAAGGGTCAATTTTCAGTGACCAGCCCTGTCTGAAAGCTGCCAGACTGTAGGTAAGGAGCACATCTGCACTGATTTAATTACAAGTTCCTTTAAGAGGGGATTTTATTGATTTGTTTTTCTATTCTGGGAAATCTAGGCAATATAAAAATAGATTATCAATAAAAATGCCTCTTATTTTAAGTAATAAGGCAAGCCTAGTAAGAGCCAACATTAAAGCTTCCACGCCCTTTAGCCTGGTATTTACTCTACAGGGAACCTTGTTCTTACTGTCTCCTGTAGAGTTCAGTTAACATAAGGCCCAACTACTTCTGACATAAGATTCAAATCCCTTTTCCTAGACGTTACAACTCCTCTCTCTTCTTCAAGTATTTTTCCCAGTTATGAGCAACTGATACTTGAGCTTCTCAAACTTGCTTCTAAATCCCAAGATGCTCCAGCTCCCTTAGGCTTCATTGCTTCCTGGGTGAGGAACCATCCTCTGGTTGGGCAGTACCCTACTCCAGAAATAGTCAATCTGGAGGATGTTTTAACTAGTCATCTACACTGACAAATGTTGGTGTTTAGAACAGTTGATGGTTCCAGAGTCACTGAGGCAGACCACATTTCAATTTAACTTTGTTAAACTACACACCAAACTGGGGCCTTTTGTTAAGTCTCAACAATAAACCCTTTGCCGTTTGGGGCCATAAATTGTATAGAATTGTTAAAGTCCTCACAAAGTGAACAGCAAGCCAACATGTGCTGCGGAAATAAGAAAATTTCTACTCAAGCATAAGGGCTCCATTCACATTGTACCAAGTTCAAAGGAGCCAAAAGGATGTCTATTGAAGTTGATTTTCCTTCTCCTCCAACATCCTTTTCTTCTTATAGTACTATTCATACTGACAAAGGTCATGCTCAACTCCAGTAAGGCAGAATCTCTGAGCTGACTCTCAGGCCTGCTCCAAAGAGCCAAAGCAACTGAACATTCCCTAATGTGCAGTGCAGCAAATCCAGGTTGGCTGCCCATAGGGTGACCCTGAAGTAACATCTTTACAATTTACAAAATTCTTTGTTTCATTTGATGCCTTCAAAGCTGGTGGACCAAGTCCTGATCCTACCTTTAAGATGGGGGGAGAGAGAAGAGGAAGTGAGAGAGGAGGGAGGGGAGAGAGGGAAAGGAGAAAAACACAGAGAGAGAGAGGAGTAGAAAGAGAGCCTGGAGGTAGGGGGAGAGGAAATAAGAGCAGAGAAGGGAAGAGGGAGAAATCCAGCTGCAACATTTCTTTGTTGCATTTGAATCCTGGGAATCTGAATTCTTTTAGGCTTTGCAGTTCAAGTACAAACTCTCTCAGGCTCTACTACATACACATGGGCCTGTCAATCCCCCTAATTAACCTTCAGAAAGACACATCAAGATAAATGAATCTTCCTGAAGACCATCTATCTGCCACTAGAGGGGGAGCTGCTATCTGCTCTGTGGAGGGAGGAGCCCCAGTGATGAAATCAGAGAGCTCTCAAATATTATAAAGACACAAGAGGGTGGCCCAGGAAGGGGAAGTGACCCGTGGCAATGACATGTGCTAGTAAATGACAAATCTAATGTTGTTCGAAAGCCCCCAGCACTGTAGGTAACTGAAGAGACCTTGGAATCTGGGCTTTGGAAGCCATAAAAGTACATGTTCTGGGAGAAGGGGACAAGGAAGGAAAAGGGCAAGGGAAAAAGTCCCCACAAACACAGCCCTTCCCCCCCCCAAGGCCAGTTGCCAAGGGGGCCACAGTTGAGGTTTCCGGGGAGAAGCAGAGATCAGGAGAGGGAGGCAGCAAGGATGAGACTTGTGCATTTTGGAATGAAGTCACTTGGGTACTGCTGCTTCTTTCTCTGAGGGGAAATGGAATTAACAGAACTGCATAGACAGGTCATCAAGTTCTTAAGGAAAGTGCCAGAAGTTGGCTCCAGAGGTATCCATTAAAGCTCTCCCTACCCAACTTCCTTGCTTTAATAGATGTCTGAAAAATGAAGGTCCTATTTCTCCCCCACACACACTGCATTTCCATATGATGCCTTTGTGCAAACAAAAAAATAAAATAAAAAAGGAGGAACCTAGTCAAAATAAAATTTCCCCACTCTCAAGGCACTGGAAGCCAACTTCTGGCCACAGAGCTACAGACTTGAGAGCAAAAACAGGAAATTAAGACAAAGTGTTCGGTATTAAGCCAGGAAAGGAAAACAAGCAGCTCTGCCCAGCAGGCCCCCAAGTGACCCGGCACTGGGGATTTCGCTCCCGGGGAGCCCTCCATGACAGAACTCCTTCCCGGGTTTGGCAACCACCAGCCTCAGGACCACCCCCCACCCCGAGGAAGGGGTGACCAGAAAAACTCCCAGTACCAGCCGGCCTAAGGTGGGGAGTTAAAAGGAAGCTGGAGATTCTTCTATTCTAGTGCAAGCTCTAAATTTGGTTAAGTATGAAACCGGGGTGCCGTCCCAGGCCCCAAGGTGCCGCCGCCGAGGAGCCCGCTGCCCGCTTCCCGCCTCCTCCGGGGCAGCGGCTGCTCTCAAGCCCAATTAGCGCTGCCCAGGCCGGGGCATGTTCCGAGCACTGAATGGCCCGAGCCCTCCTGGGGAGAGGGAGGTCAGGCCCCAGCCGCTGCCCGGGCAGGGATCCCGCCGAGCTAAGCCCGCTCTGGGTTCTGCCCAGGAGCTGTCCCCCAGCACGCAGACTAAAGGAAGGCGAGACCTCGGCGGCCCGCGCCGCCTCCGCCCTTCCATTTCAAAGGCTTTTGTCCACAAGCCCAAAGCAGACGGGGCCGCCTCCAGCCTAAAGCAGGAGAGGGTCCAAGGGTGGCCCGCACTTGCCTCAGGGGCTCCCCCAGATCTCCCCAGCCTTAAGGCCGGGCCAAGAACGGCCAATCAAAAGCTCGGGAGGAAACGGCTCGGGACTCCGACAGCCTCCGAGCCCTGATGCCCATATAAGGTAAAAACCAGGGCCAGAATCCCGAAGCGCCCGGGGCCGAGAGACCAGGCAGGGGCCGGCGCCGAGTGCAGGAGCTCCCGCGGGAGGGGAGAGGGCCGCCGCCCTCCCCCCAGCCCCCACCCCCCAGCAGCCCGAGACCACCGGGCGCCCTCCGCCGATATTCGGCGCTCCCGAACAACTCCGGGGTCTGCGGGAGGGCCAGCAACCATCCGGGTGGAGGAGAGCCCCCAGCCCCCCACCCCCGCCCTTCTAAAGACGCTCCTCGAGGCACCCCGGCACCCCGGTTGCAGCTGACGTCATCATTCAGTAGTCATTGTTCTGCGCCCCGCCGCCCCGATCACTCTCTACCAGGAGGCGCAGCTGACCCCGGTAGCTCCCCGGCACCCAGTTTTCACACCCTGCTACAAAGGAGCACGGCGATTGGGGGCACCGGGCTTCTGGGGCCCTCGGCAAAAAGGGGGGGCAGATTCATCCATGCCCCCTCTCTGCTCTGGACAGCCCTGGAACCCTTTCTCACAACAGTTTCTGAATACAAAAATAGCATAAAATGACAAAGACAACCAATCGTTGGGTCATTTTTTTTTTTGTCGTGCCTCTGTGACCCCATTTAGGGTTTTCTTGCCAATGATATTGGCGTGGTTTGTGATGTCCTTCTCCAGCTCATTTGACACATGAGGAAACAGGCAAACAGGGTGAAGTGACTTGCCCAGGGTCACCCAGCTAGGCAATTTCCTCAATCATAAAATAAGAATAATAAATAACAGCACCTATGCCTCAGGGTGATTATGAAGATAAAATGACCAAATGTTTATCAAACCTTCAAGTGCTAGATTTATTGTCATCAATAATAACAAACACAATCTGTGACATGCAAAGAGTAGAATCAGACCTCACAGAATGTTAGTCTCAAAGTTCATAAACAAACTTTTGTTAGGATGGAAGGAGCCTTGAAGAGGTGAAGCGGTCCAACTTTCCAGAACACAGCACCAGGATCAAGTCCATGTGACAGATCCAATAACTAAGCCTGAGCATTCTGTTGCTGGGGGGGGGGGGGGAGAGAAGAGACCACCTTCCTCTCCAGCTGCTTCTCTATAAAAGGAGGGGGGAGGGCAGCCCCAGTTCTTGTCTTCCTCAAAGGTGTGTGGGGGGGAATAAAGGGGACAATTTCATGTAAATGAAAAAGAACCAACGAATGCTCTAAGAACTGAGTGGAAGCAGACATTACTTACCATCAGGTAGGTCAGGGACTAGATTTTGGAAAAGGGATCAGGGTTGGGGAGAAGAGTTCCCCGAGGGAGCATAAGATCCAGACTGGGATTTACAGTGGAAAGCTTGGGTTTTTTCTCATCTTGCCTCCATAGGGTGACCTCAGGCACCCCACTTAAGAAGGGCAATGACAAGATAATTACAAGGGTCCTTAATGCTTGAAAGGTTATAACCCTAAAATTATGAAGACCTAGAGAGATAAATGAAAGGTATATTATTATAGGTGGGTCCTATAACAAAACTACAGACACACACTTCCCCAAAGAAAATGCTCTCCTGGTTTGGGGTAAGCCACAATTCCTCAGGGTACACAGCCAAGGTCTTGAAAGCTCTTGGAAAGGAGCAGGCTGGATGTTTGGCTAATGCTACTTTTCCTAGCTCTTGCCCCAGTTTCACCCTAGTGCCTCCTCTGGAGGCCAGAAGTGAGCCGAGTAGTAACTCTTGAGACTTCACAGTCTTAATTTTTTCCTCCAATTTTTAAACATTTTTATTGAAAGTTTTTAATTCCAAATTCTATCCTCCTCTCTCCCCTCCCTAAGACAGGAAGCAATAAGATAAAGATTATCCATGGACAATTACAAAAATATTTCCATATTAGTCATTTTGTATAAGACTTGAATAAAAGAAAAATGAGTGAAAAATAGTAGGCTTCATCTGTATTCAATCAATACCAGATCATCGGCTTTATCATTGGTCCTTTGGGACTGTCTTGGATCATTGTATTACTGAGAATAGCTAAGTCATTCACAGTTCTTCATGGAGCATTAATATTGCTTTTATTGTTCCACAGCCTTAATTAGCAGTCAAATAACTACCCATCAACTCCTCCAATCCCTTCACCTTCACCTCCAATATCCCAAATACTAGAGCCAGAAAAAAACAAGTTAAACTCCCCACCTACCCCCAAGGACACCTAAGAGTTGGAAGGAGGAACTAGGCTAAGGCTGAGCACCAAAAGCCATCCAATAAGCATGTGGACTACCAAGAGGAATACAATTTGCAGCACTTTATCAATAACATAATTTTGCAGCAGTTCATATAATTTGAATTCAATTGATTGATGAACATTTGTTAAACATCTCTCCTCTGTACCAGGCAAAGTACTAGGTACTGGGGATCCACAGACAAAAAAAAGACAGCCCTGCCTTCATTTTACAGACAGGAATGTGTCCACGTGCATGTGGATGGATGTATGGACGCATACAAAACACATTATTATAGGATGGGTAATCAATATTAAGCATACCACTAATGAGTCTGTATCCCAAAGAGATCATAAAAGAGGGAAAGGGACCCTCATGTACAAAAATCTTTGTAGTAGCCCTTTTTGTAGTGGCAAGGAACTGGAAACTTGAGTGGATGCCCCCTCAATTGGGGAATGGCTGAATAAGTTATGAATATAATGGAATATTATTCTTCTATAAAAAATGATGAGCAGACTGATTTCAGAAAAGCCTAGAAAGATTTACATGAATTGATGCTAAGTGAAGTGAGCAGAACCAGGAGAACACCGTACAGTACACAGTAACAAGAATGTAGTGATCCAAGACAATTCCAATACACTTGGGATGGAAAATGTCATCTGCATCCAGAGAGAGAACTATAGAGACTGAATGTGGATCCAAAGCATAATGTTTTTACCT
The DNA here is from genome assembly GCA_023553655.1 of Myrmecobius fasciatus. NCBI lineage: Eukaryota > Metazoa > Chordata > Mammalia > Dasyuromorphia > Myrmecobiidae > Myrmecobius > Myrmecobius fasciatus. The sequence continues at coordinate 145,341 of JAJPUD010003135.1, read as the reverse complement.
TTTTTGTGTGCTTTTTCTTTCTCATGTTCTCCCCTCCCCTTTTGGTCTTATTTTTCTTGCACAACATAACAAATATTGAAATGTATTTAAAAGGATTCATGTTATGCATGTTTTTACACACCCACACATATACACACACAAATGTACAACCTCTATCAGGCTGATTGCTGTCTTGGGGAGGGAGAAGGGAGAAAAAAATTTGAAATTCAAAATCTTACAAAAATTAATGTTTTTGAAAACTGTGTGTGTGTAAACAGAATACTATTTAAAAAATTTTAAAAGAATGTTAAGCACAAAACAGGTTTTTCTACATTTAAAATAAAGTTATGTGAAACCAGCTCTGTCACATGGGCACAGGATTCCCTCTTGCTATCAGTAAGACCTCGGCATCCTCATGATAACTGTCCCTAGAAGCTTTTTACCAAGTGTCTGCTGCTATTTTGGAAAACAGTCCTTAACAGGTTCCAGGTGCTGTAGGTTCCAGCATCAGGGAAGCATGGTGGGAAGGAAGGCCCCCACACCACCAGGCTCTCAACAGCTACCTGGGGAGCTGCAGCCAGGCCTATCCTCAACAGCCCACTCAGAACTGAGCATCTCTGACGAGCAGAAAGGACAGTTCTAAAGAGACCAGTAAAACAGGTTTCAATTATTCTAACAGACAACCTGTTATAAATAAATAAATGAAGGCAAAGGAACTCCTGCCTGCTCTGTACACTGGCACAGATCTGTCCAGAGAACATGTGATGGGGCAACGAGTCAAAAGAATAAGGCAGGTGCCAATACCACACCCAAAGTTACCAGAAGGGAGAAGTCAGGAAGGAGGTGATTATCCCAGATGACTAACACAGATTTTCTATCAATGTGCCTTAAGAAGCAGAACTCTACTCTATCTCATACTGACACACTCACTGCAGGTGGGGGAGCAGGGAAGAGAAAGCGAAGGCCAGGGAGGAAGCAGCCATGGAAGAACACCAGACATGCCCTTGCACTTCCAGGCAGAACCACAAAATCCAGAGCAGTCTCCTTGGAGTCTGAGGGTGTGGAAGGATCAGCATACTATCAGGCTCCTCTATCTGCTTTCCCCAGTAAGACACGGTGGTGAGTCAGACCTGTATCATCAACTCCAGCTACCTTCCATACAGGAAGAGACATGTTGCCAGCCAAACGAGGAAGAGTCCAGAGGGGGCTGAAAACCTGCTTATTATCAGAGGAACAGGATTCTGTAATTTTGGCAAAAAAACAAATAAAAAAGCCACCACCTATATTTCAGGAGAAAAAGAAATCCCTCATGGCCAAAACAAAACCACAGATCAGAATTATGGTCAGTAGACCTATTATAACTCATTCAATGAAAATTATTCATACAAAACTTATAAAAGTGTTAAATGTTTAAGTGTCTGGACTTCCAAGATCATTTCCCCTTCTAAAATAGTGATCTTAAGTTGATTCGGTAGGCAAGACACAGCAGAGGTGGGGGAAAGGGGAAGGAGGAAAAGGAGAAGGGGAGAGAGAGAAAGGGGCAGAGGGAAGAAAGGTATAGAATGCATGTAATAAAACCTTTTGTTCACTCTGCTGAGTCAAAGCAAAATGCCTGCCTTCACAACTTTGGGTGGAAGTTATCAATGGGAGAATATGAACAAGAGCTGCCCAGGATACAGAAATCTGGTCTTAAGCAAAGGTAGGAAAACTGATACCAAGAAAACCCCAGTACCACAGAAGTGCTTATACACAACCTTGGGTCTACAGGCCTTATGGAGTCTAGGTATCCATACTGTCTGTGGTTTTAAGGCCAGGATCCACTTGGACCTCTCAAAGCAGCTGGTACATAATGAATAGTTTATGGAAGTTACTATGCCAGATCTTGGACAAAGGGAAAAAAAAAATCCCAACATTCAAAAAGCTTGTATTCTACAGGGAAGGGGATTTATAATAGTCAATTAAATAATTTTAATTTATTTTGTGTCTTTTTAAAAAAATAAATATTGAGTTCCAAATTCTCTCCAGATCCTCCTCCACTCACTAAAAAAGCAAGCAATATCAGTTATACTTAGCAAAAAAAAAATAAAGAAAAATACTTCAATTTGTACTCAGAGTTCTTCTGTTTTCTTTCTGGCAGTGGGTAGGATTTTTCATCATGAGTCCTTCAGAATTGTCTTGGATCACTGATTTGATCAGAGTAGCTGCTAAGTCTTTTACAGGTGATCATTGTCCAGCATTGCTACTGTATCTTCTAGTTAGGCTTTGCATCATTTCATATATGTCTTCCCAGATTTTTCTGAAACCATCCTACTCATCATTTCTTATGTAGCACAGCAGTATCCCAACACAATCAAATACTACAACTTATTTAGCTATTCCCCAGTGAAGAAACATACATACCCAATTTCCAATTTTTTGCCATCACAAAAAGAGATGCTACAAATATTTCTATACGTCCCTCTTCCTTTTGCTCCAGAAAGGCTGGACCAGTTCTACCAACTGTGCATGACTGTCCTAATTTTTCCACATCCTCTCCAACATCTGTCATTTTCTATTTCTGTCATGTTAGTCAATCTAATAGGTGTGAGGTGATACTTTGAAGATGTTTGCAATTTGCATTTCTCTAATCAACAATGATTTAGAGCATGTTTTGAGTGTTGATAGATTTTCTTTCTCAACAAATATTTCTATGAAGCACATTTACCACCATGTACAAGGAAGAGAGGCAGTAGAGCACTGTGGAATTTTGGGTTCAAGGCCTGCCTCTGATTTTAGCCATATGGCCATACACCAGTCCATGCCGGGCAACTTGTAATTGTAAAGCTGACGGTAAAAGAAACTTCCCATAAGCATGATCCCACCAGGAGAACCCCCACTTCTCCAAATTGAAAAGGTGCTATGCTGAGCAGGATATATTTTCTTCTATCTTTTCTGAGATTTTCTTCTTAAAGCTTCTTTTCTGGCTTACTATTATCTTTCCATTATATTATATATTGTTTTCAAATGAAGATCTGCCTTTTCTTCTTCTCACCTTCTCCCATTCCAAAATCCCAAAACAACAAAAAAAATGATACAATTGCCAACTGAAAAACTCCCTCCCCTCAATTCAATAGAATTGAAGCTTCTACAAAAGCAATACCCAGACAAGTACGTGTAAGCTAATTTTTGGAGACAAAAGCACTAACAACTAGAGGGAATTCTAGGCAAACATAGCAGTGGGGGCCAAACATGGAGTTTGGGCAAGACGAGTAAACCAGTTAAGAAGAAATAAGTCTGGAAAGGAAGGCTGGGGCCAAGTGAAAAAAAGCTTGTGATAGCAGGTTAAGGAGTTTCCCAGAGACAATCAGGAACCCTTGAAGATCCTAAAGTCAGGAAAATTGGGGCAGGAGAGAAAGCACTAACCACTGGGGCCAATTGGAAGTGCTTCAGAAAGAAAGAGACATCCAAGCAGAGCCTCCAGACAGACTGCTTTTGGGAAAAAGATGAGGAAGGCAAGGTGAGATGTGGATTCTAGTTCCTAAAGAGCTGGTAAGGGGGAATTACGAATTTGAAATCAAGGCTGGGAAGGTCCTTTAATGTCAGGCAAAGGGGAGCCACAAAAGGTGTCAGAATAAGGGAATGGCAATTAGACCCATACTTTTTTTAGGAAGACTGCTTTGGAAATTATGTGGGAGATAAACAGGAATAATGTAGTCCTCAATTTGGGGGTGACTGAATTGGAGTAAACAGTGGAAGATGGCTGCAAGAAGTGGCTTGTGAAGAGGAAGGGACAACAAGGAAAATGCCAAGATTATGAACCAAGAAGATGAAGGCAACATAGCAGAGTGAAGAGGGTACCAGACCCCACTGGCATAAGGAAGACCAGCTTCAAATTTTCTCTCACACCCCTGTGGCAAATCACTTGTGCCTCAGTTGTTTAGTCTGTAAAATTATGTAGTTGGGTTTGATGGCCTCCATCAGTGATTCTGTGATTCCACAATGGTGGTCATCTCAAAAGACAGATAAATTCAGAAAAGGAGCAGGTCGAGGAAGAATAAGTGCCTAAATTTTAAACTGTGCTTTGAATGCCTAACAGACACTGCAGGAGGAACTACCTCCTCATCACAGTTCACAGTACTTAACTAGGATTCAGGAGAGAAGATATCGACCTCTTGAGGGCAAGGACAACTTTGGCTTTGTCTTGGCATTCCTAAAATGCAGACCCTGACCTCAAAACACATATTAAATAAAAGTTCACTGAATTAATGAACCATAAACACCTGGGTGTTGTCCGCCAGAGTAAGGGGTTTCAAAAATTTCAGAGTTTCAAAAGTCATTGCATTCAAAGCCTGAGGAACAGCCTTAATATTCATCAATTAGAGTGATCACTTATGACCTTGAAGGAAGCAGTTTTAATAATTTGGTGGGTGAGTAAAGGGAGGTGTCAGAAGACAATCTGCAAAATGTGGGTAGTGAGGAAACAGAGGCAGACAATTCTTTGTGGGTATCTGGCAGTGAAAGGAGAGATATAAGATAAGAACTTTAAAGAACGGCAGGATCAAATGAAGGTGGTTGTTTTGTTGGGGGGGAGGGTGGCAATTATGTTGTAGGGAGAAGAACCTCTATCTAAGTCACTGAAAATGGCAGAAAAGGAATGGCCTGTGTTCTAAGGCCCTAGATGAGGGAGGAGGACACTGGACAGCAAACTTAGAATTGGAAGGTAGAGGAAAATCCTCAAAGACAAGGACAAAGGAGAGGATGATGGTGGAGATGCAGAGGTGGGGTTTAGGGATAGAGAGCCTGGCTTCTATTTCCTCCAATTTGGAGATGCCGGGAGTTGGAGGAGAAAAGGAGTAGGGAGTGGGGGGAAGGGTGACAGACTATCAAGAAAGGACCCTTTGCTGTATCAACTGAGAGCCTAATTGAAATGAGATCCCATGAGTTGTGGCAGACTCATCATGGTAGTGTGACTTCCTCCAGCACCATTTGGCAGCTCGGCAGATGGGCTCATCAAAGAAACCCATTCAGCCTCTCCTCGGCTCTCACTTCTCGACCACGATGCCGCCTCTCATAGCTACAGAGGTCACGTGCAGTGATCATGAGGAATGTGTTGCTATAGTATCACCATCTAATATATCCAGAGAAAACAAAGTCCAAGTGCTTAAACTCTAAGACAAGTATATTCCTTCTCCTGAACAAGTTTCTGGTCACTGTGCTCAATCTACCCACAAAAGTCATGGGTTGTTGACCAATTTATATGCTTAAAAAGGGCAAGGGAATGGAAACCATGAAGATTTACTCTCAGGTACTTTAAAAAAGAACCTCCTCTCTCCAGGTGGGAAAGCCCTAGAGTTGCAGCAGAGTCAATCCAAATAGAAGCACAGAACGAATGGTCTCAGTGGTTTTCTTAACAAACCCCTACCTGAAGCAGAAATCCCCTATAATTAGTCCGCAGCCTACAATCTAGCTTCCCACCTTTTAATTCCATTGCAATTGCCTTCTCCAATCAGCTCTCAGCTGCCAGATCTAACGAACGGCCTTTTCTCTCAGATCCCCTTCTTTCTCAGGATACAGTTCTCCTGTCATACATTCTTACCTCAGCATCTCCTGGCTCTCCTCTCAGTCTAAGGCTTTCTCCTCAGTTTCTTTTGCTGCCTCTTCATATGTCCCAACTACCTGTGTGTGATTCAAGGTTTCCTCACAGCTCTGGTCTTTTCACTAGGAATGCTTGGAAGTCTACAATTTCATTAAAAGTTCACTGTTCCCCCTCCAATGCTACAGGGTTTTTGCTGGGTGTGTTATGATCCAGCTTCTATTCTGATGCAGATTCTCATCACCTCATGGCTAGACTACGCTGCCCATGGTTTGCCCTGCCTCAAGTCTCTCCCCACTTCTATCCATTCTCCATTTCGGCCACCAAAGTGATTTTCCTAAAGTACAGGCCCTCCCATGTTACCTCCTACTCAATAAACTTCAGTAACTCCCTATCACCCCCAGAAAAAAATACAAAATCCTCTGTTTAAAGCCCTTCATACTTTCCAGTCTTCTTATACCTTATTACCCCATTTAATGTTCAGTCTGGTGACACTGGCATCCTTTGGTATTCCTCAAACAGGATACTCCATCCTCATCTTCAGGCATTTTCCCTTTCTGTCTTCATGCCTAGAATGCTGTTCTCATCTCCACCTACTGCTTTCTCTGGCTTCCTTTAAGTCCCAATTCAATTCCATCTTTTAGAAGGGCTTTCCAAACTCCTCTTAATTCTAGTGCCTTTTTTCTTATTTACTTTCTATCCTACAAATGCTTTGTTTGCACATATTAGTTTCTTTAGCTCTCTGAGGAAGGGCTTTCTTTTGTCTCTCTAGGGACTATCTCAGTGCCTGGCACACAGTATTAAGTGTTTAATAATATTTACTGACAGCCCATATTCTTTGCCTTCTAGAATATCACACAATATCCTATGAAGTTGCGAATGCTAAATAATGTGGGATCCCTGCCTGTCATTCTTCAGGATCTTAAAGACTTTCTTTCTAACTGCTTACAGTATTTTTTCTTTGACCTGGAAACTCTGAATTTTGACGATGATGTTCCCAGGAGTTTTAATTTTGAAATGACTAGATTATTTGTACATCCATTTTGCCGATTTGTTCTAAAAGTGCTGAGCAAGTTTTTGTTTTAATTTGCTTTTATTTTTTCTCAAAACAGTGTCTAGGCTTTTTTTTTCCCCCTTCCAATCACAGCATTCAGACAGTTCAATGTTTCTTGCACTTTTTTTCTCCTTGATTTTTTTCCTAGTCAGTAGTTTTTTGCTTGGGATATCTTATATATTCTTCTATTTTTTCAGCTATTTGACTTTGTTTTAATATTTCCTTTACCTCTGGAGTCACTGCCTTTCTATTTGGTCCTTTCTAATTTTAAGGGATTTTGTTGTCTAGGCAAGATTTTGTGCCTTTGACGAGCTGTTGGTTCTCTTTCTAATTTTTTCTTCAAATATTTATAAATGAAAATTTTATAAAATTCTTGCTTCATTTCTTCCAGGAATTCTATTTGAGTTTATGTGCCCAAGTTGTAGTTTTTTTCTGAGGTTTTTGCCTGCAGATATTTTAGAGTCATTCTCTTCTTGGAAGAAGACTGCTGGACTCAACTCCTATAAAGCTTTACTGATTCAGTAACAGAAGTGTAGCTGCCCCTTTGGTCTGAGATTTCTGTCCTAATTATTCCTCCACAGAGAGGGCTAGATTCAGCAAGTTGGACCCTGCTCTGCAACAATACTATGGCTGTTGATGCTGGCTTCTGAACTTTCTCCTTTCCCCATGCACAGTTCAGTGCCTCCCTCAGTCAGAATGATCTTCCCTCGGGTAGCAGGTAAAACTGGGTAGTGGACGACAAAACTGCCAGCTCACACCTATCCCCATTGCAATACCCAATATGAGTCTGGGGAAGCCAGGTATGGACTGTGGTTTTCTTATTACCCTGGTGCACATGCTGGAATATCAGAGTACTCTACTGGGGCATGTCCTTGGCCCATCCCTGTCCCCAGGGATGTCTGTCCCCTAGACCTTGTCTATATCCCTATGGCCAGCTGGACTGAACAACTGTCTCATGTCAAGGTTTTCCTGAATTTTCCCATCAAGATCCAGTCTTACTAATCATTCTTGATGGTTGTGAACTGATCGAACCATTCTGGAGAGCAATTTGGAACTATGCCCAAAGCACTATCAAACTGTACCATACCCTTTGATCCAGCAGTACCACTACTGGGCCAGTATCCCAAAGAGATCATAAAAAAAAGGGGAAAAGGACCTATGTGTGCAAAAACATTTGTAGCAGCTCTTTTTTGAAGTGGCAAGAAAACTGGAAACTGAGTGGATACCCATCAGGTGGAGAGTGGCTGAATAAATTAAGGTATATCAATGTTATGGAATATTATCATTCTGTAAGAAACAACCAGCAGGATGATTTCAGAGAGACCTGGAGAGTTCTAGAAACCGATGCTAAGTGAAGTGAGAACCAGAATATTCTATACAACAGCAAGATTATATGATGATCAATTCTGATGGACTTGTTTCCCCCCCCCCCCCCAACAATGAGGTGATTCAGGACAATTCCACTGGTCTCGTGATGTAAAGAGCCATCTGCAACCAGCGAAAGAACTGTGGGGACCGAGTGTGAATCTTGTAGTATTTTCACCTTTTTTGTTGTTGTTTGCTTGCATTTTGTTTTCTTTCTGGTCCCCCCCCCTTTTTTTCATCTGATTTTTCTTGTGCAGCAAGATATTTGTGGGAATATGTATAGAAAAACTGCACGTGTTTAGCATATTGGATTACTTGCCATCTAAGGGAGGGGAAAAATTTGCAAGAGTGAATGGTGAAAATTACTTATGCATATGTTTTGAAAATAAAAATCTTTGATTAAAAAAAAAATTTCATGACCAGCAAGATGATTTCAGAGAAGCCTGGGGAGACTTACATGAACTGATGCTGAGTGAAATGAGCAGAACCAGGAGATCATTATACACGGCAACAACAGTACTATATGACGATCAATTCTGATGGACATGGCTCTCTTCAACAATGAAATGTTTCAAACCACCTCCAATTGTTCACTGAAGAAAGCCATATACACCCAGAGAGAGGGATGAGAAATGTGGACCACAACATAACATTCTCATACTCCTTGATTGATGTTTGCTTACATTGTGTTTCCTTTATTTGATATATCGTTTGTGTAGACAAGATTTTTCTTGCACAACAATGACAAGTTTGGAAATATGTATACATATATTCAATTTGCCAATATTTTAACATAATTAACATGTAGTGAATATCCTGCCATCTAGGGGAGGGGTGGGGAGTTGGGGGAAAAATTTGTAACGGAAAGCTATGTAAGGGTTATTGTTGAAGAATTACCCACACATATGTTATGCAAATAAAATTTAAAAAATTAAAAAAAAAAAAAAATTTCAGTCTCCTATATTTTCCACATCTGTTTGAAAGCATTAGTGGAAGGGAACTCAGACACAGCTTTCTAATAGTGCCTTTACTCCCTCTAACTGTGAATATCCCCCCCAAGGCTCTGTCCTGGGCTGTATTCTCTTATCTCCATACCACTTTGTAGATTTCCCCAGCTCCAGTTCAATTAGCATCTCCATGCAGATGATTCCACATGCAGTATCTCTGCATATATCTCTTCCATATATCTCAACACTCCAGGACAGGCTGTGCATCAGGGCAATAAGAAAACCAGGTACCCCCACTCATATTTTCACTGCAGTCCTGCAGCACCAACTGCCTTGTGGACTGACTTGTCCACTCTAGCTCCTCAACAAACTATAAGGTTAATACGGAGTACCATCCCAACATACTAGCTTCTTAAGAAATTATCCACATGTGGGGCAGCTAGGTGGTGCAGTGCATAGAGCACCAGCCCTGAAGTCAGGAGTACCTGAGTTCAAATCTGATCTCAGACAGTGAACATTTCCTAGCTGTGTGACCCTGGGCAAGTCACCTAACCCCAATTGTCTCAGCAAAAAAAGAGAGAGGAGAGAGGAGAGAGAGAGAAATCCACGTGAAACACACACAAAAGAACATCTTCTACAGAGACCTTTCTGGGGCTTGATTTCATACAGCAAGCCATTACCAAGTCAAACTTGTGCATCTTGTTTTACATATCAGAGAAACTTCTGGAGGAGAGATGGGCTAATTGGAAAAGATCAGAGATGAAGCCCTCAAATGCTATTCTCAATTGTGTAACTCACTTGATCTATACCTCTGAACAAAATCCTTTTACATGGTGATAGAATTAGTCCTTCCACTTGGGGATCCATCTGGCTCCCAACTCTGCCCTCTGGGACAAAACAGAGGGAGGCCAAATCTCCATTTCTCTACAAGACATTGAATTCGCTTTCTCACTTTCCATGGGCTATAAAACCTCAGCATAAGAGTAGACATTTCTGCTCAAGTTCAGCAGCACAAATAACACATGCTGACTAGATGGCAAATTCATTTTTTTCTTCCAACACCTTAAAATCCTCAAGAGATCTTTTCTTGTCTCTCTTTTCCTTTACTAATTCTTCCATCATTCAATATTTTCTCATTGTCTCTAATTGTGGAAGCCAAAAGAAATCTTGCTCTGATTATCAGCAATTGTTCACGTGAATGCACAAAAGCATTTCTCAAAAGCCACCTTGACTCTCTGAAGAGAAGGATGGTAGAGGTCTGGAAAGTGGGAAGCAATCTTGGATTAAAATGAGCACCAGGCTTCCCCGCTTTAATGTGGCTCCTAGCTGCCTCACAGTAATAAGGACAAAAACTACAATCTCCAAAACAGTTTTTAATACTTAAAAACAAAGTTTTGGTTCCTTTCTCAAAAAGAAGCCTATCCTTTGTCCTTTGTGGAACTCCCTAAAAAGATACTGATGGGCCTGAGAGAGTCCAACTCAAAGCTCAATAAACCACTTAATGGTTAGTTCTATCAGAGGAAAGCAAACATGGCTGCCGAAGTGCCATGGAACTCATCCATCAGCACCACAGCCCCCATCTAGGGTTCTCTTCAAATTTCATCCCCAAGACCCTCCTGGGCCGGGGCAGAAGATGACCCAAAGGGCACCTACCTTGTGCAAGGGCAGCACGAGGAATGCCCCGCCCCCGCTTGCTTCTACGATGATGGCCACAAATCGGGGGTTGACCGCACAAAAGGAGCTATCCCAGGTGACTCGGGAGACCCGGATGTCATCATAGCATTGGTCATTTTTCACAGCCTGGCCAAAAACGTGTCTGAACTTGCTCTGTCGTACCACTCGTCTCATGGTGTCTGTGGAGGAAGAACAGGAGGTGCATTGCATTGGTCAGTCAGTACCCCTAAAGTCCCAGGGAAAGGAGAGAAAAAGGGGGGGCAGAGGAGAAAGGAGAGGAAAAGAGGGATTGAATCTCTCCTTAAGTCTCACAAACTGCAACTTGCCACCTAAATTTCTTTCACTAGAGAAGCCAGAGAAATAAGCCAAAGAAAGTCATCTATAAGTGAGCATTTTCTAAATTGGAATTCAGCAAATTCACCAGTAACACCAGCCTAGAGAGGATCAGAGAGAAGAAAGAATCCAGGGGAACCTGAAAGCAAGGAGGTGGGGAAATTTGTGGCTGCCCCTCTCCCGCACATCCTGAGATAGACCTTGGAGGATCTCCCTCATGGGCCTAGCAATGAGCTCCAAATGTTGGAGGGCAGAAATGAGTACAATAAATGTCCCACCTCTAAATCACTTATGGGTAAATTGGGCAGACAAAAGAAAAGCATGAAAAACAGAGATTAAAAGATTTAGATTCAGGGGCTGTGGCAGCTCAAAGGAGGAGGAGTTAGGTCTGTGTGGGGTGGAACAGGATTGGAGCTGGGCCCTGAATGACTGGACAAAGAAGGGCCTAAATCTTCATTTCACTTCTCTAATGGCTGGTCAAAACAAGTCTTTCCTCCTTTACTGGCTAAAATAAAATGAAGAGATAGAAAAGCTTACATAGAAGCTGGACTGATAAGAAATCAAAAACAAAATTAAAATTTTTTTAAAGGCATAAAATTAAAAATCCTCCATCTGGTCACTCCCACCCCCCTCCCTCACTCCCAAAAGGAACAAGGGGAGATATCTGCCTTTCAATAAGAGAAAGTACTTCCATCAAGGACAAGACAATGGTTGGTGTTTAAAAACAAGTATACACTTGGGAGCCAGGCTTCTTAAGCAGAAATAGGTCTTCGGCTTCTCTTCTGAGATCTTTCAGTAGACTGCCATAAACCCACCCTAAAGCAGACCAGCTATTTCCACCCAGGCCTCAGTGTCAGATGCAAAAGCAGGCCCTCTCCAGTCGGGTGGCAGGAGACTGGGCTGCAGCCACAGATATGTGGGCAGGGAGCTGAACATCTGCTTTCTTCAAGCCACTCAGTGCCAGGATTTTACAACTGCCTACTGTCATCATATTTTAAGTACTTGGTAGCCAGGTGCTGCAGGGGACACAGCATTGGGCCTGGAGTCAGAAAGACTCGATTTTCTGAGTTCAAATCAGATCTCAGACATTTCCCAGCTGTGTGACCCTGGGCGAGTCACTTCACCCTGTTTGCCTCAGTTTCCCCATCTGTCAAATGAATCAGAGAAGGAAAAAGCAAACCATTTCAGTATCTCTACCAAGAAAACTCCAAATGGTGTTATGAAGAGTCAGACACAACTAAAAAGATGAAAAAATGAGTCAATTATAGACTTAAACATGGCTAAAAATTACTTCTAATAAAAAGCAGTGCCGAAACACAATTGAGTGAAACAGACCCATTTGCAGGAAGCCAAAGTCGGCATGGATTCACACACTCCAACTACAAGGGGTACAAGGTAAGAGTCAGCTCTGAGCTGTTTTGGGGCCTTCCATGAGGTACAGGCACGCTCCTGGGAATGAAAGAGATGTCTTTGGTCCCTTCCAACATTTATGTTCTATGATCCATATAGACAATCGTCCTTAGATCTCAGCCCACCTTTCACAAGGATCCTCAAGCCTTCCAAAAAGAGTCAATTAACAGGTCTGGTACAGAAGACTTTAAGGGGAGCTGGAGTTCTGTGGCCATTAGCTCCTTCACTGAAATCAGTTGTGATGCTAGATGAACATTAGCTTTTGTCAGGTTTCACTGGCATTTTGTTTAATTTCCTATTTCACAACCATTACAACTACAAAGAGGCACTCTCCCAAATAAATGACTGCTGACACACTAAGAAGTCAGAAATGAGAGGCCTTCTCCCCCAGGACAAATACAGCAAACACATGTGTCAATTTCCAGTTATCTGTGAGCACTGTATCTTTGTATTCAAAGGGCTCTGTGGTCCCTGGGGATTCAGTGCTGTCAATGATTAGGGACACAAAGAGGTGGCTCAGGCCACATAAAAACTACCAGAGAATGGCAATCATTGAAAGGGAGCACCAAGGGAAACCCAGAAGAGAAATGGTCCATGCTGACAGTCAGCAGCATTCTGTTCACACAGGAAAGAGAGGTGGATTGGAGCACGATGGGCCCTTCACCAAGCTTAGGACTGCCTCTTCTGAGCAACTTTTAAGGCAAAGAGAACTACCCCCAACTGGAAAAGCAATATGGGCATGCATGCAAAGAATGGCACCCCCCCCCCCCCCCGCTTTGCTAGGAAGCTGGTCCCATCTCAAAGTTCATTTTAGAGATTCCCTGTTTTTAAGAACACCCAGTTAGACTTTTTAGCTGCAAGAGTTGATTACCAGGAGACTTGCAAAGAGTTGACTCAAGTTCAACTTCCCCTCAACTAGGAGGGTCATATAATGAACTAGGTAAATCTGTTTCTCCAAACTTAAACCCTAGTTTTTAAACAACGTGCTACAAATAGGAAACAAAAAATTCTGAATCTAGAAAACTGGCAGATCTGTAATGTGACAGAACCATTTCAACCCACACAAGCTAATGTTCTCAGTAATTACAACAGCCTCGATTTACAATTTTCCAGGAACTGCCTCAAACTTGAAATTGTCCAACTCAGTCTTTCTATGTTTTTCTATTCAATTTCTGTTTTCTATTTAGAAAAGATTGAAAAAAAAAAGATTGACCTCATTTTTACCAATTAATTAAAATTAAGAAACCTAATTCAATCTAAAGAATGGTACACAAAGTACATACTGAGGTCGCCTACCCCCACTTACTGTTCTCTATAGGAATCTTGTACATTAAACACCAGCTAGAGAGATTTACTGGCACCAATTTCCATATCAAAGAGAATGATACTTGGCTTTGGATCAAGGCCATCTGGATTTGGCTCTTCTCCAAGAAAACAAAACAAAACAGAAAAGATAAGCAAGTTCTAATAAGTCCACTAATGAAAGGTCATTAGTTTGATGGTCAAGATAACTAAAAATTGTTGGCTTTTAAAAGAGTTTTATTAGTTAAGGCAATACTGGATCTCAAGAAAGAGAATAGTACTGAACATCCAGGAATCATTAATTTCAAATCAGCAGATAATCTGTTCCTATTTTGCCTTCAGATAAAAAATTTTTTAATCTATAAATTGTCACCAGTCTCCTCAATCTTTAGAAATTATTCATAGAAACAAAATAAAAACTAAATATTTTTACTCAATAGAGACCACTATATCTAAATGACAAAAGGACTCTACCTTTACAAATTAAACTAGTGCCTCTGGCAATAGCAGTTTCTTTGAGGAAGTTACTCAAGATAGGCCTTCTTCATTTCCAGGATGCTCTGTAGTCTTTCCATGACTTTCAGAAGATCCAGGAGAATATCAGCAATGCTCTAAAATTCCTTAGGAGATCAGCTTTGTCCAACTCCCTCCACAGTGGCCAATATCAGGGAAGTGACTTGCCTGAGTTCCCAAAGCTGTTTCCCCAGCAGAGCTACTATGTTGTCTGTACCTCCTAACCCAAGCCATGTTAGATGCTGAGCCCTTACTTCTTACAAATTAGGGGCCATGAATCTAGTTTGTTGTTTAAATACCTTGATAACTACATTTCAATAAAGTTTCCTCTATAATCACACATATTCTATTCTGTGGACTGAAAGAAAAACAAAAAACAAAAAAAAAAAAGGTTAAGAAACCCTTGCTTTGGGAGAGCATATGTGGGTAAGAGTGATTTGTCTTCTTTTAAACTGCATCAAAGAAACTGCAAGCACCTGATGACAGATGTCTGCATATCTAACTTCCTTCTCTTCCTTCCTTCTCCACTTCCATCAAGGAGCAGAAACATGGCCACAGCTTCGCCAATTTTTCTGTTAACAAAAAGAAATATCCATCTAAAGATTCAAACAGATGTACTTCTGGGGCTTTGAGAGAGAACTTTTAGTCTGTTTATGCCAGAGGAAATGCATCCTGCTAGAAACACACACAGGAAAACCCCTCAGCTAATGGCAAAATCCTGCTTGGCATCCACGTGATCATTCCAAGGGTTCAATTATTCAACAGCACACAGCAGCAGGCTAAAAGGAGAGACTGAGCCCATAGTTACATTAGGTAAACCCCAAGTCACCTAAAGAGGAAAAAATGCATACTCCCTTCTTAAAAAAATAAGTAGGGCTAATTCCTTTTGATTATAAAACACTTTAAAAATGGAAGCTTATTTTTGTACACCCAGAGCAAATGTATATAAACATTAAGATCACTACAATGAAAAACTGTTCTGAAGATCTAGCATGTTATTGAGTCAAGAAGCAAAGAACACCAGTGAAGTAAACCATATACACCCAGAGAGAGGTATATGAAATGTGGACCACAACATAACATTTTCATGCTCTCTATTGAGGTTTGCTTGCATTGTGCTTCCTTTCTCTGATTTTCTTTTTTTTCTTGTAGATAGAATTTTTCATGCACAACTTGTCAAGTATTTTAATATTAATAACATGTAGTGGACTTCCTGCTATCTAGGGGAGGGGAGGGGACTGGGGGTAAAACTTGTAACGAAAAGCTTTGTAAAGATCAATGCTGAGGAACTACCCATATATATGCTATACAAATAAAAAGCTTTAATAAAATAAAATAATTAGGAAAAAAAAGGAGCAAAGAACACGATGAGAGAATATTTTCTCATCATGAAAAAAGGATTGGAAGTCAGCAAGAGCCAGATTCCAATATACCTCAGACATTTAGTGCCAGGGCTTCGTGGCCCTGAGCAAACCCTTTAATTTCTCCCAGGCTCAGTTTCCCTCATCCGTAATACGAGGATAGTAATGGCACCAACTTCTCTGGAACACTAAGAGGTTCAAGCGAGTTGTAGGAAAAGTATGTAAAATGCTTTGCAAGCTTTAAAGCTAAGTAAATGTAAAATTGCTATTATTCCATTATCACATCTGAGCCAGGGAACCCTGTCAGGTAGTCAATGTCTGGATCCCCATCATTCAAATAAAGAAACTACAACACAGAAGTTGTAGTGAAACCCAAGAGTTCTTGGCGCCGACGAGCAGAACCGGAGCCAATATTGTGGAAGTTCCAAGAAGGCAGATTTTGGCTCAACAAGGAATCACACTGAATCCCAGATTTGGAAGACCTCAGGGACACAGCATAACCCACAGCCCAAAAAGAAATCGAGTGACAACATGCTCTAGAAGAGGCTCTGCTTGAAAATGTGAAACCTAAAAGCCTGAGCATCCCCTCCTGCCAGAGGCCCACCCATTTCACCTGCCCACAGCTCGAAAATGTCAGGAGGGCCTTCTTAACCTTAAGCCTAAACTGATTGCTTTGGCTTGTAGCTATGGCTTTATCAGTAATACTACACACAAAATGAACTTATCAAGGGCCAATTTCATCTTGCATTATCCAATCAGGGCCTTCTGCCCCTAGACTTGGAGGGCAGTCATGTACTCCTCAGGAGAGACTTCTCAGGCAAGGTCTCATTTCCCATAGGGCCTTGCTCATTTTGGATTTATTTGAGGTCCTTTTCCCCCACTCCCCTTTCAATTTTCCTTTGGGTGTGGCCTAGTCTTCCCCAAGGGGAAGCGCTTCAGTTTCCTGGCATGGCACTGGTAGACTGTCCAGGTTTGAAAGGCAAAAAGGTCACCACGATGGCTCTGTAGATCTCAAAAATATTCTGAAGATCACCTGGCAGGACAAGACACCAGACACGCAGGTCCTTTTACAAATTAAATTGCCGAGCATTCCAACTCTACTGCAGAGAGCACAGCTCCATTGGGCTGGCCACACTGTTCGCCAAACGTTTGCTTGCAAAAACATGGCAAGTGCTCACAAGATGATTAGAAAAAGCAATTAAAGGAAACCCTCAAGGTCTCTCTTAAGAACTTTAGAACTGATTGTATGACATGGCATACACGCCATACTGGGCACAGTACCAGCTGGCATGGTGTGCCCTCAGAGAAGGTGTTGTGCTCCATGAGCAAAGCAGAACTGAAAAAATGCACAAAGCTAGAGAATCAACCCCAGATGTTCCTATGAACTATTTTCGCCCAACCTGTGGCAGAGCCTTCCGAAGTCGCATTGATCTGATCAGTCACAGATACACTGTACTAGAAAGTCTAACACAGTGAGGTCACTTTGGTCCTCTTCTACAATGAAGGACAACAACCAACTAGTCTTCCCCAACTATAAGCTCCCAGAAGGCAAGAATTTTGTAATTTTTATGCCCAGTGCTTAGTACAGTTTATGTTTACTGACCCAAATTGGCATCTAGGGCAAAACAAGTCAAACAAGCAATTAGGCACCTTTACCTGTACCAGACACTATGCTAAGTGCTGGGAGTACAAATAAGAAAGACAGATAGTCCCAGCACTCATTTCGAGAAACAAGAATCAGGACAAGCTGGAGACAATCAACAGAGAGAAGGGCTGCACATTCATGGGATCGAAGAAACAGAAAAAATCTAACCCCTTGGTCACGGAATAGTCCTTCAAATGGCTAAAGACACTTCAGGTTCTTCCAGCCTTCTCTACAGGAAAAATCCCCCTCCAGCACAGTTTCCAAGCTGGTAGCCTTCTCCACATGATCACCTTTCCTAAACTGATGTACTCCTGGAAACTTCTAGCAGTCCAAGCTATACAACAATGGATGATGTGCTGGAGCGGGACAGATCTCCTGGTTACTGAAGGTGTGGAAACAGTGGCTGAATAACTCATTCTTTAACTCAGGGGAGAGAAAAGGGATTCAAGATTAAAGCCAACTGGCCAGCCAACATCTCTTAGACATACAAAGGCAAATCTCCTAAAGCCAGTCAAAACTTTAAGTTCATTAAATGTAAACAACAAAGTCAAAGAAACATTTATTTATTAATTTACAAAGATGGAATTTTAAATATGTTAAGACTAAATACATTAAGACTATTCTAGATGGTGGAAGTGTGGCTGTGCAGGACAATAATCCCCATGTCAGAAGGCTCAAGAGGTTATGGGGGAGAGGGTGGGGGGGGTAATAGAAAGAGCCTGCTTGGGAGGAGTAAATGTGCCCCACGTTGGAAACAAGAGCTTTTCAAGCCAAACAGCCTTTCAAGAGACCCAATCTTAGAAAAGAAAAAGATTATACATAATAATAAACTTTTTTTAAGAAAATGTTTTATAGATTCTCAAAAAAAAAAAAAAAGCTATCATTATTTCTTCCTAATGACCTTCTCCAGAACCCTACCCAGTAACATAGTCCCCGTTTTCATGGTCACCATGTAAATCAGAGTTCTTAATCGGATGTCGCTGAGTTGATTTTAGCAATATGTTGACAGCTATTTCTAATTACATGGATTTTAAGAAAATTTTGTGTATTTAAAAACCTTCTGAGAACTTTAGAGACTGAATTAAATTGAAGCATAGCATTTTCATCTTTTTTTTTTCTTGTGGTTTTCTTTTGGTCTGATTTTTCTTACACAACATGACAAATATGGAAATATGTTTAAAAGAATTGTACATATTTAACCTATGTCAGATTACATGCTATCTATATTTTAGGATGGGGAGAGGTAAGGGAAAGAGGGAGAAAAAATTTAAGTCTTAAAAAAAATTGTTGAAAACTAATTTTTACAGGTATTTAGAAAAAGAAAATAAAATGAAGGCTAAATAAAAACCTGAGTCAGAAACCTACTAGTGTGGCTAACTCACAAGACAAAAAAGGGCAAGAAGCGAAGGTAAATTATTCTCCTAGTTCTATTTACTTTAAACTTCATCATTTCAAATAGTTCTCCCATGTTACTTTGAATTGCAGTTTGGTCGTTTCCCAAATGATGGGCATCTATTTTGCATTAGCATTCCCTATATTTAGGACCTCTTCTGCCTTTGAGCTGCTCCACAGGGAGGAGGTAGTCTTGCTGAAGTAGTGGTATCACTGGATTAATGCATATCAATGTTGCAATTATTTTGTTATTATTCTAAAATAAAAAACTTTCCAAAGAGCATCACTATTCAAACAAACATGGAAATGTTCTGCTTAGGATCACAGATTCAGTGCTGCAAGAAACCTTAAAGATCCTTCTAATCCATGTCTTATTCTACAGGTGAAGGTGATTTTTGTCTGATTGGCAAAAAAAAAAGCTGAAAAGCTGGGTCAGGATTTAAATCCACATCTAAATCCGACTAGAGTGTCTTCAATTACTCCACAATGAAAATGCCACTCAACCAATATTCAAATATATGGTGGTACCTTCAAAGTCTATGGTTCATCCCACAATTCAAATTGCAGCCTGGATAAGTGGCCCTATACTGTGCTAAGAGGCTCTTTCTCCTGACATGAGAATGAGGGGGGAGGAGGGGAGGGAGAGATCATCTACTCATCACATGGTTTCCCCATCTTCTTTTTCAATCATTATACCAGATAAAAAATAATAAAAACAAAAATGAAAATTTTATGTGTCAGTACTATCCATAAAGAGTTTATGACATCCCAGAGAGAGGGATATGAACCCAGAGAGAGGGATATGAAATATGGACCACAACGTAACATTTTCATGATCTTTATTGACATCTGCTTGCATTGTGTTGCTTTTCTCTGATTCTTTTTTTTCTTGTAGATAGGATTTTTCTTGCATAACTTCTCAAGCATTTCAACATTATTAACATGTAGTGGACTTCCTGCCATCTAGGGGAGGGGGAGGGGACTGGGGGTAAAATTTGTAATGGAAAGCTTTGTAAAGATCAATGCTGGGGAACTACCCATACATATGTTATACAAATAAAAAGCTTTAATTAAAAAAAAAAGTTTATGACATGACTAAACAACAGAGAGGATCACAGGAAGTATAAGGGATAATTCTGATTACATGAAGTTAAAAAGGTTCACACAAAATAAATCCAGTCAAAATTAGAAAGAAGAAAAAAAGTGGGAAAGAATTTTTAAGACAAGTTTTTCTAATAAAGGTCTCATTTCTCAAATATGGGACACCAATGAACCTGTAAACTTGTCCAAGCATTCTGGAGAATAATTTGAAACTACATCCAAAAGGCTATAAAAACCATGCACACTCTTTGACCCAGCAATACCACCACTAGGTTTGGCCCTAGTTTTTGACTATAAGAGGTCAAAGAAAAAAAAAAAAAAAAGACCTTTGTCTTATGTGTATGACAAATATTTATAACAGTTCTTTCTGTGGTGGCACAGAACTGGAAATTGAGGAGATGTTCATCAATTGAAGAACAGCCAAACAAGGTGTGCGCAGTACTACTGCGCTATAAGAAATAATGAACAGAATGGTTTTAAAAAAAAAAAACCTGTGAAGACCCATATGAGCTGATGCAAACTAAAGTGAGAAGAACCAGGACCATCACTATCTACAGGAACAGAAATATGGTAATGATGAACGACTTAGCTATTCTTATCAGTACAACGATCCAAGGCAATTCCAAAATATCCATGAAGAAAAATGCTATCCACTTCCAGAAAACCAATGAATTTTGCAAACTGAATTTTTTTTTTTTTTGGCAACATGGCTAATACTGAAATATGTTGTTCATGATTCCACATGTATAATTTATATTATACTGCTTGCTTTCTCACTAGGTAGGAACAGCAGAGGAAGAAAATTTCGAACTTTAAAAAAAATTAGGATAAAAAAGCAATATAAAATATACCGAGTTTTTTTTTTTTTAAACCATCTTTTCAAAGTTCTTCTGGGGATGTCTTCTCCACACATGTATATTTCACACCAAAATTGGGAGCTTCAATCTAACCACATGTGAGAGACATTTCCAGTTTGTCACCCGGTAGCTTAAAAAAAAAAAAAAAAAGGAAGGCACAACCTATAGTATATTTCATATAAACCACAACAAGGCAGAAAGCCTGTCCCTGGGAATTCTAATGACTGTCAAAGCATAGAAACACCAGAAAGCAAGCCCACTTCTTTTTTCCTTTGCTCTAAGCCCTTGCAAGTGCCATTAGAGTCACAGAAAGAGCTAAAAAAAGGGAAGAGAAACAAGGAAGGAAATGAAGGGCCAGAAAGGGGAGGCAGGGCTGGGCTTTGAGTCCAGGTCCTGACATCAAATCCAGCATTTTCTTCAACAATGAGAACAGACCTCACCAGGAACGAGAAGGCTGCATTCCCACTGCAGATTTAGCTTTCTACAGAAATAAACCATTTAACTACAGTAAATAAAGAATCAAACCTCTACACCTAAGTACCAAATGCTCACCACAAAAGATCAGTCACCCAGTATTCCAGTGGAACCTTGAGGTGCCTCAATATCTCTATGATCCTATGGATCTGTCACCTCACATTGATAGAGCTGGCATTCCTGCTGAGAGAACAGATCTTGAACCATCTATGACTATCCATCCATGTATTTATATTACCCAAAGTAACTTTGGGTTATGAGGGTCAACATGCTGTGGGTCATTTTCATGGTAAAATGGCACTGAATTATCAGTATAGCATCTTCTCCAACATTCTGTCCACTGTTTATTCACCACGCTTTCCAATATGACTACTCAAGCTCCTTTTTGATCAGACTTTTGTCTGTATAATGGATATCCTTTAGATCACTTGTCCCTCCTAAGACTTTGTTTTTTTTTTTGGGTGCTACAGCTTGTTTCTGTCCATCATGAGCCTCTCCTTTGCCCTTTGGGTGATGTTCAACTTCAAAGCATCAGAGACTGTGATGTCCCATGACTTGTAGCCATACATCCTCACCAAAAGACTACGGGCATTCAAAAGAAAGTCCTTCACATCAAGGAAAAGCTTGGGATCATTCAAAGAACTTTACAATTTTCCAAAGGTGACCCAGCAACTATCTCCTGTTGAATTCTGGACCCAACTCATGGTCCATGTGCAATTTCTGACTAAGATATGGACTCCCCAGCTTGTTCACTCACTTGTACCCACACTGGTATATAGTCTGGACAAGATGAATTCTTCATCCATTTAGTTTTTCCTGTGTGAAGTTGGGCCAAATTCTTAGAATACTTGAAATGCTATCAAGATTTTACAGGCACCAAATAACAAGTGGAAAATAAAACAACACATATTTAGGCTCCTAGAGAACATAGGATAGAATACCAGATCTAGAAAGGATAAAAGGCAATCTTTCATCTTATAAGTGAGGAAACTGAGGCACAGGAAGAGTATGGGGGAAAATCTGCCCAAGTTCAGTTGAATCTGCCTAGTTAAATAGAAAACTGAAGCCAAAACAATATGTAAAAAAAAATCATAAAAGAAATGACTAAAAGCCATAATTCTACCTAAAACATTTACTGACCAAACTGATTTTTTTTTTAAAGATCCGCTACTTTAACTTTTTAAATGGCTGCTACTAAATTGAAATAAACATGAATGCTAAAACACCAAAGACCAAGAACTCTCAAAGACAAAAATCTCTTTCACACAATTTTAAAACTAAAGAGTCCAATTTTTTCTTGGACTCAAAAAAGAGGTCCCAAGGTTCAGGGGCCAAAGGAGTTGCCACCAATCACAGAATTTAAGCTAAAATAAGCTTTTGAGTTCCTCTGGTACATCACCATCACTTTACATTGAGGAACCCAAGACCCAGAGAGGTGAACTGCTCTAATCAGGTCACACAAGACCATAAGTGGCAATGGAAGGATTTAAACCCAGCTCCTCCATTTCTAATCCATATCTCTTTCTGCTGTTGCCAAATATTTCCTCCCTAGACTTCAATTTTTCATCTTTAAAATGAGATTAGATCATCAATCAATAAGTATGTATTAAGCTCCTGCTATGTGCCAATCTCATACAAAGACAAAAAAAGAAGCTTGAATACCATCCATGGAAAACAATGGAAGTACACACAAAATTTCCAAGGCCTTTTCTAACATTCAATGACTCCCACACTGAGATAAGGCTCTGCAAAAGCAATAAAACACTGAGGAAAGATGTAAGCACACAATGAGTTCAGTGGAGCTATGGGAAAACTTAAATGATCTGATGCAAAATGGAATCTGAAGAACCAAAGTAAAAAATACACAATATGATTATGAGGTAAATGAAAAAAAGCCCACCAGAACAATGGAAACTACATGCAAAATCATGATGATCAAGCACGGTCCCACAGCAGAGAAGAGAAGGCATCTCCCCACTTGTGGGGAGTGAGGGATTATGGCAAAGGAAAAACCCTGCACTGGATCATTGTACCCAGACATTGGGTATATATGTTGCTTCATTTTTCCTGGACTGTTTTTGTCTTCTCTTTTGTTATAAGAAAATGGCTCTTTGCCAGTGAAAGAAGAATAAAATTGCAGGAGAAAGAAAACCAAAATATAGGAATTTAAGAAAAAAATGGCACAGAAAGTCTATGATTGTAATACAAATTTGTGCACAAGCAAAAAGCTGGTTGGTACCCAACATATATAAATGTTTGTTGACATATATATAACAAATATTTATATTAAAAGAGATTCTTCAAGGTGTTACATGTATATTGGGACATTTAAATTAACAAGTGGCAGAAAATATGAAGGGCTTTTTTGTTCAGGGAAGGAGATAATTCAAAAGAACCACTCTTCTACTGCATCACATTATCTTGCCTACATGAATGTTAAATTCAATAGAATAGCTCCTTCAATTTATCATCTTATAAAGTGACCACAAATTCCCTACCCAACTTCCCCTGGATCTTCACTAAAGGAGCTCTTTTAAGAATCCTCAGGAGAGAAAATTGATCCAAATGGCTCCTGGGAAAACTACCAACATTGCCAAAGCATTGGAAAATGCCTGTGCTCTCTCTTTACAGCACTGCCTCGACTGTGGACCTCTGTTCAAAGCCTGAACTCTCAATTCCACTTTAAAAAAAAAAAAAAAAGGCCCTTCATATTTCCAAATTAATCCCCAAAGAATTTTGCCAACAAATGTAGACCTTTCACAGCCATGAGTAACCCAACAATTTCACTACACTCATCCTACAAGTGGTTGAGAAACACAAACCCTCTTTCTATACTGATGACCTACTTTCCTTAACAACAATTCACTGAAGATTACAATGTATATAACTGGACTAGAACTTACAGTTCTCATTACTGTTTGTTTGCCTGGCTCAAAGACAGCTGTTTCTCCCTGAATAAAATTATAATGACTCTTGGCTAGTCTTTTTTTCTATTGTGAAATGAAGTCACTGGGACATTCAAAGTCCTAAATCTTTCCATCTAGGAAGAGAGTTCTAGAAAAAAAGTGAGACAAAAGTAAAAGAGAGAAGGAGTCAGATAAACAGATAGACACATACACACATAGAGAAACAGAGAGACATGCACACAGAGAAAGGGACAGAGACAGAGAGACAAAATGAGAGGGGGGGAGGGAGAGAGGGGAGGAGGGAGAGGGGGAGAAGAAGGGGGGGGAGAGAGAGAAACAGAGAGGACTGACAGACCAAGAGACAGACAGACTGAGAGACCCAACAAGCACTTTTAGTTAATTATTACATACTCTATAGGAAGCAATAATTTGCTGGTTAGGTCAAAGAATGAGAGAAGGCTTCCTGGTTTTCTTTGACTTTCTAATTTGCTCCTTGGAAATCAAAGTCTGGAGACTTCATCTGAGTTAAAATGACTCGCCTACACTAACAGTTACAAAATGAAGGGCAGAGTGCTAGAGTCAAACTCAAATATCGGACTTGAAACCAAGGGCCTTTCTACTGCTCTACTTGTTAGCTGCTCTTTCTGGGTCTCCCTTTGCTACTTCTTTTACCTTCAGTCACATTCAGAAAAAATGCTCCCAATTGTGGAAGCATTTCTGAAACTCCCATTCTAGTCTTAATCAGTGAGAACAAATTTAAATAAAGCTACTAAATTTAGCTGGCTCCAGACCACAAGCCCAGAGTCTATCAAGGCCAAATGATAATCCAGCCTTCACCCCCTCTCCCATTACACTACAACCAGGAATCAATTTCCATTAGGCATCCTCAAAAGCAGAGGAGATAAACAAAAGGAAAACAGTTCTGGCCAGCAAGAAGCTTAAATTCCAACTAGGGAGGCAACCATGGGATCAGGCACAGAGTATTAATGAATGCTTCCTGACTGATAAAAGAGCAGGAAGTGAGGAATTTATTCCAAACAGTAGGAGTGGAGTGCCTGCGTGAAGAACCTCATGCAGCAGGCCAGTAGGAGGCGACACCAGATATCATGCAGGAGTAACTAATGGGGCAAAGGGGTTCATTCAGGTAGTGAGGAGTGCTAAATGACAGATTTCATTTAATTCTGGAGTCAAAAAGGAGGCCATGGAGTTTGCCGGGAGGTAACGAAGCCAGAGCTGCACTTCAGAAAAATCAACATGGGCGAAGAGGATGGACTGAAGGGAAAGAAGCCTGAAGCAGGGTTATGGCTGTTCGATGTCCAGCTCTTTGTGACCCAATTTGGGGTTTTCTTGGCAAAAACACTGGAGTGTTTTGCCATTTTACAGATGAGGAAACTAAGGCAAACTCGCCCAGGATGACAGCTGGCCACAAAAAATCTGAGGCCACAAGAGAACTGGGGAAGCTGGCTCTTCCTGACTCCAGGCCTGGCACTCTCTTCACTGCCTGGGCAGGGAGCTCTACTCACACAGGAGGTGAAAGGGAATGAGGACCAGAGGGCCTGAACTTCTGACTCTGGGTTCAGCAATCAAATCATTACTTCCATTATTCCTGGAAAGGGTAGGTCAACGACTAACTACCAGAAAGATCAACTCATCACCCCTATGACCATGACTCACCAAATAGTCCCTTCCCTTACCACACTCCTATATTTATAAATGTGTTTTCTTCCCCCATTAGAATGTTATATTGCGGGCAGAGGAGAGCAGAGAGTGGGGGGAAAGGGAGGAGGAGGACATTTCATGAAACAATCTTTTAAATATAGTGAAGAGAAATGAAAAAGGAGACAGACAAGGAACTTTGATATCAATATATACTATGTAATAATATATAATTATATATGTTATGAAATACATACTTTAACAAGCAGCTGCACACTGGGTATCCCAGAAGCTTCTTTTCTGTTCACTATATATGACCGTGTTTGTTCATGTTAATCAAGTTAAGAATAACAAAACAAAAAAAAAAAAAGTTAGGTACTACTCACTTTTCTATTTGTCTCCCCAGTCTCAGCACTGACTGGCATATATGAAATGCTTATTCATTCATTCTCTCACTGTAACATTCCATCACTACCACCACCACCCCTTTACTCTGCTTCTGAGTCCCTTTTCTAGCTGCATACATCCTCTCCCAAGAGGACTTCATCCACACCCATTGCTTCAATAATTTCTATGAATATTTTTTAAATTGTTTTCTCCAGCCTCAATTGCTTCCCAGAGCTCTGCTTGATATTAGACTTCAAGTATCCAGGAAAGAAGTCCAAAGCTGAAATCTCATTTTGGCTCACAAAACCTTTTCCTTCCAATTTCCCCATCTCTTTGATGGGCCCACCACCACCACCCCTCTGCCCCCTCCCAAGCTAAGGTCCAATTTCTCCCTTTTCCTCATTTTTCCTGTCCTGTCAATTCTACTTGCAGAATCATCTCTCTGACCCCAGGCACTTCTGGTCATGTCTTTCCTTTTTGTGGGCTTCATTTTCCCCTTCAATAAAATGAAGGGATTGACCTGGATCTCTTCTGGATCTCACTTAGCTCTAGATGGATATTTTTCCCAAAGTGAGTCTGAATGTGGGCACTGTAACAGGGGCTTTTGCTTAGCTCTGTTTTTCTTTGTTATAAGGAAGGATGAATGCAGAGCTATGGTATGCACCCAGAAATGGTGACCATCAAGACCAAAGGCATCAACAGAATTCTAACAGGGAAATAAACATTTTTAAAATAAAAATTAAATAGGTGGCATTGGGCTTTGGGAATCGGGGGGCGGTTGAAGTGGCTCTTCTCTTCCTATGGACTCTCCCATTCACTTTCTATACCTAGCTCCCATAACAGTCTCCATTCAGATTGCAGGGGTTGCCTCCCCCCAGTATGGAAGCTGACTGTGCTCACTGGGCAGCAGAAAACACATACTAAAAATCTGAAGGCCCCCATCTAGTTGGCCCCAAACCACGTTTCATGTACCTCCACCTTAGATATGTGGGAAGTACCTTGCTACCTCCCACCACTGGCTCAACAGCCCTATTCCTGATTCTGAAAAGTGTGTGACAATGGATTGGCCAACAGGTCCAGTTATCATCCCTGTGACTTCCAAGAACAAAATTCTGCTCCCTGGCATTTATTTCCCTCTGTTAAAATGTGGACAGGAACTCCCTCCCTCCCTTTTGTCTTTGTATCCTCAGTACCTGGACACATCATTTAGGAAAGAAATTCTCCAGTGTTGCCCAGCTACATGTTAATGGCAAGCAGGAGTCATCAGAGGGACCCTATCACTGTAAAGGGAATCCCTCTACCATTCTTCACTCAAACTTTTCCCACATTAGTATGCTTTGGGGTAAGTCTGGTCCCATATCCAGAATAGATGCGATGTATGGCTCTTTGAAGGTCCAATTCAGATACTAGGAGGCCACACCCACTTCCTTAGCAAGCAACTTTACTTCAGGAGCATGCTTATTCTGCTGTGTTGAGCCTCTTCCCCCCCTTATACATTCTAAATTTTGCAATAATTATTTCACATTTCTTATCCCTATACTAAATTCTAAGCATCCTGAAGACAGGGGATTATGTTATTTTTTCATCACTGTGCTCCCAATACCTGGCCCAGTTCCTTGAATGTTAGAGATGGAAAGATCTTTGTAATTAGCTAATTTAGACTTCAAACTCAATAGAACTGGTGGTACATAAGGAACTCATACTAACTTAAAAAATCACATATTAACGTCCCAGTGTATTTTTATTTTGTTAAATATTTCTAGGCCAGTGTTCTTGCATTCTATCCCACCTTTGCCTCTCACTGTGACAGCTCTCAATGCCTAAGTGCTAATTAAACCCAAAAGGAAAAAGCATTCCATTTAGGGCCAGAAGACTTGGTCGGAGTCCTGCTCTGCAATTTCATGGATAAGCTCAGGAAAAGTAGTTCACTGCTCTATGTCTAAGTTACCTCAACTGTATAATGGGCATAACATTCTTAATTACCATCTCCCAGGATGGTGATGAGGAAAGAAAGCCTTTGGTCAACCCTAAAGCTCCAGGACTGGAAACCAGCTTAGAAAAGATTGATAGCCACAGCACTAATGAGAATGAGAGACCAAGGGGAGCTTTTCTGTTCTTCTGTTCTTCAAATCTAAGCTTATTGGAAGGAAGTATGACTACTATGACTGGGAACAAAACTGTACATATATACATACTGTATATTATAGTATACATGTAGGTAATATGTATCATGTCTTTTACCAAGTTTTCCAAATATCTTATAATTTACATCTCTGTTTACAAAAGACTAAAAACTTCAATAATATAACTTGTTGCTATGGGAGACACGTTCATTACCAACTAAATTACTTTATCGCTCCTAACACCTGACACAAGCTAGCTCTGCTTTTTATAAAGGAAACATCACACCAGTTTCATCAAAGAAACAAAACTGAAGAAGTTACCTGCTACCTCCTCCAAGAGAAAACAGGGGGGGGAAAAACCCACAAAAACCAAAAAATAACTGCAGATCACTTTCTGAGGAGGGAGGGAGGGAGGAAGGGAAGAAAGGGAAATTCCCATTATAAAACAATAGGATCTTAAACCTCAGTCTGTTAAAACTGCAATCCTGACTACCACAAATCCATTTTCTTTTATGTTATATCAAGATCAAAAAAAAGTTTCAGCACCCAAATTTCCAAGTTGAAACTAAAAAAAGAAAAAAAGAAAAAAAAAAAAGGTGGACTGTGAAGCACTAACCAAAATAAATAAATAAAAATGTACTATACCACAGAAAAAAAGCCAGTGGTTTCACACCGAAAAGATTTGAGTGGAGTACAAATAACAAGCCTTGGCTACTGCTGAGAGCTCATCCTCACTTCTGAAGTTTCTAGACTCAAACTATCACACAAAACAACAAAAGCAAGGAATTACTGGAAAGCTATAGTGAAGTGATGCACTTAAAATATAAATACACAAAACTTTCCAAATGTTATTGTGGCACAGAACTTTGCTTTATTCTTCCATGGAAGAACATGGAACCCAGTCTTTTTCTAGGCAACATGGAAGGGGCCTTGAGATATTCTAAACCAATTTCCTTATTTTAAAGATGAAGTACATATAGGAGGCCCTGAAAGATTAAGTTCATCCATATCTCCAGGATTCTAAGGAAATTTAGAAGTGACATGGCCTGTCATGGTCACAAAGAGATGTGGAGTGGCAACTGGATTTCCCTCACTCCAAATTCAATGTCCTCCAAAATATAATCTTGCTCACTGCCAAAGGAGATTCTCATAAGTTTTTAATTTAAAAAACAAAACAAACAAACAAACAAACAAAAAAAAAAAAACAGGAGGTTTTCTGGAAAGCAGCACTGCCTCCTTTCATGAAAGGAGCTGTGCTACTTATACAAGCTATGTGGACAAAAGTGGCTTTAACCAAGAATCACTTCAGCTTCCTCCTCTAAGTAAAGGTTTGAAGATTTAGAACTGGAAGGTCATTGGGGAACATCATTTAGTCCAATCCTCTCATCTTTGAGATGAGAAAACTAAGGACCCATGGGTAAAATGATTTGGCCAAAGTCAAAAGCCAAACTTGCATTTGAAGCCAGGTTCTCTGCTACACAGAGGTAGCTCAGTAGCACCATGCAGGGAGTTTTAGACTTGATGTCAGGAGGACCAGTTTAAATCCAACCTCAGACCCATAGCTGTGAGAAACTGGGCAAGTCTTTTCATTTCAGGATCCTCAGCCACAAACAGGGTGATGAGAATAGCACCTGCCTCCCAGGTTATTCTGAGAATCGAGGGTCAAAGCTCTGACTCCAAAGATAGCATCCTGACACCTTAGCACACTGTTTCTGCTTTGGGAATGAAGTCTTCTGGATTTATATCTGGCATATACATGGCATAAGTCCAGTCTTGAATCTTTCAATAACCAATTAGGTTTAAAAAAAAAAACACAAAGATGGTTTATTGTCTTTTTTTTTTTAATGGCTGCAACCTACTTGCTAATATTTTATTTAAGGTTTTTCCATTTTTCTTTTCTTTTTTAATTTTCAATACTATTTTATTTTTCCAAATACATGTAAAGATAGGGTTTTTTTTGTTGTTGTTGTTGTTGTTTTTTGCTGAGGCAATTGGGGTTAAGTGACTTGCCCAGGGTCACATAGCTAGGAAGTGTTAAGTGCCAAAATTGAACTCAGATCTTTCTGAGTTCAGGGCTGGTGCTCTATCCACTGGGCCACCTAGATGCCCCTCAATATTCATTTTTGTAAAACTTTCTAAAGTTTCTAACTGTTCTGAATTTTTCTCTTACCTTCCCCAAGATAGCAAGTAATCGGATATAAGTTAAAATCGTTTTAAACATATTTCCATGTTTGTCATGTTGTACAAGAAAAATCAGAATAAAAAGGAGAAAACTACAAGAAAAAAAAGTGAAAATATTGTGCTTCAATCCACATTCAGCCTCCAAAACTCTCCCTCTGGATGTGCTAGTATTTTCCAGCCTAAATCTATTGGAATTACCTCAAATTGCC
Source organism: Myrmecobius fasciatus (assembly GCA_023553655.1). Taxonomy (NCBI): domain Eukaryota; kingdom Metazoa; phylum Chordata; class Mammalia; order Dasyuromorphia; family Myrmecobiidae; genus Myrmecobius; species Myrmecobius fasciatus. Next base: position 114,900 of record JAJPUD010003135.1, on the reverse strand, counting down.
ACATTGTTGAGAAAAGCCAAGTCCATCACAGTTATCTTCACATAATCTTGCTACTATATACAATGTTCTCTTGGTTCTACTTGCTTCACTCAACATCAGTTCATGTTAAGGACAAGGAAGATTTTAAAATATTATCGGATAATGTTGCTGAGCTATGAAGACAGATGCTGGAGACCTGAATTTGAACCCTGTGACTTTTCAAAAGTTACAAACTCAAAATCTTTGCAGATTATCCCCATGGTGATCCCACCACTTTTACTTCTTTGTATATTTTTTAAAACTTACTGCCAAGATTTATCAAATGCTACCATTAACCCAATTTGGGATCTTAGCCTAAGAATACAGTTTCAGTTTTCCACTTGCAACTGCTATCAATATTCAAACTTTATTTATATTTTACTGAAGTAAGCTCCCTCTTCCACGACTTAGATGCTTTCCCTCATTCATGAAGCTGGCCCTTTTCACAAACCCTTCAACCCTGGATCCTCCAGATTTCTCCAGCATATTCCCCAGTCTCCCAAAGTCACTCTTTTCCTATCCCCATCAAGGAGCTTTTCCCGATTTCTGCAAATACTCTCAAGCCATCTTTCCAACACATAAAAACCTTACAAGATGCATCCTTTCCCTTTTGCCACTGCCCTCAATCTCTCAGTCTCTTCTCTGATAATTCCTTGAAGGAAGAGCCTCCCCTTTTTTTCTTATAACTGGCACTGATCCCTTTCTCCCTACCTCTCTCCCCTTCTCTCCTTCTCTCTCTCCTATCATGCCTTTACTCTACCCAAAAGCATATTTTTTTTTCCGTAACTGAAGTCACCCAAGATATCTTGAGAGTTTACATACTAGATTTATTTTTTAAAGCAAAAAAATGAAATCACTCTGCCTTTCACTGATTGGTCCCAGACTGATTCAAACCACAAACCCTGAGGGTCTTCCCCTCCCAGATTGGATTTTTGGGTGGATGGGTTTTGGTTTTTGACTAGGCAAAAATGCCCATTCTTTGTCTCAATTCTTACTATCATAGAACAGGCATTGTTCTAAATCTAAATACCCTCTCTCCTGAGCTCAGTCTTGAATCACTAATTTTTGTCCATCTTAAACTGAATGTTTAAGAGGCATCTTAATACAGTTTGCCCAATAAACTTGTTATTCCCTTCCAAAACTCTTTTCTATACTACTTTCTATTGCTTTGAAAAGCACTGACACCTTGCCAGCTCAGCTGCCCAATCTTGAGGTCATTCTTGCCTCTTCATTCGAATTTCCCCCACATACCCAGTCTCTTGTCAATTCTCATTTCTTACCTCCCCAAGGTCTGCCCCTTCTCTTGACTCACACAGCTTTCATCTGCTCTAACAGGTCCTAATCACCTTAGGCCCAGACTACTACAGCAGCCCTCTGATTGGTTTATCTGCTTCAACTCGACACTACTGTCCTCAGCTGCTAAGGCTAAGGCCTTTTGTGCTCTCTTGCTTGCTTTCACTCTCCACCTGCCCTGCCCCTCTCTATTCTATTTACTGGATTTTGTTAAATTCAAGTCTTTCTCCCCATTAACAGGGAGCACTTGAGGACAGGACTGTGTTCTTGCCCCTTTTTGCATCACCCAGCACACAGCAACACATGCTTGCAGACTAATGACTGGACAAATATTTCTCATTCTAGGTCTTCAAAGCTTTCCATGAACTGCCCCTCCTATATAGCTAACTTCTCCATTTCCCAATTCCACTGAATAAAGTGCTTTCCTTGAGTGTTAGTTTTTTGAATCCAAAATGCACGCTTTACATTTGCTTCTATTAAGCTTCATCTTATAAACCTCAAAGATTGACAGTTTCAATCTGAATGGAGATCATTTCATTTAATTCTCTTCTCCAGGCTAAAGTTAAGTGACTTGACAAAAAGGGTTGGGGGGGGAAAGGAGAAAGAAAAAAACGAATAGTTTAATCTTATATCAAGGTATTTTTGGATCCTAACTTTCATGCAACTTGTTAGCTATTTGCCCTAGCTTAGAATAATCTGCAAATCAGATTATCAGATCTATAACCTTTAACCAAATCACTGATAAAAATGGTGATCTGCACAGGAATGAGAACAGATCACAGAGCCACTCTGCTGGAGACTTGCTAAGCTAACAGTGAAACACTAAAAACTATTCTTTGAATATAGCCAAAAAGTTCCCAAATCAATCGACTGGTGTGTTGAGGCCAGGGCTTCTTTAACTTTTCCCATCTGAGAAATTTTTATGTAACCCCAGGTATTTAGGTATATACAATAGGTAAACAAATCAAACATTTACTGATAATAAATCATAATTCTGTAGCCCTCATATTCAGTTACATAACCCCATATCAGGTCGCAACCCCACAATCTAAGAAGCTTTTGTCTAGATCACTCTTCTTTCACAATCCCTCATAAGTAAAGACTTTGAAAAGTGCTCTGTTAACATCTCAATAAATTCTGTCTAAACTATATAGAGCGTGTCCCGCATTCCCCATTTGTATCCTACCAACAAGGCCCAGACTGTAAGTCTGCAGGATTTGGGTTCTTGACACCAGGAGAGCTTTTAGGAATCCCCCCTCTTCTCACAGGTTTCACTGCCATCTCTAATCGCCATTCTTAAAATTCTGCCAAGAATCTGAGTCAAGCTCACTTGCCGATATAGTTTGCTGCCTTGAATTTTCTTCCTAGACCCTGGCCCATTTCCAGGTGTGCCCTATACCTCCCCATAATCTTTTCCTATCAGTGACTTGCACCCGCACGTACCAGTTCTTTCAGGACCTCCAAGATACATGTGATTCCTTGGGGCTGGATAACTGGGACTCACTAAGAATATCGAGGTCCTTTTACCACCTCTATGCTTATCTCGGCTACCAATTCCCTATAAGCCATTTTCATTTCATCCTTTTCAGCTCAAAGGTCATTCATTGTCCCAGGCAGAAAAATGAGCAACTGTCCCTTCCTAATGATCACACATAGCCAGCCTGATCACCATCACTCACACAGCAATTTACTGGATCCTTAATTCTCCTCTTTCAATAAAAAATAAAATTTCAAAAAAAAGATAAAAATCATGATCACCTTTTTATTATTCATTCTGGGCCCAGGTGCTCCTAATACTTTCCACCAAGGTAATTTTTGGTACTGGTGCCTACCCTGCTTCTTCCATCTTTGAAAATCTCATTAGGCACAGGATAGGTTATCAGGACAATCTAGGCAATAACCTTAACAATTGAGTGTTTGATAAACCCAAAGACCCCAGCTTTTGGGATAAGTACTCACTATTCGGCAAAAACTGCTGGGAAAATTGGAAACTAGTGTGGAAGAAATTAGGGCTTGACCCATACCTAACACCACATACCAAGATAAGATCTAAATGGGTTCATGATCTAGATATAAAAGAGTGATTTTGTAAACAAGTTAGAGGAACGTAATATAGTTTACCTCTCAGACCTGTGGAGATGGAATAAATTTATGTCCAAAGAAGATCTGGAACTTCTAATTGAACACCAGATGGATAATTATGATTATATTAAGTTAAAAAGTTTCTGTACAAATAAAACTAATGCAGACAAGATTAGGAGGGAAGCATCAAATTGGGAAATCATCTTTACATTTAAGGGTTCTGATAAAGGTCTCATCTCTAAGATATATAGAGAATTGTCTCATAGTTATAAGAATTCGAGCCATTCTTCAATTAATAAATGGTCAATGGATATGAACAGACATTTTTCAGATGATGAAATTAAAACCATCTCTAGTCATATGAAAAGTTGCTCCAAATAAATCACTATTGATCAGAGAAATGCAAATTAAGACAACTGAGGTACCACTACACACCTGTCAGATTGGCTAAAATGACAGGAAAAGATAACGATGAATGTTGGAGGGGATGTAGGAAAACTGGGACACTAATACATTGTTAGTAGAACTGTGAACGGATCCAACCATTCTGGAGAGCAATTTGGAGCTATGCTGAAAAAGTTGTCAAACTGTGCATACCCTTTGACCCAGCAGTGTTTCTACTGGGCCTATATCCCAAAGAGATCTTAGAGGAGGGAAAGAGACCCACAATGTGCAAGAATGTTTGTGGCAGCCCTTTTTGTAGTGGCTAGAAACTGGAAACTGAAGGGATGCCCATCAATTGGAGAGTAGCTGAATAAATGATGGTATATGAATGTTATGGAATATTATTGCTCTGTAAGAAATGACCAGCAGGACGATTTCAGAGAGGCCTGGAGAGACTTGCATGAACTGATGCTGAGTGAAACGAGCAGAATCAGGAGATCATCATACACAGCAACAACAGTATTACATGATGATCAATTCTGATGGACATGGCTCTCTGCAACAAAGAATTGTCTCAAACCAGTTCCAACTGTTCACTGAAGAAGACCATATACACCCAGAGAGAGGGATATGAGATATGGACCACAACGTAACATTTTCATGATCTCTATTGATATTTGCTTGCATTGTGTTGCCTTTCTCTGATTTTCTTTTTTTTCTTGTAGATAGGATTTTTCTTGCATAACTTGTCAAGTATTCCAACATTAACATGTAGTGGACTTCCTGCCATCTAGGGGAGGGGAGGGGACTGGGGGTAAAATTTGTAATGGAAAGCTTTGTAAAGATCAATGCTGGGGAACTACCCATACATATTTTATACAAATAAAAAGCTTTAATAAAAAAATCTCATTAGGAGCATGATAAGTTTGCTGAGCATCCACATCCATTCCTTTTGTTTTTTCTTCTTCATTGTAACTGGAATAAGACTATAAGGTGGGTGGAAGTCAATTGTAGAGGGGTTTAGATGCAAATCTGAGAAGGGTATAGTATATTTTATCCTATACTTGATGGGGAGGGAACCACTGATTATTTTTGAGTAGGGGGAGAGGGTGATATGGTGAGATCTGTGTTTTAGGAATAATGGATGGATTAGAAGGAAGGTATGGAAAGTAGGAGACCATTGTAAGAGTTCAGGTAAGAATGAATGAGTGCAATGGGGCAGAAGCTGTGATGTGAAAAAAGGAAATAGATGTGAAAGGACTATAAAGGCAGAATGGACAAGACCGTGGAAACTGACAGTTGACTGTGAAAGGATACTGGGAAAGAGTCAGGATGACTCCCAAGAAGTCTGGAAACGGAGGTGATGTAGAAACACTTTGATGCCCTCAAAGAAACAGAGAAGAGACTGTTTTAGGGGGATTTGTTTGGGATATGTTGAGGTTGAAAATACCTAAAGGACATTCATGTAGAAATGTCCAGTAGCCATTTGGTAATAAAGACTGGAATTCAGATCTGAGCTTAGGGTTGAAGACTTCAAGGCTCATACAGGGATGAGATCACTAAAGGAGAAACTACTGAGCTAAAAAAAAAAAAAAAGCCCTAGAGACAGAAGCTGGGGGATGCCCAACCTGGACTGAAAGGCAGGAAATGAAGTAAGAGAAACTGAGACTCATGGGAGTCCTGATACCAAGCCATTTGGGGAAGGGCACTTCAGGTTACCAGAATCATGCCCAGGATGCTTCCAACTCTTCTCTTCACCTAAACAAATCCTACCCACCTACCCCTTAAGGTTCAGCTTAGATTCCTGAGAACTCTATAGCCTACCCATACTGATTGCTCCCTCTTCTGAATCCCTGAAGTATGATATAATGCAAAGAGCACTGGGTTTTAATCAAAAGACCCATGTTCAAACCGTGGCTCTGCCACTCATGTGTGATGGACAACTTGCTTATTTAGCCTCTGGAGGGAGCCTCAGTTTTCCCAGCTGTAAAATGGTAGACCCAAAACTAGAACGAAAGGACCCTCTACCTCCCAATATGATGTTTCTGCATGCTGTCTCCCTATTCTGATTTTCTTCCTCATGTTCTCTTTTTTCTATGTGCTATTCTAACCTGGAAGATTCTTGAGGTCAGAAACTTGCTTTCTACAGCCTGAAGCAGATTTGCTGCCTCAGTTCACAGGTGATTCAGTCATACCACTTGATTTCAGATAGGCCTGGGAACAAGGCTGAGGCAGTAGCCACGAAGCTCCTGTTGGCTCATGTCAGCTGTCCAAGGTCTGGTGAGCACCTGGCAGAGTGTAATTCCAAACTCCTCAACCCTCTGCCCACAAGCAGTCCTCTCCCCTGCTTAGGATGGGGGAAACTAATGAGAGGGGCAGCCAAGTCCTGGCTGCTTTCCTTCCGGGACATTTCCTAGTGCCTTTTGTCTCACTGGGAGGCAGGATCTAAGAGTTAAGTAGTGGTGAGATCACTTTCTAATATTATTACAGGAAGACCTTTCAAGGCTATTTTCCCCAACCATCAGTTTTCCTGCTCCTTAAGTCTTTACTAGGTTTTCTTTTCTTTTCTTTCAGTCAAAGTCCCTGCCTTCCCCACCCCACCCCTTCTCTTCATCAATAGCTTTGCAGAGTGCAGGGGAAAAAAATAACATTTATACCCATTTGTTTCCATAGCAATCACAACAAATTTGATATAAACTACCTTCTCTTACAGATACAGAATCACAAAACCTGAGAGTTGGAAGGAATCTCAGTGGCCATCTGGGTCAATCCAGACACAAAGGAAATCACCATCATATACAACAAATAGTAATCTAATCTCTATGACGGGGCTTCTTAAACTCCTGACCTCTTTTCATCGAAGAAATTTTTATGTGACTCCAGGTATGTAAGCATATAAAATAGGTATACAAATCAAATATTTACTGATGATAAATCATAATTTGGCGATGCCCATTCAGTTATGGGATCTACAGTTTAAGAGGCTAGGCTTTATGAGAAGACCACCAGTGACAGCCCCAGACACTGGCACACAATTGCAGGAAGCCCTTCTGAACCTCAAGCCTAAATTAGCCTCGCTGCAGTTTCCACAGCCCAGTCCACCCCTCAAAAAATTACACATGTAAAAATTCCTCTTCCACAGGATAGTCCTTCAGACAGATGGAGAGAATCTTCTCCCAATTAAACATCCCCATGCCTTACAACCAACCTTCTTCTATGACATGGACACAAGACTTCATGCTGGTCACTTTCTCTGGATAGAGTCTAGAACTGAAGACTTCTCCAGATAACCAGAGCAGAGGGCATTGGGCTAAACCATTCTCCTGCTCACAGCCTTCCCTAAAACAAATAAAGAATCCTACAGGCCTTTTCTGAACGACTACCTAGCCACTTCTCCTATGTTAGATCTGTGAAGCTGATATTTTGTAATTTAAGACTTGACATTTATTCCTCTTAAATTTTATCTCATGAGACTGAGCCCAGTGGTCCAGGCCATCAAGATACTTTTGGATCCTGACATTTTCCAGTATCCTCTATGTGAGCCCAGACCCCAGTTAAAAGATGCTGCTCTCTTGAAGTATCCTTCAATTCTGACACATTTTCACCTTCCAATTTTAGTAACTCATCCCTCTGCAGAATGTGACTACACTCTAACTGAATGATCTCATCACCATATATGTCTAACAATCTAGCCAGCCACAAGATACAAAATATACAGATTTCTAACCTGTAACAGTAGTAGAAAGCTCTTTCCCTAAAGTAGAATTTTATCTCATGCCTCATCAACAGGCTGATCACTCAGTAGGTGTTTATATAAAGACAGGCAAAAAGCAAAGGAAAAAAAGGAGAAGGAAATGGGACTCCTGAGTATACAGGCTATTGAGGTATACACTACTGCTCCAAATATTACACTATAAAGACAGGCAATTTGCAAGATTACATTTTCTCTTTATTAAAGACATTTTTTCCACATCAAGTAAAATATTCAAAGGAACAATACAAGTGTTTCATTTGTCCATCTTTTTAGCTTAGTTTCAGATTAAGAAAGCCTAAAGCCCTTTAAGGTCCCCATCAACTATCACTGCAATAATAAACTAAACTACCAAAACATCTGTTTTGCAATACAGATTCAGGTGTAGGCCATGTTATGAAGTTAGGAAATAAACCAAGTAAATAATTTCCTAAATTATCAGTTTACCATACATAACAATACTTTAATATTTCAAATGTCCTATCAAGTTTCTATTATGTTAAAAAGCCAAAACAAGGAATTCCATCCACTATATTCAAGGCAAAGAAAATGACTTTTTGACCCCCAAAAAAGACCACCAATGTCACTGAAACATTCTCTGTGGACTTCCAGCCAGGATGGTGGTTTGAACTTAGAAAAACTCCCCTGTCCAACATATCTACTCTAGTAAAAATCTGAAATCTATACTTGACCAACTAATGATTAAGAAATAAATTTTTTAAAATTACAATGACTCCTCCCACTCCAGAACTACACAAAAAGAGCCTGAATTGTACACACAATAGCAGAGGCCAGAGACAAGGGCTATATCAATACATGTAGCCCACAAGATCTTGTGTCTGAGGAGGAAATCCAAGGAAGTCAGAAAGCCCCAGGGATGAAAACTGGAACACTAATGCACTGTTGGTAGAATTGTGAAATGATCCAGTTTTTCTGGAGAGCAATTTGGAATTGGGCATAGCCTTTGATCCAGCAGTGTCTCTACTGGGCCTTATCTAAAAGAGATTAAAAACCCATCCAAATCCAGTGAGAGGACTAAGGGGACTGAGTAGGATATTTTCACCTCTTCTTGCTTGTTTTTTTTTTTTCCCCTTTCTCATTTCCCCCTTCTGATTTTTCTTGTGCAGCATGGTATGTGGAAATGTTTAGAAGAATTGCACATGTTTAACTGTCCAGGGAAGGGAGGGAGAAAAATCTGGAACACAAAGTTTTGCTAGGGTGAATGTTGAAAACTATCTTCACATGTATTTTGAAAAATAAAAAGCTAATTAAAAAAAAAAAAAAAAAAGGAAAGGAAAGAAAACTACAAGAGCTGCACCTTGAAAGGCAACAAGAGGCACTCAAACCAAGACAGCAGAGCCTGGGGCTGCAGTAACAATGAAGGATCAGGAATATCCAAGTTGTTCAACTGCAAAGATCCAGGAAGTGGAGGCCCACACAGGAACCCAGACAACCCAGAATAAAGGCAGAGCAAAAAGTCCAAATTCAGGAAAGAGATAAGGACTTCATAAAAAATGCAAGCCTATGTAAGAGAATTCTGAATATGGGGAATATAAACTGATGCAAAGTGAAGTGAGTAGAACCAAGAAAATAATGTATACAAAGAAAACACTGCAAAGAAAAACTTGAAAGGACCTAGATCGTCAATGACCAAGTCCAGCTCCTGAGGACAGAAGGAACCCCTCTGTGACAGAGGGATGACAGGCTCAAGGGTCAGAGAGGTAAATTTTGGGACACCATATGCTTTGATCTATCTTGACTACCCTTTAGAAAGGTTTGTTTTCTTTCTCTTGGTTTTTAATGAAGGAAAGGAAGTGAGGGGAGGCTGCAATAATAACCCAAAAAGCGCTTTAAAAACAAAAAAACAAAAAAAAACCTTTAAAAAGGAAGTTCCAAATAAGGCAGTTGAAAGAACGCATAGAATGTTTCACCAATGTTAAAGCAAGAGATATGAAACAGAGAATTACAGTTTCACATCCAGGCCTCTTTTTCGTTCTGTCACAAATATGGAAATATTCTTTTTCGATGCTTAAATTATGAATAAAAAATGAAATTAAAAAAATAACAAACACTTTGAAAAGTCTGAATTTTTAAAGTGAACTGTTATTACATCGCTGATTCTTACAGTATATGAGGAAAAAACTGGAAATGGGACTGCTGAGCTCCCATATCAGTGATCTTTGAGGATCATGGAAAACAGATAAAAACATGAGCATGACTGGAGAAGAACAATGTCTTGTCTTTCAAAAAAGGAAAAAGGCTGGGGTCTGCCAACACAGGACAGTGAGCTGAACTAAAATTCCAGAAAAAATTCCAGAATAACCTAAAAAGAGACAAGGGAACAAATTTGGAAGTAAGCCTTGGTCCTAAAGAGCCTGATTTCCAGTAAGACAAAATTCTCTCATTCCTTTTGATAATTACTGCCCATAAATCTACAAAATGGGTTCTGTCGATTTACCTAGCTCATAGCAGAACACAAGTCTTTCAAGCAGTTTTTTTCCCCCTGAGGCAAATGGGGTTAAGTAACTTGCCCAGGGTCACACATCTTGGAAGTGTGAAGTGTGAGGGCAAATTTGAACTCAGATCCTCTTAACTTCAGATGCTCTATCCATTAGGCCACCTACCTGCTCCTTTCGTTCAGTTCTTTTGGAAAAGATGGAGTATATGGCAGAAGACTGCACAAATCAGATAGATTCAAACCTAGACACCAAGTCTGAATGCCAGACTCAAGGGGTCAAGCTAAAGCAAGGAGAGCCTTCCATGTGCTAAGGGCTGAGGATACAAAGAAAATCAAGACAGTCCCTGTCCTCCAAGACTTCAAAGATGAACAGGGGAGACAACATGCAAATGAGTATACAAAGAAGATACAGAAGGGATAGATGGGAAGTAATCTAAGAGGGATGGCACTAAAGGGGACTGGGGAAAGGGCCACTTATGGAAGACAGATTTCTGCTGGCAATTTAAGGAAACTGCCAAGAGAGAGAAATGAGAAGAGAAAGTACCAGGCCTGGGGGACGCCAGGGAAAAGGCAAAGAAATGAGGGGAGTCTTCCTCTTGAAAGTGCAAGGAGGCCAGTATCATTAAATCAGAGTCTATAGAGGGGAGTAAAGAAAGTGTCAGATTGGAAAGATGGGAAAAGCTCTCAGCTCCTGTATACCCTAAGTTCAATGAGCTAATAGTATGACAGGACATCCAAGAAAAGTGAAACCTATTTGGAAGCTATATCAAGGTAAGTGCAGCACCCAAGAATATGGCTTCTGCTTGGGTCAATTCACATCTGGGCTTTTAGGTTCAGTCGTGGGTGGCAAATTTTAAAAAGGACATTGATAAGCTGCAGAGATAGGGGGAGAACCACCGGAATAGTAAAGGGCTTGGCTCCAAATCAGATAAGAATCAGCTGAAAGAATTGCAGCTGTTTACCTGGAGAAGGGGAGGAGGAGGAAGTAAAAAAGGGAGAAACAAGACAACCATCTTCAAATGTTTGAAGGAAGGATATGTGGATCAATTATTTTGTTTAGTCTCAAGAGGACCAAACCAAGGTTAATGAGTAGAAGCTGCAAAAAAGCAAATTTAGGTCTGATTTACAGAGGGGAAAAAAACCTTCTGTTCAGCCTACTTCTGAGAAGACAGAGGTTGCCTTAGCAATGGGTTTCCCGTCATTGGCAATGTTTGCTATACAGGGAATTCTTCTCCAGGTATAGGTTGCCTTAAACAGCTTCCAAAGTTCCTTCTACTGCTAAAATTCTGAGTCTGAAAGATGGAGAAAACAAGGAAAGGGAGGGGGAAAAGAGTTGGGTAATTTTAGAACAAGAAGCTTTTTGAAACGTGTGGCAGATACTGGGACACAAAAAGACAGGTGGGAAGGTTAACAAAGAGAAAAACTTGGCCTGTTCAAAATTCTGTCTAGGACCAGCTGTGCATCCAGAAAAGAAGGCTAAAGGTCTCAGAGGCTGCTCCTGTACTGAATGGGCCTCAGGATCCCAAATTTTACTAATAAACCAAAAAAACCCAACTCACAGCTAAACAGCATTTTCTTGGCACAGCCTCCACTATCTGGGACCAGCTCGACTTTCTCACCTTATTTCTTATTTCAATCCTTTATGTATTCCACACTGGGTGTGGGACCAAAACGAACTACCAGTCCAGAGAGATTCCTTGCCTCCCTGCCTTCTCCCCCTACCCCCAAATAGCCTTCTGCCTGTTTCTCACTCCAATGCTATTTCCCTCCCTAATAAAGCTTTCCTAAATCTAATCACTCGTGGCCATCTTCCTTCACTTGGCATATCAGGCAGCACTTTGCTGACAAGTTTCTCACGCTCTTATTCTGGGACACTGTGTAAAACGTCAGTGTCTATGGCTCATCCCTCCATTAACTGGGCAGGTCTATGAGGGAAGGGGTTGATGTTGTATTTAAACTTCTCCCTAACCCCCCCCCAAAAAAAAAACAGAAGGTACAACATTGATATATGTTTCAGAATTTGTTAGTGGGAGATTTCAACTTCATTAGGGGTAAAGTCAGTTCCTGTGGCCTAGCCTACTCTACCTGCCATTGCCAACATGATTTCAAAAGGAAAGATTCTCAATCTTCAACAATGGACTTATGAAATTGGTGGCTTTGCATCCATTCACAAGCAGAGGGATCACTGTCCAAGTTGCCTACTAAACAATAACTAAATCTGGGACCTAGTATGTCCATCTTTACTGGAGAATCATGTGGTTCATACTTTGCCAGGCCAGCATGTAATTTCATTCCATAAACTTTACAATTTAATTTCGCAAATTTAAACTGCTTCATCTGTAGCCTTACAAATTGATAGTCTTAAGAAAAGCTCAAAAGCCACTATGGATCTGTTTAAAATCGTCACCACCAAAGCTTTTAACTCCACTACTTTCCAGAGCTCAAAGAGCAAAGAATGGATAAGGAAGCTGTAAGGCCCTGAGGAGGGGGAAATGAAGTCACTTTTTAAAATGCAAAAGGTCTAGTCCAAAGACTTGAAAAACGCTACTCTGCATGTAGAAAAGGGCCCCACAGTACAGAATGCTGTTCATGTCCAAAGTAGTCAATACCTTACTTCCTTAAGTACAACCTTAAAATGATGAAACCAGCACCAAGAGGCTCTCCAATCTCTTGTTGACCAAGAAAAACTGATATGCAAACTGCAAAGGAGTTAACCACAAAGCTAATACAAGGAGGTGCTGGGCAAGGGGTAGGGCTTCCTAAGAGAGCCCCCATTTACTAATGATTACTGCTATGAAATGTTAATGGAGCAGCAGATAACTATTTTTAATTAATAAATTGCTTCCCATTCCTTTAAGTTTCTGAAAATGAAAGGAATTGAGATCTTTAAGTAGGAATAAGTGACAATTATGCAAAGGAATGTAAGTGGTTTTTATCTTACTTCGATACAAAACCTATTAGCAGACATCCTATCTTATGCATATATCTGGAAAAATGAAAAATAACTCCTAGACACTAAGACTCATCGAAATTCAACTAAAATGACACCAAACTACTGTTGTTATTTTGTTTTGTTGTTATTGGGGGGAGGGGGAAGAGCCTGCTGGAAGAGAGGAAGTATGAATTGTTTTAAGCTACTCCTAGGATCCTAAATAGGAAAAAAAAAAATAAAACCTTGGAAGTCACATGTCACCATTTTGCTTCCTGTACCTAAATCTGTGTTTATAGTTATTCAGAATAATTCAAATGCTATGGCTTTGTTAATAAACCTCAACAGTTGCAGAGATCTGGAAATACACATTCAATTTCATGTTGGTAAAAACTGCTTGATTCAAAGGGCTCCTATGCACAGACTAGCAGGTCTGGTCTGATTCCCTGGAGAGCCAGCCTGGTCCAGCTTTGAACCAATTATCATCTTTTACTAATCTCTGGTGGTTTTAATTATGTCTGTTACCACTGGTATAGTTTGTCAGAACTGGGCTTTAGCTGCTCCTGTCTGAGTTCAGATATATTTTTCTTATCAATACTACACAGTACTGCCAGCGCTGAGCACTCAGAGCAGGATCTATTAAAAAGAGATCCAAGAACCACATAATCTTAAAGCTGTACAGGTTCTCAAGAGAATACAGGAATATCATCAGTCCTTTAAGTAACAAACAGGCTACAACTATTACCATGTTTGTATGTGATCAGAATGTGGAATTAAGGAAATACTTCATTAAAACTAATTTGTGCATCCAGAAAAAGAACTAAGGAGACTGAATGTAAATCAACACACGCTATGTTCACTTCTTTTTTCTGTTTTTTTAATCTCTCCCATGGTTTTTCCTTTTTGCTCTGATTTTTCTCTTCCGACATGATTCATAATGTGTGCTAAAATGTTAAAAAAAAAACTAATTTGGTGTATCTGTTCCATCTGAACTCCTGTAAGAGAAAAATCTATGTAAAACAGGTCTTAGATCAATGTTAAGAATTTCTGAAATAACCTCTCTTCAGAATTTCAACAAATCCCTTGACAATCTGGATCCAAAGTTAGAATGAAATACAAAAATATATTCATTTTCTAAAAATTATAGACCTACTGAACGGAACTAAGAATATGAACTAGGATTGGGAATGCTCTGAAGAGGGGGTAGGTCAATGACTAAAAAATATATGGAGATTCAAAGTACACATGATGAATTCAAAGTGCAGATACGGAAGAAATGACACTACGTAAGAAACTGTGGCATATTTTAAGAGTACTAAGTGGCAGGGCCAATAGGAACCTGTAGTCCAGGCTTGACCACAGGCTAACTGTCTAACCTTAAGCAAACAGAAGCTCTGAGGCCTGAGTTTTCTCATCTACATATAAAACCAAAGGGTTAGATCAGAGTTATCTCATCCCATATTAGCATTCTAGGAGTCTAACCCTTCATTTAAAATATACATACACACACACACACAAAGTGATACAGTAGAGTCATTATGCAAAAAAGAAAATGTTCTTAGTCAATCCCACTTCACCTCCCCCCCCCCAAGTTTATTTTATGTTTTATGTTTGCACTCCTACTTTTTTGGTTGTCTAACAGGGTCTACCCACCCCTTCCCAGTGAAGCTTCTCATTCCTCTGAATTCACAAAAGATGTGAACGTAGAACCTAATATCACCACCAGCCAGCCCACATTTTATTAGGCTTCAGACCAAGCTTGTGCGATTAGAACCCCAAGTGCAGCTATCTCTCCACACTACCACTTCCTGCAGAACCACAGCAGGGTTCATCTTTTGCCATGATCTTAAATGCATGTCCATTCTCGGTTGGAGCCATTTGTCTGAGACAAGCCTTTTTCCTTTGGGCCTACTGATGTACTGCAGACATGCTTAATATACTCTCCCATTTCCCACATTTCTCCTCCTCCATATTAAAAGGTTTTCCCTGCTCTCCCTCGTATAATTTTCTAGCCATTCAACTTCAGTTCTGACAAGAGGAGGGCTAAGATTTCATGGTTCAGAAAAGACATTTTCCTCTTATTCTGCTGGCTTCTAGAGCCCAGCGGGTAGCTGTGTTATCATCTAATTTTCAGCTATCAAATGGAGGGGGTGTTGAGCTGAGGTGGCCCTCCCAGCTGTAAAGGTCTATCATCATGATGCTACAGAACCCAGCATTTACAGAATGCTTCACACATGACACACGTGATCTATCACTGGTTCCTCGTCACAACCTTGACAGGCAAGCGTAACAGATGCTATGATGCTCATTTTACAGAGAAAGAAAATAGGCTCAGGAAGGTGTCATGTTTGCTTCTGGACATATTTTAGGAAAGGGGAAGACTGTTCGGTGGAGGGCCACCAGGATGATGCAGGGGCTCAAGTCCATGCTATATAAAAACTGGCTGAAGGAACCAGGAAGTTTAACTTAAGAGCAGGAGGTCAGCCAACCAGGGGGGAAGGGAGACCCAGGAGAGCAATGTAATTTGCAGCTACAAAAGAGACATATTCAGGTTTGATGGAAGCAAAACTGAAATGGGTTATCTTGCAAGACAATGTGTTACTGCCCCTCACTGGCCACCATTAAGCAAAGGCTGGATGGCTGTCTCAAGTCAGCTGTAGAGAGGATTCTTTTTCTAAATCAGATCCTTAGCCGTTTGGGTGTCAGACAATTTGAAAAAGCTGAGGGTCTAAAATACATAAAATATGTAACATAGCAAAGGAAACCAATTATATTGAAATCATTATTTTAAAAAATTTGGGTTTTGGTGAAGCAATCTGGGTTAAGTGACTTGCCCATGGTCATCTTACTATCAAAATATTTTAAGAATAAAGTCTATGAACCACAAGTGAGGAAACCCTCTAGATAGACTCCAAAGTCCTTCCAAAATCAAATCTGAGGATGGCCCCAAGAGTATCCCTACAGAAAATAGCAAAGACAGAATTTACACCCAGAACTCATTTAACCCTACTTAAGAATGGGGTCCTGAAGAATGATTACAATCAAAATATAAACCTTCATCAGGACAAGAAACTTTCCAAAAATACCAAAAATTAATCCATCAGGCCCAATTTGCCAAAATGATGTTGGATACTGGGTATCCAATCACTTTAATGGACTGGAATCATCAGAAGAAAACATGACCCCAAAAGAAGCCAAACTGCTTCTCAGAATTCTCAGGAATAGGTTGTTCTGGGCAAAAGAACTTTTCTCAAATGATTTCAAAATAGACAATATAAAAAGTAAAGCCAAGCAAAATGCTAAAAAATAATTTCAAAACAATTAAATCAATCCCACTCCTTCCCCCAAAAGAGAAAACATGCGCCTGCAAAATCCAATTTCCGTCCCTTATGAAAAGGCTCCAAGATAAGACCAGGTGTGACCTCAGTGTTGGTCTGGGTGAGGGCCATCTACACACGCCTCTCTTTAGTCACTGAAATGTGTCACACTCAATGTATTCCCTGGCAATCTGCCCTAATACAGGCTCCATGCCAGTTATTACTGTTGATAAAGTGAAAAACACCTGGATAAATCAGATTCCCTGACCTAGAGAAAATGCTCACCGTGTTTGGTTTTTACATCTGAATGATTTTTCCTAAGTACAGGTTTTGGTTGGTGAGGTGGGAGGCAAAAAAATGGCAGAAAAACTGGGCCCAATACCCAAGCTACTTCAACCTTAAGAAAGAAGGGTAGCTTATTCATTCATTAGTAATAGTCAGTGACGTCCATTGCCCTCAGGGTACGTATCCAGCTCTCATCTATGGCACAGCATTAAAATGAACCAATTTGAAGCCTCCTCTAACTCTAATGAAGTTCACATTTGGCTTCTGATCTCAAAGGGTTGATGAAGCTGTGATTTAAAGGTTGAAACAATTTCTAACCAAAGTACAAAGTGAGCCTGGAAAAGGAAATATGGAATCATCCTCTGTTCCTGTGAAGGATCTGAGCTGAACTAGGGCAAGGAAAATCCTGAGAGATGCAATTACTGAGCATCCAAGGTACTAGGAGGTGCTGAAATATTTATTAAGATATTCAAGGTTTTCATCTATAAAATACTTCTAAGGTTTTAAAAGCTCTGTTTCTCAAGTATGAGACAGCATTCTTAAACAGAGGGAGTGGCATATGTTGAGATCACCAAATGGGATTGAAAGGTTTTTCAGACTCTGAATAAGAACACAAATTCATCTTCACATGATAAATGGGTGGGGGAAAGAGACAAAACTGTCCAAAAAGCCACACAAAGGCTTGAAATGTTAAGTAATTAGCATCTAGTAAACTATCAAATAACATCTTTTTACATTCCTTGCTATAGAACTAGAAACTGATCATTTATCCTTCCTTTTGAGCATTCCATTTCACTGGCATTATAGTGAATCTCCACCTCATGCTTGGAGCAGATCCCAGAAGTGACAGATGCAGTAAGCATGAAGATTTAACGAAAAAAAAAAAAATCCAATAGCGTTTAGAAAGGCTATTTGCTAAAAATCTGACCCCAAACTATCCGTAAAGGGATAGACATAAATGCTGCTTAAAGCAATCAGCATGTGATTTAACAAAATGATTATTAAAAATTGACTCTCATGTGCAGTATTTCTGCAATCGATTAAAATCCAAAAGGTCTTTCTTTACTTCAAGCAATCAAGACTCCATTCTGAATTTGTAACAAATGGATCTGACCTTTAAGCCACTCTTTTTTTTTTAAATCTTGTTAAAAAAAAAAAAAAGGTCCCTATAAAATACTTCAGTTAAATAACTATTTGCAATCCGATCATATTAAATTTTATTTCATTCTATTCACTGATATTCCCATAACCACTGGAATCAAGGCCACGGGCTACAACATACAGCTCCAAAAAACCTTTTCTTAAGTCACTTTCATTTGAAAAAGGTCTGTGGATTATCAAGAATCCACACACTACCCCCTCCTCTTTAGTTTTATGGTGAATATAGGTTAATATGGATTGCAAGAACTGCAATTGAGCAGACAGTACAAAGCAACAGCCTCTATACTTAATCATTTCCCCCTCTATTATATTAGATGTGTCCCCTCTATTATATTAGATGGTGTCAGAAGAGTGAGTGATCTGTAGGGTGAGGACAATGAAATTCATTCTTAGAGTGCCTAAGATTTCTGCCATTACTGATTTGGAGAAGACAAATGTGGTCTCAGGCATGAAGTCTACACCATAAAAGGATCTGATTTTTTTTATATAACTACTACCCTTAGTAAATATCACCACCCTGTACCAGAGTAAAGGAAGAAACCCACAAAACTTAATTCTGACTAAAAATAAAAAAAATTTTTAAAAAATGTATACAGGGGGGAAAAAAAGGGAGTTTGTCTAATTCTCATTAAGGGATGAGCAAAGAGAACCCCTCCCAATTTGCTTCCAACTAAGACTGAGTCTTTAATATGCTGAGCCCTTCCATACACTCTAGAAATGGGCGGCCTTACAGTAAGGCCAAATATAGGGGGAAAGTGTGTGTTCCACACTGAGATGCACACAGTACACTCAGCAGGGTTTCCTTTCCCAGGGCTCCAAAACCTCCCAAAAAGGACTACAAGGGACTGAGGCCTGGAAAGGCCCCATTTTCTCCTAGGGTTCTGCTGAGCCTGTCAAGCTGCTTCCCTGAACAAATTCAAATCACTGAAGCTGGGGAAGAGAAATGGAAAGGAAGGGAAAGGGGGGAGGGCAGAAGCACCAAGAGATATTAACAGGGGGGCCAGAAAGAGAAGGAGAAAGGTAGAAGGGGAAGAAAGGAAAGAGGAGAGAAGAGAAAACAAGAGGGAAAGGAGAAAGGGTTAAAGGGAGAGGGAGGGGAAAAGAAGAGGGTACAGAAATGGGAGAGAAAAAAGGAGGAAGGAAAAGAGAGAAGAGGTGGAGGAAGAAGGGAAAGGGAGGGAGAAAAGGAGAAAAGCAAAAGAAGAGGGAAGGAGAACGGAAAAGGAATTAGGGGGAGAGGAAGAAAGGAAGCGAGGAAAGGAAAAGGAAAGGAAGGAAGGAAAGGGGAGAGAAAGGGGGAGGAAAGAGAAGGGGAGGACGGAGCATGGAAGAGGTGAAAGGGAGGGGGAAGGAAAAAAGGGGAAGGGGAGAAGAGGTTTGGGGAGGGGAAATGAGGGGGGAATGGAGGCTGGGGAGGAGAAAAGGAGGCTGGAGAGGGGGGAGAAGGTAGGGAAGGAGGAGGACAGGCGGGGAGAAGGCGGCCTGGGGAAGGGGAGAGCAGTCTGGGGAGAGGGAAGGTAGGCTGGGAAGGGGGGAGAAGGTAGGGGGGTCGAGAAGGTAGGCTGGGGATGGGGAAAGCAAGACTAGGAAGGGGGAGAAGAGACTGGGGAGGGGGAAGGGAGGCTGGAAAAGGGGAAGGAGGCATGGGGAGGGGGAAGGGAGACTGGGAAAAAGGAAGAGAGGTAGGGAAGGGGGGGAGAAGGCTGGGGAGGGAGAAGGGCAGTGAGCTTTCCCCCCAGAGCTGGAGGAGCGCAGGAACGTGGGGCAGGGAAGGGGCTGAGCCCCCCCACCCTGGCCCCAGCTCGGCCCCCAGATCCCCGGCCGCAGAGCCCCACCTGCGCCCACCCCCCAGCAGCAAGCCCGGCGGCCCCGCCCAGGCCCGGCTCCCCGACCCCAGCCTCTCCGCAGCCCGCGCGGCTC
>JAJPUD010003135.1:63400-94902 GCA_023553655.1 Myrmecobius fasciatus | reverse complement strand
CCCCCCCTAGGGCCACCGCCCTAGCCGAGGGTTGCCCTGCCCAGAGGAGGGGGCGGGACGGAACAGCGCCTGCTCTAGCCTCGCCCCTGGACCGCGGGGAGGGGAGGCGCCAGGCCCCGCTCCGCCTCCCCACGCGCTTGCCAATAATAACGCGCATGCGCTTCTCCCACTCTCGGTCTCTCCTTCTCCCTCCGATTCCAAGCCACGCCCAGGGCCGTGGAGCTCCGCCCAACCCCAGCCGGTGTCCGCTCTGTCTTCTCAGAGTCCCGCCCACTACTCCACAAACTCTTCCCACTAGTCCCGCCTTTTCATTCTCTAATTGCAGCCTGGGGCAACTGAGAGGGCCCCCACCACCTGCCCCTGGGCTCTGGCGCACAGATCCTCCTCCCCCTCTTCCTTTCCGAGTTACGCTGAGGGCTCCCCAAAGCTCTTCCCTATTCAGTGGAAAAGAGCCCGAGAGGCCGAGAGTAGAAACCAGCCTTTGCTACTCCAGGTAGCTGGATAGTGCAGTGGGATGGATAGCGCTCTAGACCTAGAGAGTCACCCGAGTTCAAATGTAAGACAGGGAAATCAAGCCACCTACCTTCCAAAGCTGTTCTGAGGAGCAATAGAGATTTTTTTTCAATTTTTTTTTTTTTTGCTACACGTGTTACCTTCAGCAAGTTAATTAAGCCTCAGTTTCCCCTTCTCTGGAAAATAAATTCTGCCTGCGATAGTCTGGTGGTGACCGAATTTACCTCTCTGAACCTCAGTTTCTTTGTCTGCGATATAATAGGGGTGGGTGACTTGTCCAGCTCTAAAGCCGCAATCCCCGTCGGCATCACACTGTCTTGCCCAGTGGTAGCCATAGGTAAGGCATCTTTATCTTTCTGAGCCTCAGCTTCTCCTTGTAAATGTAAGAGGGAATGGACTAGACCAGAGATGTCAGAACTCCACCATATTAAAGCTGATTATTAGGAGAGATCCTCGACATTCGGGCCAGAACTTTTTTTTGCCTTTCTTTGTACCCCCAGCAATTAACACGCGCCCAACATGTTGCAGGTGATCTGACTGACCCTTTGATCCTAAAACAAGATGATTTCTTTTTTTTTTTTTAAAGCTTTTTATTTGTATAACATATGTATGGGTAGTTCCCCAACCTTGATCTTTACAAAGCAACAAGATGATTTCTAAGGTCGCTTCCGCCTCTGACATTTAAAAATCCTCTAATTCTATAATCCCCTCTTTGAAACTGGAAAAGAGTAGATTTGCTCTGGGCCAGGTCTTCAGAGGAGGGGCACAGTCTGGCACTGTGACAAAGAGTAGTCCAGTGTGCTGGGTTTGGAGGTAGGAAAACCCAAGTGTGAATCCAACCTATGGTGCTGTTGGACCCTTTCCTCATCTCTAAAAAAGAGCTATCCCTAAATTATCTCCCAGGGTTGGATTGTGATTGAAAAGGGATGTTCCTTACAAGGCATTTGGTAAGCATTAAGGGACCTAATAAGAGTTGATTATTATTGCCAAAGCCTGTTCTGGGCTGGCAGAGCTTGCTAACCCACATCTAATCATTAATTAAAGCAGGGCCTCTTAGGCTCCCCTGTATCATGGTTCAGCCAGGCTGGTGTAGTCCATGGAACACTTCTCAAAATGATGTTTTTTAATGCACAAAATAAAATATCGAGGATCACAATGGACACCAATTATACTGAAAAAGTTATGAAAAAATTTTAAATTTAAAAAACTTTATTAATTTAACATTTGATTCAGGCTGTGAGATGTTGACTTTATTGATGTATTATTTATTAATTTTATTTAAAAGATAATCTATTCAGAGCTGGAAGTGACTCTAGAGGTCTAGTTGAAACCCCCAGAGAAGAGAAGTTACACCCAAAGTAACATAGCAAATCAATCCTCTGGTTCTAAATCTACAACTCTGACCTCTATACAATTAGATTTCGAGCTCTTTAAGAGCATAGATCACTTTTAAACTTTCCTGGAACACAGTAGGCATTTAATACATCCTTACTAACTGATATCTCTTCCACTAGATGGTGAACTCCTTCAGGGCAAGAACTCTTTTGCCTTTCCTCATATCCCCGGCTTAGCACAGTTCTGGCACACAGTAGGTATTTAATAAATGCTCGCTGACAACTCCTCCTTTAGGTTATGAAGACCAGAACTGTCTTTTGCCTTTCCTTGTATCCCTGGTTCTTAGCACAGTGGCTGGCACATAGCAGGCACTTAATAAACGTTTTCTGACAGTTCCAGGCTACCTGCTTCACATTTATGGCGATGGTATTTGAAAGGCTCAGTTGGATGTTTTCACTCCTAATTTTAGGACATAAGTGTCGTTTCTGGTGATTTATTCCTCGAGCTGGCAGCTGCCCAATGATCAGAGTGCCACCTCATCAGCTGGTCAGCTGAGTGGCTGCTTACTTACAGAGAGAACAGGAAGAGATTGCACAATCAGCCACACCAGCGGAAACAGCACCCAGCCATACAGAGCCTCCCAGCAAAGCCTCCACTGCAACCAAGGGGAAGGAGACACTTAGAAGCTCATGAGTGACAGTTGTTGGCAAGGAGGCCCTGGAGGGCCCCTCTTTCCCCCTCTAAGCTGGAGCTTCTAGGAGAAACAAGCAAGATGCTCTAACGAGGCACAAGCTTCAGCATGCTGGATTGGAGATAGGCAGAATGAACACTTTGTGAAACTGGCGTGTTTGCAAAGAGATGGGGAATTCTGGTGCCATCCCCAGCTGACCTTCTACAAAACCCCCAGCTCCCTCTCTCTGGGAAGGAAAGCTATGATCCCCGATTTGCCATGAGTAACCTGATTAAAAAAAAAAAAAAAAAAGGAGTCAGTTACTCCTACTGAAACATTTATGGAAACCATACAAATCAGAATGAATGGGGAGCACCTAGAATCAGACACTGGTAGGGCCTGGAGACTCAGGGGAAAATGAAAATGCACTATCAGGAGTGCCGCTCTCCAGTACAGCATGCCCTGGACATGGGCAATGGTGGCTAAGCCAGGGAAGAATTTGTAAGCAGGGAAGGATAATTGCCTCAAATAAAAGAGAAAAAGGAGAAAAACCTCCCACCAGCCTTTTTCTGCATTGAAGGGAATTCAATCCAGTTTAACCAAGCGCTGTGCTAGTTCCAGAGTGGGAAAAATATACACAGATCATAATAATATTAGCTAGCATTTACATAGCACTTTAAGATTTGCAAAATGCCTTACATGGATTATCTCCTTGGATCCTCAGAATGACCCTGTGGAATAGATGCTATTATTGTTCCCATTTTATAGATGAGAAAACTAAGCCAGCGAGAAGCTTGATGACTTAGTGAAGTGTCTGGGGCAAGATTATAACTCCTCCAAATCCAGCTCACTTTCTGTTAACTGCTGTCTCTCTGTCTCTCTCTCTCTTTTTCTCTCTTTCTTTCTGTTTCTCTCTCTGTCTCTCTCTTTCACCTTCCTTCCCTCCCTTCTCTCTCTCTCTCTCTCTCTCTCTCTCTCTCTCTCTTTCTGTCTCTCTCTCTCTCTTCCTCTGTCTCTCTCTCTGTGTCTCTGTCTCTCTGTCTCTCTCTTTTAAAAGGGGCCAATCATTGGACTTCTAGATTGGAAATTTTTATCTCTAAAGGAATGCTGTAGGGTGAATAAACATCCCACTGGAGGCCAGAGTAAAGGCCAACCAGTATTGCTTCAGGTCAGGGTCTCCACAGTCAGGAGACCAGGATTAAATTCCAGAGACCTCAGATATTTGTTCAGTTGTCATGCACATTCACCCCATAGAATCACTGCTTTTTATTTTCAATACTGAAAAATGACCAAAAAAAAAAGAGAAGGGGGAGTCAATTCTGAGGGAAAAGGAAAATGGGGCCTGAGATGACTATGAAGATGCCATCTGTGCTCCTCACCTCTTCCCTCCCATCTTCCTCGATTTCAGGGACTCATCTGGGATAATATTCCCTGACAAAACATCTGCTCAAACTCTCCTGTGAGTTTGTTTCAGGAACCAGAGACTATTTCCCTTCAGAAATTTAACAAACTGTGTCATCCCATGTCATACACTTGGCTCATTTCACTCTTCTCATCTCTAAAACCAGAGGGTTAGGCTTCATGGTTCCCAAGGTTCTAGCTCCAGATCGAGGCACTCCCCATCCTCCTTTTCTGGGCCTTGACCTGAAGAGAGATGTTTTCTTCCCTCCCCAACACCTGATGCAGAGCCCAAAAGAAAAACCAGCCAGAGTTGGGGTTAAGGCCCTAATATCATTCCAAGAGATCCCACATAAATCTAAGGTGCTCGATAAATGCCAATAAGAAAAATGACACTCTAGATAAACTCAGATGAATCCCTGCCAGGTGGTACTCAAGTTTGGATCCATTTGGGCAAAGAAGGAAGTTCTTTCATGCATGGATCTATCATCATTGGGCTCAGAAGCCCTTGACCCACAATCTGCATCTGGGTTGGCCTGAGCTCATGACATCCAAGCCAGCCAAATCCTCTCCCCAGTGAACATCAGACCGTCCCAGCTACTCACAAACAGGAAATAGAAGGCACCAGAGCAGCTCACAACCACCAAGAGGCTTTCTAATCAATGCAGTGAACTCCATGTACTTTGGGCAACGGAAGCTCCTAATTCACAAGGCCCTCTGACCTTGGCTGCATGGCAGAAGAAAGATAGAACAGGAAATGTCCATCAATCTCTTCCCCCCATCCCCCCCCCATTGACAACAAAAAGCCAAGTGCTACATAAAAAAACAGCTGGATGTTTGTGTGAATGTTTCCATTTTCATCTGGAAGAAGGACTGATGGGGAGACATTCTGTGTGCAGACATTCTAGACTTGAATCAGAAAAAAAAAAATAGAAATGTAGGCTGGATGTTAAGGAGAAGCTTCCTAACCATCTTGCTGTTGTTCAGTCATTTTTCAGTCATGTCTGACTCTTCCTGACCCCATCTGGGGTTTTCTTGTCAGACATACTGGAGTAGTTTGTAATTTCCTTCTCCAGTTCATTTTACCAAGGAGGAAACTGAGGCAAACAGGAAACTTGAAGGTGAAGTGACTTGCCCAGAATCATACAACTAGTAAGTGTCTGAGGCTGGATTTGAATATAGGAAGATCAGTCTTCCTGACTCCAGTCCCAGCAGTCTGTGCCCTATGTCTTAAGCTAGTTTGTTCTTGAAGAAGACCATGACATCTGAGAGGTAATGCCATGACATGACATTTGGATTTAAGTGAGGGAGGGCTGGGCAAGGTCACAGCCCCACTTTCCCCTCCAGAGCCATTAAAGCTGTCCAAAATGGCCAGGGCTGCCAAAAGGATGATGGGTTCTCTTTTATTGGAAAGATATAACAAGGAGCTGAATATACTTGTCAAGTATATTAAAGTAGGGCTTTCCCCATGTTCAAATCCCTTTTCAGGATCCTTTCTATGTTTCCCTCAACTACTGCTCTCTTTCTTCTGTGATTGCTTCCAATTTATTCCTGCATAGCTCTCTTAAAAATTATTTTTATGTTTATACTCATTTTTCAAAAAAAAAATTGTTGACTTCTAAATTCTCTCTTCTCTCCAGCCATTGAAAAGATAAAGGATATAATATCAGTTATATATGTGAAATCATCCTGCATTTATCTTGTACATAGTTACACAGTTACATAGTTATTATTAGTACATAGTTATTTATATATTGTCCTCCCTAGGTTTCACAGTGGATAGATTACTGGATTTGGAGTCAGGAAGAGCTGAATTCAAATCCACCTTGTAAAATGGTAGGATAATAGTAGTACTGTACCTTCCAGGGTTATCCTAAGGACCAAATGAAATAATATAATTGGCATAGAGCCTGTCACATAGTAGGTGATTAATAAATGTTTATTGCCTTTCCCCTTCCTGCTTAGAATGTGTTCTCAGTTACCTCTCTATAAAAAAAAAAAAAATTAAAAAAAAAAAAAAGGTTTGAATAGGAAGGCCTCTTTGGTGCCTTCTAATTGTAAATATGGAACCTTTGAATGGAGCAGCTTAAAGGAAGGAATTGTCTTTTGTCTTTTTTTGATACTCCCCTTCACCCAGCACTTAGTACAGCCTCCAGCTTAATACTGTGCATATTAACTAACTGACCACTTGTCAGAAGTGTTTTTTTCTGGGTCGTTTGGACAAGATGGAGGCTGAGGTGCTATCTAACTCTCAATTTCTTTTTTTTCTTTTTTTTTTTTTTAACTCTCAATTTCTTGGATTATTCTGTGACATCTGATTTTTACTCCCAGGTCTATCACCAATTAATTGTATGATCATAGATAATTTACTCTCCTTTCTTGGAGAGTAAATTTATCCTTAAAAAGTAAATTTATCCTTGGGTAAAATGAGAGGGGAGGAGAGGGGGGAAGAGCATTGAAGGGAACAAGTTAAACTGCTTTGCTGTTATAATAACTCCTAATCTGCATCTTTCATCAAGAAGTAGATAGGAGTGGGCTGGTCAAAGTTTAATAACATTCTCCCTAGAAAGGAAAAATGTATTATCACCAACTTTCAAGTTTCATCTGCAATATTAGCACTTTCTTAAGTCTTAACAATCAGCAAAAACATTCAATCAAGCACTGATTTGTAGTATTTACTGACCTCTAAGATGTGATTACAATGAAAAATTTGGAATCAGAGGATATTGCCTGTATGTAGGTCCAAAAAGTTGGCCTAATAATAATAACTTATAGAACCCTTTAAAGGTCTGCAAAGTACACTACAAATTTTATCTCACAATCTGCACACAAAAAACCCTGGGCTGTAGGTGTTATTATCCACATTTTATAGAGGAGTAACCTGAAGCAGACATGAAATGACTTGCCCAGAGTCACACAGCTACTAAGGATCAGAGACTAGGTTTGAATTTCCTCTTGCATCCAGGTCCATGGTACTAGCCATTGAACTACCTCTAAGGTCTCTTCAAGCTCTATGTCTCCTGGGATGACAAAGGTAGCATTCATTCCTCTGTACCACATTAGGCTTCGAAGAGTCAAATTTGCTCAAGATTACAATGTAATCTAGAATGTGACAGAGGTAAAATTTGAATCTAGCTATTTCCTAACTCCATGTCCGTCCTTTCCAAGATACTATATTTCTCCTTTCTGGAATAATATAGCTCCGAGTTTACTTTTCTGTTATTTTCCCCTTTTTTGAATTGGTTTTGCTATCTTCCTCATTTCCAAATACAGGATATCCTCCAAAAAGGATAAATGAACTGTGCTAATATTTTGAGGATACCCTGGAGAGCCCTCCAATCTCTTCCATCACAGTCTGCAGCAAAGAATTAAAAAGTAAGAAAAAAGATGGAAATTCTACAAAACTCAGCCGCACACTTAGGTCTTTCAGCACACATGCTATTGTTAAGCACCCACATCTCTGCAAAAAGGAAGGAAGGGAGGTAGATTTTCTCATCTCTTCCTCAGGGTCAAGCTCAGGTCACTATAATTACCCATCATTCAGTTTTCAGATTTCATGGCTATTATTGATGCTCACTTTCCAAAGCCAAATATTGATTTCACATTCACTTTTTTTTTTAAACCTCACCTGATCTAAAGCACTTGAACAGAGGGATATGATCTCCCCCTTTACCTCCATCAGAGGGAGGAAGGACTGGTTTTATTTGCTCTAGATTGAACGATTGTACCAAAGGAGTATTGGGCTCCCAAATACCTCAAGCTCTTACATAAAGTCCCTGAATGTGGGAAAAGCATTGGGTTCTACTGGGGAAATTCAAAGGTGTTCAAAACTGTATCACCCTCTAAGTGTCATTTGAGGAAGAAAGGAAGGTTAGTGACTATCTGGCTCACTTCCATTATTTTTATTTCATTTTGGTTTATTTTTGTCCAAAGGAATGATTTTTTTTCAGAGAGTGGAGCACCCAGTATGGATTCTCCTCCATCTATGCTTCTCTGCACCTGAGAGTCCTGGAGAGTATAAGATGTCAGTAGGACTGATTAATTTGTTTTTCTTTGTATCCTTAGCATCTAGCACAGTTTGGTATACTGTAGGTGCTCAATAAATGTGTATTGACTTGAATTGAATTAGAGGTTTGCCTTGGGACACCAAGAAGGTGAATGATTTGCTCAGAGTAACATAAGTATATGGCTTTTGAGCCTTTGGAGGCAATCAGGACTCTAGCCCCAGTGATTTTTCGGACCCTAAGACTGACCTTCGGTCCTTTGCTCTCTCGGGCTTCTGGGTTCTTTGTGATCACTTTCAATTTGTGAGATCCTGAGCAAATCACTCTTTGGGGTTTGGCTTCCTCATCTATAAAATGTATGTGTCATAGGAGACACAATCTGTGAACTGCCCCTTCCCATATTTCCTTCAAGCCCTGGTTCTCAGAATAGTCATTGGATTACCTGCACTGGAAATCCTGGTGTGGACTAACATCTCATCCCCTGCCATGGGGCCAATCCCTGTTCTTTCTAGTTTCTATCTCCCAAATACTCCTCTCAGGCTCCCATTCTCCTATATGAATTGAATCCCTTTCTTAGAACAGAAGTGTAAGAGACATAGGTTCCTTCCTTCCTTCCTTCTTTCTTTCCTTCCATCTGAGCTAGGAAGGGCCTTAGAACTGGAAAAGTCAGGGCTGGAAGAGGCCCTAAAACTGGGGATTTAAAAACTAAGAAGGGTCTTAGAATAGGGGATGTTAGAGTTTGGAAGGATCTTAGTACAAAGAGAAGTTCTGAGTTGGAAGGGACATTAAAATACGGAAAATGTTTGCACTGAAAGGAAATATAGAACAGAAGATGTCAGAGCTGGGAAGGGCCTTAGAATAGGGGGTATTAGAGCTGGGAGGGACCTCAGAACATGGGGATGTTAGGGCTGGGAAGAACCATAGAACACAGAGTGTCTGAGTTGGGAGAGGCCTTTGACCAGGGGATGCTAGAGCTGAGAAGGATCTTAGAACACCGAGAAAGTCAGAGCTAGGAACAGCTTAGAACAGGGGGGCTCATGAGCACAGTAAACCCGCTCCTCACTTGACAGCTAGAAAAACAATTGTCACTTGAATTTGAATTTTTTCATTTGATTCTCAAAATGAGGCTGTCCTTCCAAAGCCAGGGGGTACCTGCTCTATCATTTATATCCTAATAGAATTGCCCAAAGCCTGAAAGGTCTAGTTCTTGCATGAGGTTCCTGGCTTTTCTGACTTGACTGCTGAAACTGCCCCCCTCCAGTATGGCACAGGGGATTTACCCGGAATCTTGCCACACAATTAGTGGCAGAGTTGAGCTTTGCACCCTGGATTCCCTCCTGTCAGTACAAGGTGAGGAGGAGAGAATGGGTTCCTTTCATCTATCTAGGGACTATTATCACTGCCTATCCCAGCTGAGGGAAAAGCAGACATAATGCCATTTATTTGTGTATCCTCTTCACCTAGCATGGGGCCCTGACTACAGAATGTATTTAATAAGTGTCCTTGGATTGGGGGCACCCCAGTATAATGGACTGAGTTGAAAGACATTGGCCTTGAGAGC
This sequence comes from Myrmecobius fasciatus, assembly GCA_023553655.1. NCBI lineage: Eukaryota > Metazoa > Chordata > Mammalia > Dasyuromorphia > Myrmecobiidae > Myrmecobius > Myrmecobius fasciatus. The sequence goes on along the minus strand of JAJPUD010003135.1, from coordinate 85,421 downwards.
CAGAAAAATCCAGGTTCAAATCCTGTTTCAGATATTTACTGGCTGTGTGACTCTGGCCAAGTTAGTTAACCATTCTGGGCCTCAGTTTCTGAATCTGCAAAATGAGGGAGTCAGACTCAATGGTCTCTAAGGTCCCTTCCATTTCTAAGTCTATGACCAGATGAATGAGGAGCCATCTGTTGGCAGGAAACTGACTCTCATTTGTCTCTCCCACCCCCACCCCATGGGCCATTCATGCCCCTTCAGCGTTCATTATTCTGGGATGGAGGAAAATATAAGCCCAATTCTCAAAGCTACCCATGCCCACATCTGCTCCTGTTCCCAGAGGCTTCCATTTCTGACAGTGTTTTTCACATATGCAAATGCAGACACGCTTCAAAGGGGATTAGGCTGCTCTGGGGATGAAAACAGGGTGGAATTACAAACCCAAACACCAAAGGCAGGTATGGAGGAAGCTCCCTCAGCCTCCCCGCCCTCCTGCATTGGATGTTTGGAGGATCAAGGTCTTAGGTCTTACAGAGAAAGAGAAGCAGAGGGAGAGAAAGAGAGAAACCGAGAGGTGGAGACAGAGAGAGACAGAGAGAGACAGAGAGACACAGAGACACAGAGACAAAGAGACTGAGACAGAGAGACAGAGACAGAGAGACAAAGAGACAGAGACAGAAAGAGACAAAGAGACAGAGACAGAGAGACAGAGAGACAGAGAGACACAGAGAGAGACAGAGAAAGAGAGAAAGAAACAGAGACAGAGAGAGAAACAGAAAGAGACAGAAAGACAGAGACAGAGACAGATAGGGAGCACTTAAAATTATAGAGCATAGAATTAGAGCAAAGAATCATAGGATGCTTAAGACCAGAAGGAAACATACTCTCTTAAAAACAAACAACAACAAAAACTCACAAAAATGTTGGACAAAGAAGAGCTATTAGAACATAGAAATGTAAATGTAAAAGGATGTCAATTGTGGGAATGGCCTTAGAACAGGGAATATCAGGGCTGAAAGAGGCCTTAGAACTGTGGATGTCAGAGCTGGGAGGGGCCTTAGAACACAGAACGTCAGACCTATTAGGGACCTTTAGATATACCGAGGAACTAACGTTATGATACCATTATATCGCCACTTTTGATGCTTATTACCTGTGAAAACTTGGGTAAATCACTTAAACTCCCCAAGTCTCAATGCCTCAGTTTCTTTATCTTTACTTGAATGAAGCTCAATTGGTTATGCCTCCCTTCCTACTTTAAACTAATTTTGTTAGTTAAGAACACTTCTTGATGAAATCCATCCATCAATCAACTCTTGATGGAATCAGTGAACCAGGGCTTGTACAGGACTTTCATTTGAAAGACTTATAGTAATTAGCCCATTTAAGCCCAATATTCCCACAGTTTTTGGAAATTAGTTTGATTTTTTTTCTTTGAAAATCTTTTTTGAAATTAATTTCTTTTTTCAATAAAAATCCACCTCTCCCAACCCAACGAAATGTCTCAAGGTCTATCACCTTTCTGTCTGGAGGTAAGCAGCACATAAGATAGAGGCTATTTGTGTACAAAGTTATAAATTCAAGCCATGTGACTCCAAACCCTTAAATAGGGAAAGTTCTAGGCTATGGGTACTAAGCTGGGCTTGATGCTTTATTTAATATACATCTATTTCTAGCTGACCTTTCGGGTGAGGACAAATTCAATTCCTAGAGGGGTTTGGTGTATTCAGGAAGTAGGGAAGGAGCTGCTCCATTTCTCAGAATTTCTCTCAGTTCTAGCCTTCTGCTCTGAGAGGCTGCTAGTGTAGGGGTTCAGTTGTGAGTCCTCCTGGCTCATAGTCAGGCTGCCCCCCTGGACTGCAGGCTCAGCTCTATATGACTCGGCTCCTTCCTCTTGGGTTCCAGACCCTTTGGATCTTCATCCGGTTCTGGGATCATTCCACCTTTTTGGATAATTTCTTAGGATGCACAACGCTCTGGGGATGACTTGGGTGCAAGGAGCTATCTGCTTACACTCAGCTGAGATTGACAGGAAGAATGTTCTGACTAAAAAGATCATTTCTTTTGGGAGGGGGAAAGAGCATGATCCATGGAACCTTCCTCTTAGAGGAAGAATGAAGGTGCTAGATTGGATAGCCTCTGAGGTCACTATCAGCATTGCATCTACTACAAAGCCAGAATAATCCAAGGTATTCACCAGGAACTAAGGATACGGTTACAAAAGTGTGACAGCTCCAAATCCTCAAGGACTTGACATATTTACTAGGAACCAGAGAAAAGAGGCCTTAGAACAGTGAATGTCAGAGCTGGGAGGGGCCTTAGAACAGAGGATGTCAGAGCTGGGAGGGGCCTTAGAACAGGGGATGTCAGAGCTGGGAGGGACCATTATAACAACACTTCTGTTGCTTATTACCTGTGAAAACTTGGGTAAATCACTTAAACTCCCCAAGCCTTAATGCCTCAGTTTCTTTATCTGTATTTGAATGAAACTCAATTGGCTATGCCTCCCCTCCTACTTTAAAGTTAATTATTTTATTAGGTAAGAACACTTCTTGATGAAATCCATCAATCAATCCATCAATCAACTCTTGATGCAGTCAGTGAACCAGGGCTTGTACACCACCTTCATTTGTAAGACTCTGTTACAATAATTAGCCTCTTAAGCTCAATGTTCCCACAGCTTTTGGAAGTTTGCTTGATTTTCTTTTCTTTGACAGCACTTTTTGAAATTAAATTTTTTTTCAATAAAAATTCACCTCTGCAACCCACTGATGTGGGTTAGAACAGGGGATGTCAGGGCTGGGAAGGGCATTAGAATAGGGGATATTGGGGCCCAGAAGCAGCTTAGACACCTTGCTCCAGTATTTTCTAGGTATTTCTTTGGAAACCTAGACCAGAGCAGTAATATTCCTTGTTCCTGCTCAAATAGGAAGTTCAACAGCTGGACTGGAATGGAACTCACTGTCCGGCTTAAAAATCAGCTATAAGATTTGCATGTATAGTTGACAGTAGAGGAAGGATTCAGATGTACCTGCTTTTGGAAGACGAATTTTGAGAACTCCTCAGTGACCTGACAAGCCCCAGGTGACTCTCTAGGTAACTATTGCCAGCTGACACCTAGGGACACCTGGACTATCTTTCAGCCTTACCTCTTTACTTGCATTTGATCTGCTGCCCAGATTAATACTATTGCTCTTATTTTGTTTATTTTATTATTTTTTTTGCTCTTATTTTTTTAAGGATAAAATTGTCCCATAGCAGCCACAATGACCTGAGCTGACCTTACTCCACTTCTCCAAGTGCCCAAGGCTTTTGTTCATTGATTACTCCTACTCTCTCCCTTCTCCCTCCATCTCTCCCTTCTTCTGTCCTTTTCCTCCATCCCTCTCTCCCTCCCTCCCCTCTCTCTCTTCTCTCCTTTCTTTTTCTTTCTCTGTATCTTTCTCTACTGATCTCTTGTCTGCTTCTCTCCCTCCCCTCTATCTTTCTCTTTTTCTCTGTCTGTTTCTCTATCTCTCTGTGTCTCTCTCAGCTTTGTATCTCCAGCATTAGGACATAAAAGGCCTTCAGATCAACTGCCTTAAGATGAGGGAGGGGGGAGAATCTCCAAAGTGAGCTAACCTTTAAATCTGACCAGTTGCTAAGGAATGTAAAGAGAGGGAAGTGGGCCCCCCCCTTTTTTCCACCCCCCACCTCCCACCTCAAAGGATTCTAGTTCCAGAAAAGAATGAGGAGAAATGAAAGATTTCTGTCTCAAAGGAGAAAGTTATTAACCTGTCCATCGTTTCTCTGCAATCAGGCACAATGGAGCAAGTCCAAGAGAAGCCCTGGGTTCAAATGACTACATTTAATTACCTCCTGGGGAGTTTGCCCTCGGTTTTCTCCACCAGAAAAAGTGGGAGGTCAAAAACAGGACGGTGTAGCCTTTTTGGTCTCGTGGCCACGCCCCCTTCCCCCTTTCCCCCAATGAAATATTGGTGAAACCCATGGACTCCTCGAAATGTTTTTCAATGCATAAAATAAATGGGATGACAAAAGAAAGCAATTATATTGAAATATAGTTTATCAGAATATATAATAATAATAATTATTATTATATATATATAAAACCCCCTCAGTCCAGACTGCAGGTTAAGAATCCTGGCTTTAAAGCAAGAGCAAATAACCCATCATCCAAAAGCATCCTCCCCTCCCCCTGGCCTTTAAGACTGGGCCCAATGCTCTAGGAAGCGCTGAGCCCGGGTTAAGAACCCCTGGGTCCCTTTCAGCTCTAAATCCAATTTTTTTTTTCCCCTTCTAGCCTCTTAGCCCCTCCCTCCTTCACCAGATAAGTAACCCCTCCCTGCTGCCCCCTCCCCTCAGTCATTCGGCGACCTCTCACCTTTCCGGGCTAAGGGTGCAGAGGGTGGGCGCGCTTTGGAGGTCTCAAAGTTCTTCTTCATGTCCAACACTTTGATTGGTTTGTCATCTGTCCTGGTCTGAGGTTGGGGCGTCGATGTGACCCGCCCGTCCCCTGTCGGGACCGGGAGAGAGGGCGCTGATGTGACCCGCTCATCCCCGGTCCGGACCAGGAGAGAGGGCGTCGATGTGACCCGCCCGTCCCCTGTCGGGACCGGGAGAGAGGGCGCTGATGTGACCCGCTCATCCCCGGTCCGGACCAGGAGAGAGGGCGTCGATGTGACCCGCTCGTCCCCTGTCCGGACCAGGAGAGAGGGCGTCGATGTGACCCTCTCGTCCCCGGTTCGGGCCAGGAGACAGGTCATCGAAGTGACCCGCTCGTCTTCGGTCTCCACCAGGAGAGAGGGCATCGAAGTGACTCGTTTGTCTTGGGTCAAGGCCAAGGGAGGGGGCGTCGGGGTGACCCTCTTGTTCTCAGTCTGGACCAGAGACTGCGGTGGGGTCACTTCTGCTTGCCTCTCTGAGACCCGGATCACGGAGGAGGTCACAGAAATCTGCAGCCGTCGGGGCTCCGGAGTCCAGTTTCCAGCCAGGGCGCACGGCAGGCGGCTCACTTGCCGGCCGCTGTCTGGCGCCCCGTCGGAGGAGCTGCTCCCCTGGCGGCTCAAGCTGCCCCGGGCGCTGCTCACCACCGGGCTGCCGGGTTCGTGGGTCCCGGCCAGGCTATGCACATGGAGCTCGCTCTCTTCCCGGACGTACACTACCGGACCCCGCCGGGGTGGCCCTTTGAAATTCAGAGGCCGGCTTAGCCACAGAGTCTCGCTGGAGACCTGCAGGAGACTGGAGGCTTCGGGGGGCTGCTTGTCCGGCCTGGGACCCGCCCGAGTCCTATCGCTCGGGGCGCCCCCCCGGGGGGGCCAGACAGAGGTCTGCATGAGGTGGCAAGGGATGGATAGGAGGCACCCGCTTTTTTTTCTCCGGTAGGCTCCACCAGGCGGGCACCCGGGCCCTCCAGTCAAGGCCAAACACTTCGGGTGGACGCCCCGAAGTCGCACATCCCCCGAGGGGGCGGGGCTAGGGAGAAGTGGTCCTGAACCCCCTCCCTCTTTACCCCTAGACTTGGTCCCCTGGGCGCCCGGCGAAGCCCTGCAGCTCCGGGTGCTTAAAAGGGGGAGGGGTGGCTGCGGAGCTCCTGGCGGACCATCTGCTGCCCCTTGGGCGGAGGAGAGAGGAGGAGTAAGGAGGGAGAGGGAGGCTCTCCCCCAAGCCCCTCCTAGTAGCTGTAGCAGCTGGGTTCCCGGGAGGGGGAGTGCTGAGTGAGGAGGGGCTGCTCCCGGCGAGACTCCGGGACTGAGTCTTAGAGATAAGGAGGAAGAAAGGGGGAAATGAGGGGTGACATCTACAAGGCAGGTGTCTTCGACGGAGCTCCCCCAGCCCCCGGTTCCCCGAGGCACCAGGAGGGCGAGGACCGCTAATCAAAACGTCTGGGAAGTGGAGCCGGCGACGGCTGCGGGATCCCTGAGTGGACTTAGGGAGGTTGGCGGGGAAGGGTGCTTTGGGCTCCCCTCCCCCATCCCCGCCGACGCCGAGGCTTCTCCAGCGCTGCGAGTTCTCGGCTCAGGGCCTTTTATGGTGTGCTAGGTGTCCTTGACTTTGGGAGGGGGGGGAAGAGAGGCAGAAAGCGGCGCCCGCGCAGAGGTGGGTGGAGAGTGACGCCCCTTACAGGGACACGGGGGAACCTGCAGGGGCCTCCAGGCTCCCCAGACCGACTGCTTCTCTTCTTCACTCCCAGCCTGGTCATGCCCGCGGTTCAGCCCGGCTCCAGAGCCTGCTCTCCACAGCCCTGACCCGGACACTAGAGGAGATTCCCTTGGGGGGGCTCGGCTGAGCCGCTGCCCATCCCCCTCCCCATCAGTTCCCTCCCCTCCCCTCCCCCAGCACTTCACTCACCCAGGAGAGCTTCGGCTATTTCTGCAACAGCCTGCCTTTCCCAGGAGTCACCGGACCTCGGTTTCCTTTTTTGTAAAATGAGAGAATTGGAGGGATGCAGCTAAAAGGATGCTGGACTTCGGGGTCAGGGGTCCCGGGGAATGAATCCTAATCCTCTCACATGGGCGTCTTTGGGCTAGACGGCCTCTCTGAGACCTACTTACTCACCTGGGAAATGAAAATAGACACTTCTAAGGTGTCTTCGAGGCTAAATCTAGGATTCTGTCATCCTATATAGAAGAGTTCGAAGTTCTAAGAAAGCCCCTCCCAGCTCTGACATCCCCTGTTCCAAAGCCCTTCCTACCTCTGACATCCTCTGTCCTAAACTCTCTCCCAGCCCCGATATTCCCAGTTCTAAGGCTCCTCCTACTCCAACATCCCATGTTCTGAGGTACCCTCCTGGCCTTGACGATGTGCTTGGACATGGAGGTTTGAGGTTCTTAAGGCTTCTTTCATCTGTACCAAGCTATAGCATGTATGTCTGTCCCAGCCTTCTAGTACTCTGTCTTGTAGCCAATCTGACTCTGGAATCGGAGCAAAAGGGTTCAAATCCTGCCTTTCATGTTACTGTGATTTTTGGGTAGGTCACTTGTCCCATCTGGACCTCAGTTTTCTCATCTGTAAAATAGTTGAGGGGATCTCTGTTATGACTCTAAGTAATCAGCTAAGGAGTTCATATTCTCCTCTCAAGGCAATATCTGCAATTAACAAGGATCACTGACTTCAATATTCACACACTACTTCAGAAAACCTGAGTTCAAATGTAGATTCATTCACTTACTAGCTGAGTGACCCTGGACATGTCACTTAACCTCTCTCCCTGCCTCAGTTTTCTTATCTGTAGAATGGAGCTAAAAAGAATACCTACCTCCCAGGATTATTTCCCAAAAAGTTCAAGAAGTAATTTCTGGATAACTAATCATTTTATTAATCATGTTAGCATGTATTTAATAAAAGCGATTAGTGACACCCTTGAATGCCAAAGACCCTCCATGGAACCACTCAACATTTATATGCCCTTGGAAGAATAGCAAAGAACATGTCTGTTTTCAGATATTTGAAGGGATCTTTCCATTTGGAGGAATTTTATTTGTTCCTTTTATACCCAGATGTCAGAACCAAGAATAAACAGTAGAGATTGCAAAGAGACAAATTCTGCTTCATATCAGAACAGGTTTCCTTGTAAAAACCATCCTAGAGAAGCAAACACTGCTGGGAAAGGAAATTCATTCTTGCTCACCATTTATGTTCCAGCAAAGGTTAGATGATCTCAGGTTGGAAATGGGGAAGGTTTTTGTTTTTGGTTTTTTGGTGGTTTTTGTTTTTGGGGTTTTTTTTTTGGTTCTTTTTGTTCTTTTTGTTTATTTGTTTTGCCAAGTTTGGTGTTGAACCTGATGGCCCCCAGTGGCTTTCTTCTTGATCTGTAGTCTAATTAATATTTATAGACTAAGCAAAAAACTGGTGGGAAAGGAAGGTGCCCATCCCCTGGGGGGGGGGAAGATGGTGAAACAGATTGTTGTATATGAATTTAATGGAATATTAATTTACTGTAAGGAAATGACAAGCAAAATTCAGAAAAGCACAGGAAGACTTAAATGAACAGATACAGAATGAAATGAACAGAACTAGGAAAACAATATGCATAATGATGCATAGTAGGTGCTTAATGGTTCCTTTTGTTTGTTTGTTTGGTTTTTTTTTTTTGCTTTTTGCTGAGGCAATTGGGGTTCAGTGATTTGCCCAGGGTCACACAGCTAGGAAGTGTCTGAGATCAAATTTGAACTCAGGTCCTCCTGACTTCAGGGCTGGTGCTCTACCCACTGCACCACCTCACTGCCACCTACCTGCCCCCTTGGGTTTTTTTTTAAACAGTGATAAACAGTTTTTAGACAGGCAATGAAACATCAAAAGCTATATTAGTACTTATAATAATTTCATTCGTGTAAATATAATTCTTACAAAGACTTGACATATAAAAAGGGAAATTATTTTACATATGAAATTTATGTAGATGATCATTATATATACAATGCAATGTAAGTGTTTTATGTTGATGGATGGTTCAATAATAACTCCTATAATGTAAACAGAAAAAGCAAAATAAATTGAAATTGAATTCTGTGTTAATTATGACTAAATTTAGTAAGGAAGACAGAAGAGGTGAAAGTATATGCCTTTCTCTTCCTTGCACAATTGGAGAGAGGGGCCTATGAATGACAAATACTGCAAGTACTAGTAGACACTAGTAAACATTTGACTTTGTGAAACTGTTCTTTTTTTCTTTTTCAATAGACTTTCACTTGAGTGTAGGCAGCCTTTTACCTTTCTTTGTATCACCTAGCACACAGTAGCTGCTTAATAGATACATGCTGACTTTACTCACTTTTATTTAGTTCAAAACTTTTCTTTTTTCTTTTTTTTATTGACTATTTTGTTTTTTCAATTACGTGCAGTCAACACAACTCTGCAAAACCCTGTCTTCCAAAGTTTTTCTCCTCCCCACTCCATTTAGCAAGCAATCCCATATAAGTTAAACTTGTGCAATTCTTTTAAACACATTTCCATATTCATCATGCTGAGTAAGAAAAACCAAATCAAGAGAATAATAATAAAAAAAGTCACAAGAAAGAAAAAACAAACAACAAAAAAGGTGAAAATACCATGTTTTGATCCACATTCTGACTTTACTCTTTAAATCTTTGACACAAGGAGTGGCACAATGGGAGGGACATATTTTGAGATATAATACAAAAAGAATCAGGGGCAGCTAGGTGATGAAGTGGACAAAGTATCAGTCCTGAAGTCAGGATCACCCGAGTTTAAATCTGGCCTCAGACACTTAACACTTTCTAGCTGTGTGACTCTTGGCAAATCACTTAACCCCAATGCCTTAGCAAAAAAAAAAAAATCAAACAAATTCATGCTAATAACTCATTTCTAGAGCCCTTTAAATTCTATAAAGTTCATTTCCTACTAATATTAGCTAGAATTAATAACACTTTAAGGTCTGCAAAGCACTTTGCCAAAATGATCTCATTTGATGCTCACAACAACACTGAGAGGGAGTTTATTTTATCCCCATTGTACAGTTGAGGAAATCTACACCGACTGACTCGTTAAGTGTTACAGGTTGCATTTGAATTCAGGTCTTTCTGACGTCAGATCTACCTTTCTTTGTCCTTCAGCAAGGGAAATACAAACCTTAAAGTGACTATTTGATTAGGGGAGCCCTGATGAAAGTGGTTGAGTGGAGTTTGAATTTTGATTCCACGTGGAATCACGCCAAGAAGCGTGAATTTTATTTTTATTTTTTGTCTTGAAATGTGAACCATTCCTGAAGAATGACTGGAGTAGGTACGGACGTCCCTGACTTTCCTGGATGTCCTTTCATCTATTCTAAAGGGAGGAGTCCATGAGTAGGATCCGGCTGCCCTGCCCAAAGAGCCCCCATACAATGAGTCAGAGACAGCTCCTCGGATCTCAGCATAAAAGGCAATATTGTGAAGGCTTTGTTTGCTGGAAGAAAATGTCTGGAAAAAAGAGATGGGTGCTGGAGAAAACAGTTTCAAATTCTCAGGGGAGATAGGATGTAACACAGAATGGACTTTTATAAATGGATCATAAGATTTAAACTTTATAGAGATCCAGCTTCCCCTTTCCACAGAGGAAGGAACTAGGGTCCAAAGAAGGGAAGGACCAAAAGGGAACCAGAACAGAAAGGACTGTACTTGCAAAAATGGGAAGAAGCAGGATTGAATTCCATCTCGGGACAAATGAACCTGGGCAAGTCATTTTAACTTACCTATTTCAGGCTTTTCAGTAAATCAGGATTAAAGCAGTAGAACATTTTCTGAGATTAGAATTTATAGTCTGCATTGGGTAGAGGGAAGGTTTCCTCATCCCTGCTAAGAAAGATGCGTTTAAAAATGTTTTTTCCTCAATAGTATTTTATTTTTCCAAATAATGGCAGGATAGTGTTCAACATTCATTTTTGTAAGACTTTGTATTCCAAATTTTTTTTCTCTCCTCCCCCCTATATCAGCACTCTGATATAGGTTAAATATGTGCATTTTCTCATCTGTTTGTTATTCAAGATAGCTCCATGTGTGCATAGGGATGGGTCAGGAGTAGGGAAAAGGTGGAGACATTTGGAAATGGAAGTAATGTAAAAACAAGACAGCATTTTTTTTTTTTTCAAATCATATACAAAGGGAAATGGGGGAATTTTTAAAAGATTCTTATTTCAGCTTCTTCTGATTTCCCCTTTTTGAGGGGGCCTCCTCCCCCCCCAAAATTACTTCATAGTTGGGTAGTGAGTAGAAAGCTGCCTTGGAGTCCAGAAAACCTGAGTTGGTCAATTCTGGTACATTTGGCCATGTGATCTTGGACAAGTCACTGAAGGACTAAATGCTTTGAAGCAACTTTTTACAATTATAACTTGCACCAAAGGTGCTGAGGAGCATTGGTGGAAAGACTGCTGGGAATTATTTTTAACAATGAAATCACAAATCTATTTCATATCCCTCTAGTTTATATTGTCCTCTCCAAAAACATGTTTTCCCTCCCCCTAAGCAAATGACATAAAATGATTTGCAAATTTCAAAGCATTATGCAAATGTTATTAGGAGATAAGGTCCAAACTTGGGAAATCCCAGATGAGGAAACTTCCTCTACTAACACAGATTGCCACCTTTGTTACAAAATATAATTTTATTTTTTAAAATTTACTTTATTTTCCAAATACATGTAAAGATAGTTTTCAACATTTGTTTTCCAAATTTTTCTTCTTAACTCCTCCCCTCCTCAAGACAGCAGTTAATCTGATATAGGTTAAATATGTGCAATTCACAAAGTATAATTTTAGAGCCAGGACCCTTCATCTTTTTTGTGTGTTGTGGACCTCTTTTTTTTTTTTTTTTGGCCAAGCAATTGGGGTTAAGTGACTTGTGCAGGGTCAAACAGCTAGTAACTGTCAAGTGTCTAAGGCCCAGTTTGAATTTATGTCCTCCTGGCTCTAGGACTAGTACTCTATCTACTATACCATGTAGCTGTCTCTGTGGGCCTCCTTTTACAATTTGACAAACCTTATAGAACCCTTTTCAGAATAATATTTTTCAATATGTGAAGTAGAAAGGACTCCAAAGGGAAATTAATTATATTGAAATTTGTGTTGAGCTTTTTCAGCCATATTCAGGTCTTCATGATCCCATTTGGAGTTTTCTTGGCAAAGATACTGGAGTGGTTTGCCATGTCTTTCTCCAGCTCATTTTACACATTTGGAAACTGAGGCAAATGGGGTGAAGTGACTTCCCTGGAAATCACACAGCTAGAAAGTATCTGAGATAACATTTGAACTAGGGAAAAGGAGTTTTTCTGGATCCCAGTCTAGTGCTCTAGCCATTGCACTATCTAGCTAAAAATCTACTTAGCTAAGCACCCCAGCCCTAATTATCTGAGGCTGGATTTGAACTTGGTCTTTTTGATTCTTCATCTAGTGCTCTATTCACTGTGCCATCTAGCTGCCACCAACTATACTGAAATAAAATTAGCAAAAAAAAAAATCCTTTTTTGATTTGAATATTCTAGGTTAAGAACTCTGTCTTTTTCAACAATGAAATGTTTCAAACCACTTCCAATTGTTCACTGAAGAAAGCCACATACACCTAGAGAGAGGGATGTGAAATGTGGACCACAACATAACATTTTCATGCTCTCGATTGATGTTTGCTTGCATTGTCTTTCCTTTCTCTGATATGTCTTTCTTGTAGATGCGATTTTTCTTGCACAACAATGATAAGGGTGGAAATATGTCTACATGTATTCAATTTGTCAAGTATTTTAACATAATTAACATGTAGTGGATATCCTGCCATCTAGGGGAGGGGTGGGGAGTAGGGGGGAAAATTTTTTTTTAATTAAAAACAATTTTATATTTAAAATCAAATTTCTTGGGGTTTTTTTTCCTCCTTTTTCTTATTTCTTTCTAATTCTCTTCTTTCTTCCTCTCCTCCTTCCTGTCTTCTTGGGGGGAAAAATTTGTAACAGAAAGCTATGTAAGGGTTAATGTTGAAGAATTACCCATACATATGTTTTGCAAATAAAATAAAATTTAAAAAAAACAAAACAAAACAAAAAAAAACTCTGTCTTACACATATGTTTAGAAGAGTTGCACGTATTTAACCTATATTGGATTGCTTGCTGTCTTGGGGAGGGGGGAGGGAGAAAATTTAGGCACACAGAGTTTTGCAAAAGTGAATGTGGATAACTATCTTGGCATATATTTGGGGAAAAATACTATTGAAAAATTTTAATTTTTTTTTTTAAGAATCTTAGAGGGGCAGCTAGGTGGCGCAGTGGATAGAGCACCAGCCCTGAAGTCAGGGGGACCTGAGTTCAAATTTGATCTCAGATACTTAACACTTCTCCTAGCTGTGTGACCCTGGTCAAGTCACTTAACCCCAATTGCCTCAGCCAAAAAAAAAAAAAAACAAAACCCAAGAATCTTAGAGTATTTAATAACTTGCCCAGAGTCACACAGCCAGTGTGTTTTAATGTGAGACTTTAAGTTGGGTCTATCTTGGTTCTGGGGCTAGCTATCTAATCATTATACCTTGCTACCCTTTCAATATTAATATAATTAATGATGAAGATCACAATAATGTTATAATAATAATAATAATAATAGAATGTGAGCTTCTTCGGGACATGGACTGTTTCATTTTTGTTTTCCAGACACTTAGCATGTGTCTGGAACTTAATAATAGAGACTTAAATGTTTTTGAAATGTTGAGTTACCTTGATTATTTATGATGCTAAGGGCTGACTCTCCCTGGCTCCAGCGTCACCCCCCTCTCACCCCACCCCACCCCCCGCAACTTGCACATATATAACTGGAGAACCCTCACTTTAGGTGTTCTAGAGAGAAGATGAAGATCAGTCTGAAGCAGATTCAGAAACTCCAGAACATCTCCATGGGCATTAGAACATGGACATATTCTATAAAATGTCCCCATCCCTTGGGGTGATACCAGAGATCTCTCCTCTGTGAGAGCTGCCTAGGAAAAGAGGTTTCTACCTTAATAAGTTTTCCACCCTCATGTTCCACCTTCCTTTCACTTTTTCCCTCCCATCATTTCTCATTAATAGAGAAGATGACTCAAGGCTCCAAGCATTTGGTCCACACACCCTAAACCACAAGTTAAAGGGCCATTCTTTTCTACACGTGCAATGCCTTTCCTGTCCCATGGCCCAGTCCCAAAGCTGGTGAAGATAGAGAAAGAGCTTATTGTTGTTCAGTCGTATTTGATTCTTTGAGACCCCATTTGGGGTTTCCTTGGTAGAGATATTAGAGTGTTTTCCCATTTCCTTTTCTAGCTCATTTTACAGATGAGGATACTGAGGCAAATAAGTTTAAGTGACTTGCCCAGGCTCACACAACTACAAAGTGTCTGAGATCAAATTTGAACTGGGGAAGATTAGTCTTCCTGGTTCCCACCTAGTGCTCTATCCATTCATTAGCCACCCTGGACAAAAAGCAACTCTGATTGTTAGGAAGTTTTTCTTATGTGAACTCAAAAGAGACTTGGGCAACATCTCTCTATAATTTCTGGTTTTGCCCTTTGGGGCCAAGCAGAACAAGACTGATCCTTCCTCAATGAGATAGACCTTCAATACTCAGAGATAGTTATCATCCTAACAATCAAAGTCCTATTAAGTGCCAGCGATCATGCTAACTATTGATTAAAAAAAATGAACTGGTTCCTGCTCTCTAGGCGCTCACATTCTATTATTATTATTAGCATCATTATAATTTTTTTCTAGGCTAAAAACATGCCCTGGTCCTGATATAGGATTGGCCCCAGGTCCTTTACCATCCTGCTGTGGATACTCTCCAGCTTATCAATCAATCAATCAACATTTATTAAGAGCCTACTATGGGGAAACCAAATTAACACCATCAAAAATGGAAAGACTGAATCCACCACCAATAAAGATGAAATTAAAGCAATTATTAGGAGTCATTTTACCCAATTATATGCCAATAAATCTGGCAATCTAAGTGGAATGGTTGGATATTGACAAAAATATAAAGTGCCCAGATTAGCAGAAAAGGAAATAGAATACTTAAATAGTGCTATCTTGGAAAAAAGAAATTAAACAAGTTGTAAATCAGCTCCCTAAGAAAAAGTTCCCAGGACCAGGTGGATTCACAAAGTGAATTGTACTCAATATTTAAAGAACAATTAGTTCTAATACTCTATAAACTCTTTGGAAAAACAGGCAAAGAAAGAGTCCTGCCAAATTCCTTTTATGCCACAAAAATGATGCTGATACCTAAACCAGGAAGAACAAAAACAGAAAAAGGAAACTATAGATCAATTTTCCTAATGAATATTGTTGCAAAAATTTTAAATAAAATAACAGCAAGGAGATTACAGCAATATAGCACAAAGATCATACCAGGCTGGATTTATATCAATAATTCAGGGCTGGTTTAATATTATGAAAACTATCAACATAATTTCAACAGGTGCAGAAAAGGTTTTTTGACAGAATACAACACTCATTCCTATTAAAAAAAACACATACACACACACTAGAAAGAATGGAAATAAATGGTGCTTTACTTTAAATAACAAGTAGTTTCTTATATAAAACCATCAGCAAGCGTTATCTGTAACAGGGATAAACTAGAAGCCTTCCCAGTAAGATCAGAGGTGAAGCAAGGTTGCTTATTATTACTACTATTGTTTAATATGCTACTAGAAATGCTAGCTATAGCAATAAGGGGAGAAAAAATAAATCTAGGGAATTGGAATAAGCAATGAGGAAACAACTATCGCTCTTTGCAGATGATATGATGATATACTTAGAAAACCCTAGAGAATCATCTAAAAAACTAGTTGAAATAATTAGCAATTTCAGTCAAGTTGTAGGATATAGAATAAATCCACATAAATATTAGCATTTTTATCTATTACCAACAAAGTCCAGCAGCAAGAGATACAAAGAGAAATTCCATTTAAAATAACTGTAGACAATATGTAGTCTTCCTGCCAAGACAGACCCAGAAACTATTATAGAATGAACACAATAACAAAACACTTTTCACACAAATAGAGTCAGATCTAAGCAACTGGAGAAATATTAATTGCGCATGGGCAGACTGAGCCAATATAATAGAAATGACTATTCTACCTAAATTAATTTACTTTAGACAGGCCAACCAAATTACCAAAAAGTCATGTTGTAGAGCTAGAAAAACTCTTTAAAAATCATCTGAAAGATCAAAACATCAAGTATATCAAAGGGATCAGTGAAAAAAAAGTGTTAAGCAAAAAAGCCTAGCTGTACCAGATCTCAAACTGTATTACAAAACAGTAATCATCAAAACAATCTGGTACTGGCTAAAAAATGGACCAGTGGAATAGATTAAATTTATAACACACAGTAAAAAGTGAACATAGTTATCTAGTGTTTGATAAATGCAAAGATCTAAGCTTTTGGGAACAAGAACTTGCTCTTTGACGCAAACTGCTAGAAAAACTGGAAAGGAGTTTGGCAGAAATTAGATATAGATCAACATCTCATACCATATGTCAAGATAAGATCAAAAATGGGTTCATGATTTAGACATATAGGATGATACCATAAGCAAATTAGGGGAGCATAAAAATTTTAACTGTCAGATGTATGGTTTAAGGAAGCACTTATGACCAAACAAGAGATAGGGAGCATTCCTGGTTGAAAAATGGATGATTTTGATTACATCAAATAAAAAACATTTTTTTTTTCTCAAACAAAGCCAATTCAGCCAGGAATAAAAGGAAAGCAGGACACTAGGGGATGTGTGCGGGAAAGCTGGAGAGGGAGTCTCTTCTTCCTTCCTCCTTGTCCAATTTTACAAGAATATGTCATTCCCCAAATTGACAAATGATCAAATGATATAAACAGGCAGTTTTCAGATGAAGAAATTAAAGCTATCCATAATCATAGGAGGAAAATTCTAATCACTATTGATTAGAGAAATGTAAATTAAAACAACTTTGAGGTATCGCCTCACAGATATCACAACAACAAAAAAGACAAATGGAGAGAATGTGGAAAAATAGGGACATGCATGCACTATTGGTGGAATTGTGAACTGATTCAACCATTCTGGAGAGCGATTTGGAACTGTGTGCTCAAAGGACTATAAATTGTGAATAAGCTTTAGACCAGCAATACCACTACTAGATCCCAAAGAAATCAAATAAAAAAGAAAAAGAATTAATATGTTCAAAAATATTTATAGCAGCTCTTTCAGAATTGGAAATTGAGTTTGTCTATCAATTGAAGACTGGCTGCACAAGTAGTGATATATGATTGTGATGGAATACTATTGTGCTATAAGAAAAGGCAATCAAGATGCTTACAAAAAAACCAAGGAAGACTTACACAAACTGATGCTGAATGAAGGGAACAGAACTAGGAGAACCTTGTACACAGGAATAGCAACACTGTGTTATGATCAACGATGGTAGACTTAGCTCTTCTCAGCAATACAATGATCCAAGACAATTTCAAAGGATTTGTGATGAAAAATTTTTCCAGAGAAAGGACTGATGGAGTCTCAATGCATATTGAAACATACTTTCTTTATTTCCTCAATATTATTTTATTTTCCCAAATCCATGCAAAAATAGTTTTCAACATTCAACTTTGCAAAAACCTTGTGTTCCAAATTTTTCTCTCACCTTTCCTTCCCCCAAGACAGCAAACAATCTAAGTTAAACGTGTGCAGTTCTTCTAAACATATTTCCATATTCATCATGATGTGCAAGAAAAATTAGATCAAATGGGAAAAAACCATGAGAAAGAAAAAAAAATAGCAAGCAACAATAATAACTTTGAATCACCTCATTATTGAAAAGAGACAAGTCCATCATAGTTGATCATCACATAATCTTGTTCTTTCTGTATACAATGTGAAATCCATTTGATTATTCCTAAGTTTTTGGGTCTGCATGTTCGCTTAGTCGAATGTGGGGTTGGGAGGGAGGGGAAGACACAGCAATGGCATGTAATATACACAATAGAGAGAAGGCACTGGAATTAAGAGGGACTGGGGAAGGTTTCCTGTAAAAGGTCAGATTTTAGTTGGATCTTAGAGAAGTCAGGGAGGTAAAAGAGGAAGAGGAAGAGTGTTTCAGGCATGGGGTTAGCCAGAGAGAATGCCCAGAACTGAGATGGTCTTGTCAGTGGAAGAGCCAGGAGGCCAATGGCAGCCTCTCAGTTTCCTTGCAACACTCTGGTCCCCAGAACTGAACACGAGGCTCCAGATGTGGCCTAACGAGGGTGCAGGAAAGTGGGCCTATCACCTCCTCCATCCTGGACATTCTGCATCTCTTATTGCATATTAAGATTATAAGGGAGGGCGAAGAGAGGGAGAGGAGAAGGAGAAAATGAAGAGGAGAAAAGGGAGGGAGAGAAGGAGGAAAAAGAAGAAGGGGAGAGTAAGGGGGAATGGGAGGAGAAAGGGGAGGAGGAAAAGAGGCAAGAGAAGAGAGGGAAGAGGAAGATGAAGAGGAGGGGAAGAGGGAAGAAGGAAAGGAAGAAGAGGAAGAGAAGAGGGAGGATGGGGAGGAAAAGGGGAAAGGGGAAGAAGAGGATAAAGAGGAAGAAGAAAGAAAGAGGAAGTGGGGAAGGAAGAAAGGGAGAGAGAGGGGAGAAGAAAATGAGGAGGGGGTAGGAGAAAAGGATGAGGAGGAAGGGAAGGAAGAAGGCAGAAAGCCAGTTAAGTATAAGTAAGCACTGGGCCCCTATCAGAAGAAGGCTCTCCACTTTTCTTGGGCTCAGCCCTGCCTCCCACTCTGCCTCTTCTACCAGCCACTTTTGGCTCAGAGCTTCAGGGGTCACGGGCCCCATCTAGGTTTCTTCAGGCTGGGCTGTAGGCTCTCCTGGAGGCTGCTGAGAGGGAAGCCGCTGTTGGGCAGTCATCCCCTCTAGGGAGTGCAGGGTCTCTCTATTTTCTCAGCTTCTCTCTCTCTCTCTGGGAGCCACCAGCACTCATGCTCTTGGGTCTCAGTTGGACCCTTGTGATCCCAAGACACACACACATACACAGATCCCCAGCTTATCTTAGCTTTAACCTGCCCTGGGGGTCACAGCTGTTGCCCCCCCAGTGGGAGCTGGCCAGGAGCCCAGCAGAGAGTTAAGGGATCTCTCTGATCAAAATTGTCCGAGACCTAAGCAGCCTCCTCTCTGTAGGGGTTCCAGGGATCAGCTTTTCTGCCAGAACTGGGTTGGGGTTATAGGCTCCATGGCTGTCCAGCTGGAAAGAGGGCCTCAGAGACCACCTTTTGTGTATCCAGGCCCCTTACTGGTGTAAGCCTATGGACCCTTGCTAAGAATCATGTTTTTAAATGCACGAAATACATAGAAAACAAATTTTATTGAAATACGGTGATGGGGCAGCTAGGTGGTGCAGTAGATAGAGCACCAGCCCTGAAGTCAGGAGGACCTGAGTTCAAATGTGACCTCAGACACTTAACACTTCCTAGCTGTGTGACCCTGGGCAAGTCACTTAACCTTAATTGCCCCAGCCAAAAAAAGAAAAAAAAAAAAGAAAGAAAAAAAAAGAAAAAGAAATACAATGATTAAGTTAAGTGTCATGACCCATGCTCTCAATCCCTGCTACTGGGGGAACCTACAGCTGTCAGATTGCTTGAGTTTGGGACTTCTGAATCAAAGTGAGCTAAGGCTGATCCCAAGTCAGGCCCCAATATGGCGAACCTCAGGAAGTGCCTCAGGAAGGGTAAACTGACCTCAGCCAAAAGCAGAGCAGGTCAGGGTCTCTGTGACAATCCAAAGTGGGGGTTGGGTCCTGCACTTCCAGCCTCAGTGAGTCTCAGGAAAACAAAATAAACTAATTCAGTTATCATAACAAATTTTCCTTAGAACCACTGACCCTGGTTTAAGACCTCCTGACAGTCTACCCCACTTATTTTAACAAATGAGGGAGAGAGGACCGGGGATGTGAATAGGGGAACTCAGTCTGGCTCATCACATTCTCCCAGATCCCAGTAAATGGAAATGACAGACCATTTCTTAAAAGTAGGAGTAAATTCATGTCCTGGGCAGCCAGATGGCACAGTGAATAAAGCGCCAGCCAGGCCTGAAGTCAGGAAGAGTTCAAATCTAGCATCAGACACTTATTGTACAATAACCTATTTAACCCTAGTTATTTGCCTCGGTTTCCTCATCTGTAAAATG
This sequence comes from Myrmecobius fasciatus, assembly GCA_023553655.1. Taxonomy (NCBI): domain Eukaryota; kingdom Metazoa; phylum Chordata; class Mammalia; order Dasyuromorphia; family Myrmecobiidae; genus Myrmecobius; species Myrmecobius fasciatus. Next base: position 65,794 of record JAJPUD010003135.1, on the reverse strand, counting down.
AGCTAGAGAAGGAAATGACAATCTAATATCTTTGCCAAGAAAACCATAAATGAAGGATCTGACACGATTGAAAAATGGCTGAGCAATTAAGCTCCGTCCAGAGAAGGGAAGTGACTGATAAGGTCCCAGTGGCAAAGCTGGGATCTGACCTTTGTTCTTTGGGGTCCAAAGCCAACATTATGTCCACTGCCTCTCTTGGTCCTGGTCCTAGAGGATCAGAGCCTTAGGCTTGAGGGATGATGAGGAGGAAAGGGTTAATCTGAGTCTCAATCCCACAGGGCCACTTGGTCAGCTTCCAGGCCGAGGAAGCAAAGAGGATGATCAGCTTTTCAAAGGACGCTCTGAGGCCGTAGTCAGTGACTCCCATGACTCTCAGTGTCCTCATCTGTAAAATGGGATGGGAAATGTCATCTCCCTTTCCTGTATGGTCAAGCCAGTTTTCCCAGAGGCAGAATATAGAAATGTGGATTTGAATTCAGATTCTGCAATTGTCTGATGGGATGGGAAAGCCATTTAACTCTCTGTGCTTATGGGAATATGTGCTCTGGAGAAAGGATCATCTGTCTCCCAGCTGAGGCCTTTTCAGTAACTTCCAGAGACAAGGAGAAGATGGAACATTAGGGGGATCGGCCTGGATGGTCTCCAGCCCGAAAGCTTATGAACTCATCGCACTAGATTAGAGTAATCCCATGTGGGACACTTACTAGCACAAGCCACAGCAGTATATGCCCCAGAAAATGCCCTAAATGGCAACATGAGGAGGCTAGTGGGGATATGGATAGTAAGGCTGTCTGGAATTAAGACCCGAGTTCAAGTTCAGCATCAGACACTTTCTAGCTGTGTGATCCTCGGCAAGTCATTTAACACCTGTTTATTATTATGTCCTAATAAATACATTATTTTATTTAAATACTTTAATAAATTTAAAGAAATAAATTGTAACATTATTATAGCTAATATTTGTATATTCTTCCCTGTATGTTAAGTACTTTACAATGATTATTTTATTTGATCCTCCCAACATTTCTAGAAAGTAGGTGCTATCATTATCTCTATTTGACAGATAAAGGAAACTGAGGCAGGCAGAAGTTAAAGGTCACACAGCTTGTCGGTTCTGAGGCTGGATTTGAACCCATGGCTTTTTAACTCTAGAGCTGGTGTTCTATCCACGGAACCATTTTTCAATAAAGATGATAATAGTATCAATCATGTAGAGTTGCTGTGAGGATTAATGAGAAAATATTTGTTAAAAGCCCTGAGCAGAGTGCCTGGCCCATAGTAGGCTTTGTATAAATACTTACTCCTTTCATCCTTCTTGGGTCATTCAGGGAGTATGAGGGGTAGGAACTGGCTGAATTTTTGTCTTTCTATTCCCAGCTCCTGGCATAGAGGATCATGGTAGCAGAAATTTCAAGATGAAGATTTTTTGTTTTTGTTTTTTTGCTGAGGCATTTGGGGTTAAGGGACTTGCCCAGGGTCACACAGCTAGGAAGTGTTAAGTGTCTGAGATCAGATTTGAACTCAGGTCCTAGTGACTTCAGGACTCTATCCACTATAGCGCCACCTAGCTGCCCAGTAATGGAAGGGTCTTTGAAGCCCATCTAGTCTAGATCTTTTCCTTTACAGAGAACTGAGGCTTCCATTTAAAAAATTTTAGAGGCCTGAATTAAGGGTTTTATCCCTATAGTCAATAAGTGGAAGAGGTGAGATTTGAACCCAGGACTTCCGATGTCCACTTCCCCCTCGGATTACCTCCTCAAAGGCTGCACAGAAATTGCCACGGGGCTGGGTACTTTGCACCCTGAAAACCGCCATGTACGTCAGCCATTCTCCTCCCCCTGCCCAGGTAGGGCCGGGACTTTCCACATTGGGGCAGCCGAGGATGAGGGCCCAGGACGTGTTTGGTGTCCAAGGCCTTTGATGCTCAGTGTGGGACCAGAAACACCAGGGAGCAGGCCTATAAATAGCCTCTGTGCCACCCATCCCGGAGGGGGAGAGGGCTGTTCTTCCAGATGTTGTGAAGCTCTGCCATAGCAACCACATAACAGGATGTGACTTCTGCTCCTGACAGAAGTAACATGGTGTTCCCGGCTCTGGGTTTGTCCCAAAGGGGCCGCCCCTTCCCCAGCCTGGGCAGGGCATCTCCTTGGTGGGGAGGGCCCAGGGAGGTGGGGTCCAAAGGTGCCTGGGATTCTCGCCCTGGGCCACTGAGGTACCAGCTCACCAGGCCCTGCCCTTGCTTAGGGGTCAGAAGAGTAACATGGACACAGGGTGTGTGTGTGTGTGTGTGTGTGTGTGTGTCTGTCTGTCTGTCTGTCTAGTGTGTGTGTGTGTGTGTGTCTGTCTGGTGTGTGTGTGTGTGTGTGTCTGGTGTGTGTGTGTGTGTCTTGTCTG
>JAJPUD010003135.1:52816-63390 GCA_023553655.1 Myrmecobius fasciatus | reverse complement strand
TGTGTGTCTGGTGTGTGTGTGTGTGTCTTGTCTGGTGTGTGTGTGTCTTGTCTGGTGTGTGTGTGTGTGTCTGTCTGCCTGGTATATGTGTGTGTGTGTGTGTGTGAGAAATCTGGCTTCCTCTGGACAATCATGGAACCTCTGAGGCAGCGATGACCTCGGAAAAAATTACAGTCCCCCTGGAAAGCCTTAGAGTGCGAGGTTCTGGGTTCAGGTCCCAGCTCTGCTGCCGGCTTCCTGGACCTCAGATTGTTCATCTATAAAGGGGAGGAGCAGGAGGAGATCAGGGTGGCCCTCCATCTGGAGCCAGAAGAGGCCCGAGAGTCTGTTAAGTTCAGCTCTGCCATTTGCTTTTCAGAAGAGGCAACGGAGGCTCAGAGGCATTAAGTGACTTGATTGGGTCGGGACTTGACCGGACCCTGCCTGGGGGGCGGAGCTTCCTTACTGGGAATTCTTTTTTTTGCTGAGACAATTGGGGTTAAGTGACTTGCCCAGCTCACACAGCTAGGAAGTGTTAAGTGTCTGAGATTAGATTTGAACTCAGCTCCTCCTGACTGCAGGGCTGGTGCTCTATCCACTATAGCGCCATCTAGCGGCCCACACTAGGAATTCTTTGTGGCAATGAAATCGCTCCAACAGGGGGCGGTAATGTAGATGTCGCCCGAGGCCCCAAGATGGCGACAAGGAAGCAGGCGCGTGCTCTAGATAAGGCCAACAATCCATCTCATGGGATTTATACCTGGAAAGGACCAACAGAGAGGGAGAGGGTGGCACCTGCTGTTATGTGGCCAGTGCGGGCTCCTTCCTTTACCCCTCAATGAACAAATAGGTCGGAAAATCTTTTCTCGCGCTTGGTTAGAAAAGGTGACGTCACCATCACACGGGAAGATGGGCTGGTCACATGGGCAGAGCAGGGGGTCACTGATGGCCGTCACCCCGTACTGTCACGTCCCGGCCCTCCCCCAGCCACTCCCGAGGCACCCACGGAAGGAAGCGGGCGGGAGCGCCTTGGCCTGGTCAGGCCTCTCTGTGACCTGCCCGGGGCGGCCTCTCTGGGCGGATCCGAGATGGGAGCTCAGCACGTGAAGCCCCCTTGGCGGGCCGGGCCATTCCCAGAGCACCGCCGCTGACAGAGATAAAGCAATCACTTCTCTCCTCCCCGGCAGAGGAAGCAGGGAAAAATGACCTTCAGCTGGCTCAGCTGTGCTTGGCTCTCCTGAGCCCTCTGGGGTTCTCTTGGCAAAGCTTTTGGGGGGTCACTTCCTTCTCCAGCTTATTTTACAGATGAGTAAACTGAGGCAAGCACAGGGGGAAGAGACTTGCTCAGGGCCATCCAGCCAGCAAGTGTCTGAAGCCAGGTTTGAACCCAGGAAGATGATCCTCCTGACCCCAGGCCTGGTGCTCCATCTCCTGTGTCACTAGTGTGCTTTCTCTTCCATGGAGAAGGACTGGAGATTTTTGCCCCAAATTCTGGGCATTAAATGGATACATTTTGGATAATCTGGTTCCCTTTGGGGGTTGCAATTTTCTCCTTAATAAAATTAGTGGGATGGACTGGGTGTTCTCTCCTAGATCTGACTTTTTTTTTTCTGTAAGCTCCCTCCCAGCCCTGACATGCTCTGTTCTAAGACCCCTCCTATCCCAGACATCCCCTGTTCTAAGACCCTTCCCAGCCCTGATATTGTTCTGTGCACTCAGCTCTGACCTGTTCTAAGGTCTCTTCCATTCCCTTATTTCCAAATCCTAAGGTCCCTACTGAAGTTGGACCTGTTGGTCTCTCAGGGATCATCCATCTGAGCTGGATACAAACCGCCAAGCCTCCCCCAGGCCATTCTTTTAGGTGCCAGATCTCCCAGCACCCTCAGACAGAGCCCGGCCCTTGCCAATGTAAACACCGCCACTGTCTTTACTGCAGCAGTTTACAGAAAGAACCATTTCAAGGCCCAAACTGGCCTCTTTACAAGCCCTGGAGAAGACGGACAAGAACTTTGCCTTTAAAGGCAGAATGCAGGCCCGGGATGAGGGGCTGAAGGCTCCTTGCAAAGGGCTCAGGCCCGGGCCAGTGGTTCTGCCCATCTCTGTTCTTCCTGGGGTGGAGGCTGGCCTCCAATCCTTGTTTTTGAGGCAGGTGATGACAGACCTCCCCTGCAAAAGACCCCACTATGATCCCCCCTTCTCCCCCCCACATATTGCCTCTCAAACATTCATGGAGTTGGGATGGGTGAAAGCTCCTGGGTATAGACGGTACAGAACAAAGCTCACTTCTTGGAGGAGGCAATGAGTCTAGAACAGCAAGGAGGGTGGGAAGATACTTCTAGTCTTAGATTATAGGATATCAGAGCTGGGAGGGGCCTTAGAACAGGGAATGTCAGGGCTGGGAGGGGCCTTAGAATTGGGGGTGTCAGAGCTGGGAGGGAGCTTAGAACAGGGGAGGTCAGGGCTGGGAAAGAGGTGAAAATGGGGCAAACTAGCCCCTGTTGGCAGGAGAAGCTTCCTAACAATGAGAGCTGGGCTGCTGTCTCCTGGGACAGGGGGACCCCCTGCCTGGAGGTCTCAGAACAGAGGCTGGATGACAATTGGCTGGAGTTATTTCTTTGGAGGGATGAGATGGACAGTCGCCACTGGTATGAAATTCAGAGCTGGCAGAGTTTAGTGGCTCAATGGAGGATGGAGGGGTTGGGGAGAGATTGTATAGCCCCTTGCCTCTTCCCCCTCTTGGAGCTAGAGTCAAATCTGACTTTAGATACTTGATAATTATTAGCTATGGACCCTGGACAAGTTATTGAACCCCAATAACCAGAGATTCTCCCATCTTCAGGATTAAATAAGAAAGCCTCTGGCTTCTAAAACCCTTCACAACTTGACCTCCTCTTCCTCTCTCCTTCCTCTTCCTTCTCCTTTCTCCCTCTCTTTTCTGCTCTCCCTCCTCCTCCTCCTCTCTCCCTCCTAGCTTCTTTGGCTCCCAACTACTCTCCCCATCTTCTAGAAAAATCCTTTCCCACACTCCTCCCACCAGTGGTAGCCCCTTTCCTCAGAGGATATATCTTTCACAATAGCTCTCTACATATTCTTACCCAATTAGATTGGAGCTCTTTGAAGGGAGGACTAGACTTGCTTTTTTTTTTTTTTTGTATGCTTTACACTTAGATGACATCAGGCATACAGAAGGAGCCTAATAAATGCATGTTGATCTTATTTGACTTAACTCTCAGACTCTATCCTCAGGACAACAGGATGCTTTCCCACTTCTGGCCTTTGTTCTCTAACTGTTCCCTCCAAGTGAAAGAGTTTTCTCCTGAGTTGCCCCCTTCAGGTCCAGATGAAAATGTCATTTCTTCTGGGCAGCTCTCTCTCATCTCTGAGGGCTCCTAACATTTCTCTCTCTTACTCGGCTAACTGCAAGGCTATAAAAATGAAAAAAAAATTAGTGCCCACCCACAAGAAACTCACATTTGTGGGGGAAGGGAGTGGTACCCAGAGCCATCAGTACAAAGGATGGAGTGAAGGGAACAAGGCGCTTTGGAGCATTTTGAGAAGGGAGATAGAATAGGTGGATTAAGCATTTATTAAGCACTTACTATGGGGCAGTTATTTTGCCGGGCACTCTGGGAAGGCAATAGAAGGAGAAAGACCATCCCTGCCCCCACAGAGCTTTCCTATAATGAGGGATGCGGACATTTCTAGGGGACATGTCATGGTCCGGAGTAGGCCGGGAAGCTCAACAGTGGCCTGGTTGGGGAAGTCAGAGTTTAATGAAGCAGACCTCGGAACCTCAGGGCCAGATAGAGCTGAAGTTCAAGGTCTGGGCAGGGAGGGGAAGCAGCATGGGGAGAAAACTAGGGCTGGAAGTTGGGAGTCAGTGACCAGTGAGTAAGGAAGGCTGAATCGGTCACCAAGATGGCGGAGGCCTTCAAGATGCAATATGAGAACTGGCTGAAGGAACTAGGGATTTGGGGCCCATTTGAGAGATGACATATAATTTTCTCCATTTACATAAAGGGCTATCTCTTGGGAAAAAATCCTGCTTCCCTTCAGAAAGCTGAACTGGAAGCCACGGGTGGGAATTGCAAAGGGCTAGATTTAGATTTCTCATAAGGAAACATTGGGCAGGAAGGTCGGCCATCGTGCATGGAGTGCCAGGTCTAGATTAGGAAGACAGGTCCAAATTCAGCCTTAGACACTTACTAGCTGGGTGACCCTGGGCAAGTCCCTTAACCCTGTTTACCTCAGTTTCCTCATTTGTAAAATGAGCTGGAGAGGGAAATGCCAAACTACTCCAGTACTTCTGCCAAGAAAACCCCAAATGAGATCATGGAGAGTTGGACGGGACTGAATAACAAGGAAACATTTCCTAACAAATACTCGAAAGAGGCACGAGAACCTTGGGAGGCAGTGAGCTCTCCCTTACTGGACATCATCTTGAAGCCGAGGCTTGTTAGGGGACCCATTCACATGTGAGCTCACAGTCAGTTCCAACCATGAGTCATGACTGGGAAGTTGGGGGCAGGAGTGAATCTAGGAGGGGGAGACGATGGTTTACCTTGTGATGACGACCTTGAACTTTCCCATCAGATACGGTGCTTCCCAAGGAGCTCCCACGGATGCCCGCAACAGAGCCTGGCAGCTGGAGCCTGCAGTGGGGGCAGCCAAGCTTGGATTACCCTTCATTCTCCAGGAGGACCGTGACATCGGGGAGGTGCTCCCTTGACGTGCAAGCGAATTGGATTTAAGTGAGGGAGGGCCGAGCTAAACAAGTTTGTGGAACAACTGCTGGATGTGTCAGGAGCTGGTGAGAGCCTGGGCTCCCTGCCAGCAGAGATATAATTATCTGTTCTGGTGCTTAGGGGTGAACAGCATTTAACATGTCCTCCAATCTACTTCTTAAGCCAAATTTAGTTGAACAGGGTGTGTGTTGTGGAGGATGGAGGGAATTCAAGGAACTGGGATCCTGTTGTAATGGCGAGAGGGGGGGAACACACCCCAGGAAGCCATAGTTGAGGGTACTGGGGCCTCTGGTAGCTACTCATTTTATTTTTTTTTCCTCTTTTGCTGAGGCAATTGGGGTTAAGTGACTTGCCCAGGGTCACACAGCTAGGGAATGTTAAGTGTCTGAGACCAGATTTGAACTCAGGTCCTCCTGATTTCAGGGCTGGTGCTCTATCCACTGCACCACCTAGCTTCCCTATAGCTACTCATTTTAACTAATTATTCTTGCTAACTCTAGGGGCAAAGTTCAGAGTGAAGTCCTGCTCCACAATTCTCTTCTCCCTAGTGAAGAGATTCTCTAATATTCAGAAAAGGGAATTTGGTATCAACAACTCCTAGCTATGTCTATAAATACAAAATAGGCATGAGTAAACAGCCGTAATGTTAATTTTTACCAAGCGTCAGTATCACTGAAATGTCAGCATTCTGGGCAAAGAGCCCTGTTGCCCTACCCTAGTTATTTCCCTATCGACCAACGGGTATACAATCCGAGCTGCTAAAAAGAAGAGGAGGGGGATTTCATTCACAAGCTCCAATCACTGGTTCTTGTGCTGCGCTTGTGGTGCTATATCCTCCCATCTCTCCAGGTGCTTAAACAGAATTTATTAGTAAGCCAGGGTCAATCATATTGATGATAATTGTTCTTGGTTTCCTGTCAGTAAGGGCAGGTTGCAACATATAACAGAACACACAATTTGAAACAGATCATCGAGTCTTTTGCACGGGAAAAAAAAAAAGTTTATTTTCCTTTTGAGAAGTACACACGTTATATACAATACACATGGACCAAAAAAAAAGTGCATTATTCATCTTCTACCATAAATTCACAGTACAAAAGATACTGCCTCTTAAATACATATGTAAAAAAAAAAGAGCAGAAGGAAGTTGATGAATATTGATACATAATAAGAGCAATGCATGGTGACAGCTTTTGTTACTCACTCACCCCTTTGGAAAAGTCAAATGGTAACTAGCTTAGGCTTGGGTGGAAATGGGAAGTGATTGGTTGGTGGTGGATAGGTTGACCTTTATCGACAATGATCAAAAGAAAGGGAAATAAAAGCTGGCTCAGATAATAGGAAAAAGGAAGACTAAAATGATATATGTTACGAGTTGGGGGATAGAGGGTTGGGCAAAGTGCCAGGTTTTAGTTTTGAGGTCCTGCACGGGTCAGCTTTCACTTATCCAAAGACCTCCAGGCACCATAGTAAGAGCCCTAGATCAGGGCTCCAAAGGCTAAAGTGCGAGCCTTGACTGAACATGTATTGATTGGGGATCCTGGCCAAGGTCCTTAATAGAAGTCTAGACCCTGAATTGAAGACCTCGGGGGTCGTGGCCATCTAGTTCACCCCTACCTGAAACAAGAACTCCCCTCACACCTCTGCCCAAACCAGGAGGTTGGACAGGATGGCTTTCCAGGACCCAAAGGATCCGATTTGAAGAAAGTAGCGTTGAGAAATACTAAGTCTCTCACTACCTCCCCTTGAGAACATTACGCCTGTCAACCTGCCTCCCTAGCAGTGAGTCCTGGTGCTCTCTGGCAATAGAAGCTCCAGAGAGAGGGCTTTGGGATTTCCAGCCCCAACAGATGGGCACACATGTTCGTACATCCCTAGTTCAATGCAGGAAGAGGAGAAACGCAACGATGGAGCCGTGACATGCTCAGTGTCATCACTGTGGGCTGCCCCCAGAAACTGAAAAAGCCATCACCTATAGGAGCAGGGGAGTGGAACAGCTCAGCATAAATACACAGTATTTGTAAAGTATCATTAAGGCACTCAATTGTAAAAAAACTATAATTACAGTACAAGGAAGGAGGGAGGGAAGACAGCTTTTCTCATGCAGCAAGGCTAAGAAAGCACCAAGCAGGGGAGGGGAGAGGAGGAACTCATCTAGTCAGGGACATCCCTTCTTCAGATGGCATGCTGGAGGCTGGACCTGAAGACCCTACCCAAAACAAAAACTAAAACCCTCCCCAAATCCCTATTTGCAAAGGACAGACTTACAGCATGGGAGCGCTCTTTCAGGCTCATGGCAGATGGGAAAGATCTGCATGTAGGTGAAGTAGGTGGTGAAAAATTATTGTCTCTATAGTCACATATAGATTTAGGTACATATATGTCTATATATATGCATCTGTAGGATAAACCCCCACCCACTAATGTACACACACTTATTCACCAGGAGGACGGATGACTAAAAAACACACAGTTGGACCTCAGGAACCAAGCAGCAACGTTAGGCTTGTGAGGAAGAGCCAAGGCATCCACGGGGTGATGGGGACACAACACGACTCCATTTTGGCTGGACCACCAAAGAGGCCACTGATGGCTCAGACTGGTGTCTGTTTCTCTAGGGAGGGGTCAGCGTCTCCACACTGGGATGCAAGAGTCAAGAGGGGCGCCCAACACGGGGCTGGCCAAAGGAAGTCAGAGACACTGCTGTATTTTCTATCCCACAGGATGCCCAGGGTGAAGGTCCTCAGTGTGTGTGTGTGTGTGTGTGTTGATTATTACAAACATACAACATCACACACAGTCTAGAAAAAGCAGAGCAATCTGTGCCGTGGCCTGTTAAGAGCAGACAAGATAGTCAATGCTTGATGGTCAATGCTCGTCCTACCATGAGATGCAAGTCTGAAGGGAGATGGTTCCCCCCCTTTTCAGGGAGATGGGGATGTATCCTATCGCCTTGTTTGCAGGGAAAGTTGAGTGGCCTGAGGTCAAGAGTGAGAACTGGGGGTTGCAGGGATGGTGGAGGAAGCAGTCAGAGAGTCTGAGTATTGGACCAGGATTTCACTGATGACTTGTGTGCTTGTGAAGCTGGGAAGCATCCCCAGAGCTCCTTCCTTATCACCGCCACATCCTAGTCTGCACCCATGAGTCTGTGCTGAGGACCAGGGGCAGCCGCAGGAGGCAGGGAGGAAAATGAAACAAACCCGTCCTTGAAAAGGAGTGCAATTGGGAAACTGAGGCAACCAAGTGGCCTCATAAGGAGTGTCAAAAGGAAAGCCTACATCTGCCAAAGGAAGACAAAGTTGGTCCCCAATATCCAGTGTGGGTTCTTCCTCATCCCCAGGAGCCAGAGAAAGGAACCCCTAAAACATTTACAGAGGATCACAGATTTAGGTCTGGATGGGAACATACAAGATCTTCTAGGGCTACCCCCTCATTCCACAGATGAATTGATGCCCAGGGAAGTGACTTCTTTAAGGTCACAGCTAGCAAATACAGCAGGATTTGAACAGAGGTCCATTCTCAACTTTTTTTTCCCCTGAAGTAATTGGGGTACTTGCCCAGGGTCCCACAGCTAGGAAGTGTCAAGTGTTTGAGACCAGATTTGAACTCAGGTCCTCCTGACTTCAGCACCATCTAGCTGTTCCCAGCATTCTCAACTTTTATCAAAGGCTGTCATGCAATTGAAACAACGGTTTGTGGGTAACCCTGAGAGAAGAGGGAGGCAGCCCAAGAGAAGAGGCTGCACTCACCATGTTTCCAGCCCACTCAGCTTTTTGTTTTTGTTTGATACAGTTCTGTCCATAGGAGGCCTTAGGGATGCTATCTGGCCAGGTATATGGCTAATCTCTCTGCCTTCTGGTCTCTGACCCCTTAATGCTAAACAGGCTCCTCCTTTCTCTTTGGTCTGACTGGGGAGATCCTAGTGTTAGCAGTAGGACCCCAGGAGCATCTCCAGCCCAGATGCCAGATTTGCCAATGCTGAGACCAGTCTCCTTGAGATGCTGTCTCAGAATGGGCAGCGATGTCCGCCCACAGTAAGAGCCTCACGGCCCCAAACTTCCTCCCTCTAACAGCATAAGAGGGGCTTTCCCGATGAATCCTTTTGAAAAAGAACTCATTGCCAGAGCAATGGATGGAAAATGAGTTTCCCATCATCCTCTTTTTGTAAAGACTTTTAACCTGAAAATCATTCTTCCATGAGAAGTAATTGGGCAAAAAGGTGATAATCCTCTGAGATTTTTTTTGGGTGGGGGCTGATGGAGAACAAAAACCATCTGTGGGGGTTCCAAGAGGATACACTACAGCAAATGGAAGTCCATAAGAGAAGTCAAGAAGACTTGGGTTCAAGTGCTGCCACTGATACCTACTAGCTCTGTGATCGTGGGTCAGTCACTTCCCCTCCCAATGTCAAGGCAATTCTTTTGAAGGTTTGAACTTGCATCGTTGCCAGTGGGAACAACTTCAGTGAGTGGAAGTCTGATAAAATCACAAACATAAAGGAGGAAGATGGTGGATTTCCATGGGGAAAGTGAAAATTTAGAGAGGGGGAAATGGATGTTTTAAAAATAAGATGATGGATGGGAAAGTCTTAGAGGTCATAGTCCAAGTCAAGTTGAAGAGTTAGCCATCCCTGCCATGGCTAACTATGCTTTCTGTCTAGATCTTTTAGACTTTGTGCCTTTTTAAAAACTTTAAAATATAAGTAGAAATAATAATAACAGAAGTAGAATCAAAAAACAAAAGTCGGGCAGTTAGCTGGCACAGTGGATAGAGCCAGAATCAGGAAGATCTGAGTTCAAATCTGGCCGGACATTAGCTGGGTGACCCTGGCCAAATCACTTTACCCTGTCTGCCTCCATTTCTTCATCTGTAAAATAAGCTGTTGAAGGAAATGGCAAATTACTGTCTCTTTGCCAAGAAAACTCCAAGTGGGGTCACAAAGAGTTGGACATGACTGTGTTAAAAAAAAATAGAATAACAGAAGCAGAAAGTTAGAATTGTGGTATTTTGGAAGGAGCAGAGGAGTAGAAAGTAGAGGCTAGAAAGAGACTTGACATTTAAAAAAGATACATTTTCCAGATAAGGGGTGTCTTGTTCAAGGTCATTCAAAGCAGACTGACCCTCGGGTCCTCCAACTCCCAAATCCAGTGTTTTCACTCTCCTAAGACCATCTAGTTCAGGGACTCTTCACTGTGGCTGTGAGCTCATTTTTAAAACTATTTTGATAACCGTATCGAAAGAAAACTGGCTTCCTTTGTGACCCTCACTGCAAGGCTGGGACGAGAAGCGGGGGACGGCTACGGCCACTGGGTTAAGGGGGGCTTCGGCCCACTCCTTCCAGCTCCCGGCCTTCCGTCTCCTTCGTTCCGTGACAGCTTCCAGATTCCCGGCCCAGGGCAAAAATGTCATTATGGAAAGCCTCCAAAGCCTTCGGCCTCCAGCCACCCTACACAGACAGGATGATGGGTGAAAAGCTTGGGAGGGGGAGCAGGCAAAGGGCCCCAGCCTGCTTTCCTCAGGGATGTGTTTTCTTAGGAGGGTGGTGGGCACTTTACAGGCCTGAGTGACCTTCTGGGGAAGCTCTTCCCCGAGGCCTCTGAGCATCCCTGGCTGCCTCCTTCCTCGGGTCTAAGCCTGGAGCCTGCTTTCCTGATGAGGCTTGGTGGTTTAAGAGCTCCCCTGCTCTGCCCATAAGCCCTTGGAGCTTGGGCCTGAAGTCACTTATTTTTAATCTGTGCCCACTCCCAGATCCCCGCTTAGCAGATATGGTTCTTTCTCCATTTTTAGTGGGATAAGTTAGAGAGTGAGAGAAAGTGAGAGCGAGGATGAGAGAGTGAGAGTGAGAGCGAG
>JAJPUD010003135.1:18472-29262 GCA_023553655.1 Myrmecobius fasciatus | reverse complement strand
AGCTCTGATGCCCCCTGTTCTAGGTTCCCTCCCAGCTCTGATGCCCCTGTTCTAGGTTCCCTCCCAGCTCTGACATCCCCTGTTTTAGGTTCCCTCCCATCCCTGACACCCCCTGTTCTAGGTCCCCCCCAGCCCCAACACCCCCTGTTCTAAGTTCCCTCCGAGCTCTGATGCCCCCTGTTCTAGGTTCCCTCCCAGCTGACATTCCCTGTTCTAGGTCCCTCTTCTCAGGAGGGTGGGCATCAGAGCCCGCGGCACCTACTTGTCCACAAAGAGGGCAGGGGAGTCCGGCCTGGTGGACTCCAGGTCCTGCATGGCGTTCCACTCGTTGATGCAGCTCTGGTCGGAGCCGATGCAGCTCTCGTAGTAGGTGGCCCACACCAGGGCCATGCCTCCGGGGAAGTAGTTGTACCTGCGGGCCACCTCACAGGCCTTGTGCAGGATCTGGAGGGCCGACCTGCGGGGAGAGGGAGGGAGGCCTCTGGCAGCGGGCCGGGCTGGGCGCCTCCTTCCAATGGGCCTTGCTGAGGGAGGGAGAGGGGCTGGCTTCTTTCAAAGTGATTCAGCCCAGGGCAACTAGATGGCACTATAGTGGATGCAGCACTGGAGGCCTGGGTTCAAGTCCTACCTCAGACACTTAGAGCTTCCTAGCTGTGTGATCCTGATTTTAATTCAGCTCAACAAGCATTTTATTAAGAACCATATAAGGGCTGGAGTGCCACCGTCCCTCCCTTCCTTTTGTCTAACTCCCCTTAGCAGGATTTTCCTGGCAAAGTTACTAGAGGATCTGCTGTGGCCTTCTCCAGCCCATTTTACAGATAGGGAAACTGAGGCAAACAGGGTAAAGTGCCTTGCCTGGGGTCACTCAGCTGGTAGAGTGTCTGAGGCGGGATTTCAGCTGAGGGAGATGAGTCTTCCTGAGCCAGTTCAGCGCTCTACCCACCATGGCACACCTAGCTTCAGGAAGCTCACCTTCCTCTGTGTATCAGCCAATGGACACAAAGGATGCAAAGGCAACAAGAGACAGCTCCTGCCCTCAGGGGGGGCTACATTCTGCTGGGCACCGTACGGGGCAACAGAGAAGCAAAGATCAATGTTATTATCCCTCTGTGGGCGAGGATTTTGGAGGGCTGCTGGGAGGCGAGTCAGGCCAGAGCAGCCCGTCTGTCTGCGTGCACTCCCAGGACTCAGCCTCCCACAAAATGGGCCAAAGGAGAAGCAGCGGGAACAGCTCAGAGGAACCAGCCTGATTCCCATCTGCCTCCTACCAGAAGCCAAGCTGCTGCCCTGTGTCCCTGGATGCCCCCGAACGTTCTGCCTTCTCTTAGCCTGGTCTCCGGCCATGTCACCTCCTGGCCATCCCTGTGTCCTGCTGCCACCTAACCCTTTCCAATTCTAGTTGTTACAAACTCCTTTATATCTCCAATGTTTAGAACAATGCCTGACATACAGTAAGTGCTTAATAAATGCTTGCTGACTGACCAACTCTGGAGAACAGTAATCATATCCATACTTCCATTCCTGGACAAGACTTGTCAGCCCATGGTGCTCCATTTGCTATTCCTTCCCTTCCCACTCCAAACCCCTTCCCCTCACCTCAGCCATCATTCCCCTTTCTGGATGGGCTTCTCCCATTGGAACGCAAGCTCCCGGGGCCCAGGACTGCCTTTTGTTTGCTTGTTTTTGTCTGGCCCATGCTAAGTGCTCAATAAAGACTTTTTTCCATTTCAATCCATCCATCCATCCATCCATCCATCCATCCATCCATCCATCCATCCATCCATTCAGTCTTAGCTGTGGAAGTACCGAGCCTGAGTCTGCTGATCTATCAAATGAGAATAATATATCCGCTTCACAGAGCTGGGGACAGGAAGCTTGTGGTACCATGGAAACACAAAGTTGGATGAAAGTGAGATGGGACTGTCTCAATGCATTCTGGGACACGCAACCAAAGTACCCGAGTCTGAGCTGGGAACTTCAGTCTATTTACTACATGGATGATCTCAGGCAAAGGATTAACTCTTTGGGCTTTTGTAACATAAGGAACCTGCCATTATCATGAACATATCAACCCAACAGGGCCGCCACGATGGAGTCCTTACCTCCCAGCTCTGACATCCCCTGTTCTAAGTCCCCTTCCAGCCCTGACATCCCTTGTTCTAAGTCCCTTTCCAGCCCTGACATCCCTTGTTCTAAGTCCCTTTCCAGCCCTGATATTCCCTGTTCTAAGCTCCCTCCCACCTCTGACATCCCCTGTTCTAAGTCCCTTTCCAGCCCTGTCATTCTATGTTTGAAGGCTTTTCCCAGCTCACCTCTTGTAAGATACCCAAGGGAAGGAAAGCCTTTGACAGGCTCTTTGACCAAATTCTAGCCAGCTGGACCAACACCGCAGCTATCGATGTCCACCTAGGAGAGCTAAGCCAGCCTTGGGGCGGTGACTTCTGCCATTAGCCCGTACTTACCACATGGCCTGGACAGACACCGGCTTAAAGACATGCATCCTTCCCGCTGTGCTCACGCTGAATCCACTGAGAAAAAACAAGAAAAAGAAACTTGCTGTACAGGACAAAGAATACTTTGTAAATCAGGACTTCGGAAACTTTTCCCACTTGTGACCCCTTTTTATCCAAGAAATTTTTAAGTGATACGGATATCTAGATTTATAAAACAGGACAGAAATCAAACACTGATAATAAATCATAATTTTACAATTCAGTTATGAGACTTTTTATGGAGTTGTGAGCCACAGTTTAAGAAGCTGGGGTCTAGATAACATGTTCATTCCAATTCTGACATCCCCTGTTCTAAGCTCCCTCCCAGCCCTGACAGCCCCTGTTCTAAGATCCTCAAAGGAGCCATTTTCACCCCCACTCACCCATCACCATCAAGGTGTATTTTGGTATCACTCCACAGACGGAGGACCATCCCTATGGTGCAGCTCGTGCTGTTGGGGAAAAAAGGCAGACAAGAGATTACAGTGGGTCATACCCTGGCACCATTTCTGCCCTCTAGCCCCCTACAATTGTCCCAATAACTCAGGACAGAACCACCAAGGAAAAGGCCACTAGACCTAGAACTAGACCTAGAACAAGAAGGAACCCCTCTTCAATTTCCTTCAGCGGAAAAAGCCCAGAGGAGTCATAAGATCTCAGATTTTGGAGGGAAAGGGTCCTTGGACTTCATAGACTCCAACCTTTCATTTTCCAGAAAATAAAACTGAGGGGCAGAGTTAGTGCGACTTACTCTAAAACACACAGAGAGTATAGGGCACAGCTGGGGACTGGCTCTGGAGTTTGAAGAGCTGACCTCTGACATTGTGTGACGGTGGGAGTCACTGGGCTTCAGACTCCTCACTTAGACTCCCAGGTCCTTTCCAGTTCTAGCCCTGCTTTCCTTCCCTGGCCAAGCTATCCCTCTGATGCGAAGGGCTAGCCCAAGGAAGAAGGGTTCAGCCCAGAAGCAGCGTCAAGGAGTCCACCTCAGGTCTGATGGAAGCTTTCCAAGAGGGACAGGCTGCCCTGGCTTGGGGTTTCTGGAGGTCTTTAAGCAGTCAGGACGGCCATCTGAACCAGGGATGGAGTGGACTAAATAAGTCAGAGGTCGGGGCAGCTGGGTGGCCCAGTGGATAGAGCACCAGCCCTGAAGTCAGGAAGACCTGAGTTCAAATCTGGTCTCAGACACTTAACATTCCCTAGCTGTGTCACCCTGGGCAAGTCACTTAACCCCAATTGCCTCAGAAAAAAATTTTTTTTAAAATAAATAAATAAGTCAGAGGTCCTTTCCCTTTGCTCTTGGTCAGCTCAACTTACCAGCCAGCTTGCCGTGTTGACGATATCTCTTCTACCTGTCCCTTTCTCTAGTCACAGAGAGCTACCGACTGAATTCAGATAATTGGAACCATTATCTAACTGATCTTGAGACTCTCTGTCCCCCAAGGGATCCACCAGAATTGCCAGAGTCTTGTGATGTCCCTCCCTTACTCAATAAACACAACAGTTCCCTATTACCTCGAGGAGCAAATATACACTTTTCTATTTGGCTTTCAGCCCTGTACAACCTGGCTTATTAAATGACTCCCTTCTACAATTCAGAAGAGGCCATTAGGTGGCGCTATAGTGGATAGAGCACCAGGTTTAAAGTCAAGAAGATTGTTTTTCCTGAATTCAAATCCAGTTTCAGACATGAGCTGTGTGACCCTGAACAAGTCATTTTACCTTTGCCTCAGTTTCCTCATCTGTAAAATGAGCTGGAGAAGGAAAGGACCAACCCCTCCAGTATCTCTGCCAAGAAACTCAAGAGTCAGGCAGGACAGAAATATATTGAACAAATAACAGTCCAGGAGAACTACCTTTCTGCTGCTCTTTACACACAATAGCTCATCTCCCATTTCTGGGTTGTTGCCCAGGCAGCGCCCCTGCCTGGAATGCACTTCCTCTTCATCTTCTCTTCCTCCAATCCTCAGTTTCTTTCAAAGCTTAGCTCCAACTTTACCTTCTACATAAGAACTTTCTTTCTTTCTTTTTATTAAAGCTTTTTATTTACATAACATATGTGTGGGTAATTCTTTAACATTAACCCTTACAAAGCTTTCCGTTACAAATTTTTCCTCCCTACTCCCCACCCCTCCCCTAGATGGCAGGATATCCACTGCATGTTAATTATGTTAAAATACTTGGCAAATAGAATATATGTATATTTCCACACTTATCATTGTTGTGCAAGAAAAATCGTATCTACAAGAAAAAAAATCTGAGAAGGGAAACACAATGCAAGCAAACATCAAAAGAGAGCATGAAAATATTATGTTGTGGTCCACATTTCACATCCCTCTCTCTGGGTGTATATGGCTTTCTTCACTGAACAATTGGAACTGGTTTGAAACATTTCATTGTTGAAGAGAGCCATGTCCATCGGAATTGATCATCATATAGTACTGTTGTTGCCATGTATAATGTTCTCCTGGTTCTGCTCATTTCACTCAGCATCAGTTCATGCAAGTCTCTCCAGGCCTCTCTGAAATCGTCCTGCTGGTCGTTTCTTATAGAACAATAATATCCCATAACATTCATATACCATAATTTATTCATCCACTCTCCAATTGATGGGCATCCCTTCAGTTTCCAGTTTCTAGCCACTACAAAAAGGGCTGCCACAAACATTTTGGCACACGTGGGGCCCTTTCCTTCCTTTAAGATCTCTTTGAGATATAAGCCCAATAGAAACACTGCTGGGTCAAAGGATATGCACAGTTTGATAACTTTTTGACCATACTTCCAAATTGCTCTCCAGAATGATTGGATCTGTTCACAGTTCCACCAACAATGTATCAGTGTCCCAGTTTTCCCACATCCCCACCAACATTCGTCATTATCATTTTCTGTCATTTTAGCCAATCTGACAGGTGAATAGTGGTATCTCGGAGTTGTCTTAATTTACATTTCTCTGATCAATAGTGATTTGGAGCAACTTTTCATATGACTAGAAATGGTTTTAATTTCATCATCTGAAAACTGTCTTTTCATATCCTTTGACCGTTTATCAATTAGAGAGTGGCTTGAATTCTTATAACTATGAGACAATTCTCTATATATCTTAGAGATGAGACCTTTATCAGAACCCTTAAATGTAAAGATGATTTCCCAATTTATTGCTTCCCTCCTAATTTTGTCTGCATTAGTTTTGTTTGTACAAAAACTTTTTAACTTAATATAGTCAAAATTATCCATCTGGTGTTCAATCAGGAGTTCCAGATCTTCTTTGGACATAAATTTATTCCATCTCCACAGGTCTGAGAGGTAAACTATATTACGTTCCTCTAACTTGTTTACAAAATCACTCTTTTATATCTAAATCATGAACCCATTTAGATCTTATCTTGGTATGTAGTGTTAGATGTGGGTCAAGTCCTAATTTCTTCCACACTAGTTTCCAATTTTCCCAGCAGGTTTTGTCAAATAGTGAGTTCTTGTCCCAGAAGCTGGGGTCCATAAGAACTTTCTTAATTGGCCTCGGCTACTAGTACAGCCAGGCTAAAAATCCCATCTGGTATGGGTTTTTTTTTCATGATATTAAGCATACGTTTTTATGTGTATGTAGGTTAACTTCCTTATGTGTATGTAGGTTTGCACCCTGAGGGCAGGAACTATTTCACTTTTGTCTTTGTTTTTCTGGCAACAAACATGGTGCCCCGTATACAGGAGGAGTTTAATAAATGCTTGTTGATTAGAAAAACCTGAGTTAGATCCAGACTCAGACACTTAGTATCTGTGTGATCCTGGACAAAGCAATTTATTCTGAGATTAATGTAATTTCATTTTTAAGATCCTAAATTTGAAGATAGAAAGGTCTTCAGGGGCCAAATTCAATCCCTTCATGTTACAGGGTTCAGGAGAGAGAAATATTATGCCATCCAGCAGGGAAAAGTCAGAAGCAAGATTTGAACCCAAGTCAGAATTGTCCTGGTTCTAAGGCCCTTCTCAGCTCTGACATCCCCTGTTCTAAGGCCCCTCCCAACTCTGACATTCCTTGTTCTAAGCTCCCTCCTAACTCTGACACCCCCTGTTCTAAGACCCCTCCCAGCTGACACCCCCTGTCTAAGACCCCTCCCCGCTCTGACATCCCCTGTTCTAAGCTCCCTCCTAGCTCTGACATCCCCTGTTCTAAGTTCCCTCCAGCTCTGACACCCCCTGTTCTAAGACCCCTGCCAGCTGTCACAACCCCTATTCTCAGGCTCCTTAGAGTTATGGTGGCACAGAGACTACAGCCATGGAGCTGGGAGTCAGGAAGGCCTGAATTCAAATCCAACCTCAGACATGTATTAACTCTGTGACCTTTGGTCATCTAACCTGTTTGCCTCTGTATCCTCAACTATAAGATCAGGTTTATAACAGTACCTACTTCCCAGGGTGGTCGTTTATCTGGTAAAAACGCTTAGCATAGTGCCTGGTACACAGTAGATGCCACATCAATGCTTATTTCCTCCCAGCTCAGAGACCCTGAACTGAGATGACTGTTCTGTGAGCCACGCTTGTCCCTCCCCAGGCAGAGGCAGCTCACGGCCCTGGGCTCCTGTTCTATGTCAGGTTAAATGCCACGTGGTCCAGCAGCCTGGGTAGGGCCCCTCAGTACACAGCCCTAGCCTGGCTCAGGAGGCTGGTGCCCTGTTTGGGACACTCTAACTCTCCTCCCTCTCAGGGAGGCACCCGGTCTGGGCACACGGTACCCAGCTGTGGCAGGGCCCGGCGCTACCCGAGGGGCTTTTTGTTGCTGTTCTCCTATTTACTGAGCCTCCTTGGATGATGATGAAAACTCTTTGGGCATGGAAAAAATCAAGCCTGGGAGGGCTCTGTGGCCGTGGCAGGGAGTGATGCTGGCATCCCAGGGGCACCTGGGCACCTTTTAATGGGCTCCCTGGGGAATCGCAGAGAAGGTGCCCCTAGGCCAAGAGAAGCCGACTCTGGCTCTCGGGGCCCTGCCAGGAGCTTGGTCTCCCGGACTCCCAGCTGGGAGTCATCTTCAAGGATCAGGAGACCAGCATTAAGAGCCGGGCCTAGGAGGGGGCCCTGCCAATGGTCGAGCTGGGGCTGAGCTGGGGCTCAAATCCAGGGGGTCAGAGTTTAAAGGGGCTTCCTTTCCAGCCTTCCTGAATGGTATCCCCCGAGCACTGGAGGCAGCTTAGAGATCAGAGTCCAAAGTCCTCGTTTACAAAGGAGAAACTGAGGCAGGAGAGAGGCTGAGAGACCTGCCCTTTCAGTTCCAAATCCCGTGATCTTCCCAGAAAGACTCAGTATCTTACACCCACGGGAACGTTATTATTAATCCTATTTTACAGATGACAAAACTGAGAAGGGATACGTCTAGGTTAGATAGTCAGCGAGTGGCAGGTGAGATTTGAACTCAGGTCTTGCTATTTAAACTTCAGGCATCCCTCCACTGCCCCCCCCCCCCAACAAGGCGAGAGCCTTAGAATCCACGCCACCCATTGAACAGCTAGAGGAACTGAGCACGGAGGGGAGAGGAATAGGAGGTCCGGAGTGAGAAGGGACCCAGGGGGGTTATGAAATCCAATCCTTGTTCTAAAGTTGATTAAACTGAGGCACCGTGACTTATTGAAAGCACAGGCAGCTTTCGAATCCAGGCCTTCTGACTCCATCCGCAGTTTTTAAGGAAATGTTAAAAGGAGTAGCTAAAAGGCAGCCCTGGGCCCGGAATCACAAAGGCTCATCTTTCTGAGTTCAAATCCAGCTACTTTAATAGCTGTGTGATCCTGGATGAGCCACTTTACCCTGTCTGCCTCAGTTTCCTCATCTGTAAAATGAACTGGAGAAGAAAATGGCAAAACACTGCAGCATCTCTGCCAAGAAAACCCAATGGACCTTCCACTTGGGCCATGGAGAACGAGGTGGTGCAGTAATAGGGTGCTGGGCCCGGATTCAGGAAAACTCATCCAGTCTCAGACACTTAGAGCTGTGAGATCCTGGATTCGTCACTTCACCCTGCCTGACTCAGTTTCCTCATCTGTAAAATGGGACCCTGCAGTATCTCTGCCAAGAAAACCCCCAGTGGGGTCACCAAGAGTCAGACATGACTGGAAATGACCAAACAACCACAAAATGTGAGAGGGATTGGCCACGTCCTGCCGGGCAGGAGGAAAAAAGGAACAATGGGTGGAAGCTGTGAGACGTGACGTAAAGGAGAATTTCCGACCATCCCTAAGGTCTCCGCCAGCTGCCGAGGATGTGGCTCAGACCGGCCCTGATTCTGGCTCCTGGGTCAGTGCTGGGGCTCCCCTGGGAGCCAGCCCATACCTACTACGCGCAGCTAAGGGGCGCCGCAGTGCACGCAGCCTGGCTCGGGACCAGGAAGCCCCATCTTCGGGAGTTCAAATCCAACCTCAGAGGATTCCTGGGTGGGAAGTCCTTTTGCCTCCTCTGCAAAATGAGCTTGAGGAGGAAATGGCAAATCCCTCTGATACCCGCCAAGAAAACCCTGAATAGGGTCATGAAGAATCAAAACCACTTAAAAATGACGGAATCACAATCATACTGACGTGGCATTTAGTCGGGCATTGTGCTAAATACTTTATAGTTATTACCCCTTCAGCCTGACGATAACCTATGTTACTCTTAGGACTCCCATTTTACAGATGAGGAAACTGAGGCAAACAGCCCAGGGTCACACAGCTAGTGTCTGAGGTTGGATTTGAATGCAGGTTTTCTCGATACCAGGCCCAGCTTTCTGTGCACTTTGGTGCCCCCGCTGCCTCATTTACCATCATTCCACTCCCCCTGTTCTATCTTCTCACACCCCTTATTTTCTCCCATCTCTGGATGTGCCCCATGCAGAAACAAATGCCCTCCTTATGTCCGCTGGGCTCAAAGCGCCTACTTTTTTATGAGAACTTTCCAGATTGCTCCAAAATCACACTGCATTTACTCTGCATGTACTGGGACTCAGTTTCCTCATCTGTAAAATACAGACTTGGCAGGAGGGGGCATCCTAGGGGAGCCTAAGCAGGCTGTCCAGGCCCCTGGCTCCTTTACCTCCTCCATGCTTCCATGTCAGTCAGCTTATCCACAAATTGTGGGGTGTGTTCTGATGGCCACTGTCTGAGAAAGCCTCTGGACCCCTTCTTCTAATGATGTTTAAAATACATAAAATAGAATGCATAGAATTGTAAAAGGAAAACAATTCTCTTGAAAGATATTGTCAAAATATCTTAAAAAACAACCCCAAGTTCACGGACTTCCTAGAAGCTCTCCCTGGAGTCCTTGGCGGGCTAAGGGTTCCCACTAAAAATACTCAAAGCCTCGATTTCCCCCCAAGCAAGCCCACCTCTCCTTGCTGGAAAAGTCCACTCCCAGAAGGACGTTCTCTTCTGTATCCTGTCGCCCGCTGCTATACACCACCACCATGTACCTGACGCGGTCCGTCCACGCGCTTTCCAGGCGCACCGCCTGCAAGGAAGCAGCGATGAAGTCATGTCTTTTGGAGAGGCTCAAGATGCGACCCAAACCAATCCGATAAGCATTCCCTAAACCAGGAGCCAGAGATCCAAGGGTAAAAGGGGGGAAATCCCTGCTCTCTGAGCCCTGACATTTTACCACAACATTCGACTCAACTAAAATTTATTAAATGCTGACTGTATTAGGGGCTGGTCATTCTGAGACATGGCCAAAGCAATCCCTGCCCTCGAGAAACTTCGGCCCTACAGGAAGGCGGGCAATGAACAAGACGAGTAAGAAAACGTGTGATTGGTGGGACAAGTCACTGCTTCTAACCAGGGTTTGAATCATGCTTTTTAACTGCGTAACTTGGAGTAAGTCACTGAATGTTCCTAGGCTTCAGATTCCCTCATCTGCAAAATGAGAGATTGGTAGGATATGACCCCGGAGGTCCTGTCTGGGACTAGATCTCCCATCCTAGAAGTATAGACAAATTATTGGAGGAGCAGGGAATCACTAACAAAGAGGAGGTGCCATTTTCTTTGGTAACATTTTACACAGAAGGAGAATTCATTTATTCATCTATCCACTCACCCATCCACCCACCTATCCACCTATCCACCCATCCATCCACCCAACCATCCATCTATCCATTCCATCCATCCACCTATTTATCCATCCATCCAATCATCCATCCATCCAACTATCCATTTGTCTACCCAACCATCCATGCACTCACCCATCTACCTACCCATCCACCTATTCACCTATCCATTCATCCACCCATCCACCCATCCATCCATCCATCCATCCATCCATCCATCCATCCATCCAACCATCCATTTG
>JAJPUD010003135.1:5921-16321 GCA_023553655.1 Myrmecobius fasciatus | reverse complement strand
CCAGATTGCCCATACATTCATTCATTTCAGCTCCTTTCTCATCAAAATGGGTAAATTCCCACTTTGATCAGTTTTTAATTTAATTTTTACTGGACATCTTTTTGTTTTCATTTCAGCCATTTGTGGACAACCCTCCTTCCGCTCCTCTAGTGAGATTTCCCTTAGATCAAAGAAGAATATAGTTTAGCAACAGTAAGGACACAAATGACAAGTGATCACTTTTTTGGGAAGGGAAATCTCTTGAGGGCTTCAGGCTCGTGTCCCTCAGTGGCTCAGCTCTATGGACCTGGCCCAGGCCCTGACAATCCGGGACCTCTGCTCACCACTCAATGATGTCTTCTTACCAGTTTGATTCTGTCTTCACAGCGAAGAAGGTTGATCATTACTTGAAGATGCTGGGGTAAGTCACCTGTGAGGACCACAGAAAGAGGCTTTAGAAAGAGCAGGAATCCACGGAAATCTTTTTTTTTTTTTTTTTTTTTGCTGAGGCAATTGGGGTTAAGTGACTTGCCCAGGGTCACACAGCTGTTACGTGTCTGAGACCAGATTTGAACTCAGGTCCTCCTGACTTCAGGGCTGGTAGCTCTATCCACTGCTCCACCTAGCTGCCCCAATCCACGGAAATCTTGACTCTTTCAGTCATCACTTTTGTGATTCAGAAGTCATTCAAATCTTTGAGTTTTATGAGGGATCGGGCTTGACTAAGTTCCCTGCTAACTGTAAATCTATGATTGGGTTTATGGGCAGAATCCCTCCCAGAAGAAAGTCAGCTCCTCCAAGGCTGGGATAATTTCTTACTTCTGTCTTTGTATCTCCAATGGGCAACTAGTTATCATAGTGCACAGAGAGCCGGGCCTGGAGTCAGGAAAACATTACCTTGAGTTCAAATTCAACCTCACACACTGATGTGCTATGTGACTCTGAGCAGGTCACTCAGTCCTGTTTACCTCAGTTCTCTCAACTCTAAAATAAGCATAATAATAGCATCAATCTTCAGTTCTGATGGACATGACTCTCTTCAACAATGAAATGCTTCAAACCAGGTCCAATTGTTCGGTGAAGAGAGCCATATACACCCAGAGAGAGGGATGGGAAATGTGGACCACAACATAACATTTTCATGTTCTCTATTGAG
Organism: Myrmecobius fasciatus; assembly: GCA_023553655.1. Lineage (NCBI taxonomy): Eukaryota > Metazoa > Chordata > Mammalia > Dasyuromorphia > Myrmecobiidae > Myrmecobius > Myrmecobius fasciatus. The sequence continues at coordinate 15,186 of JAJPUD010003135.1, read as the reverse complement.
GTTTGCTTGCATTGTATTTCCTTTATCGGATTATTCTTTCTTGTAGATATGATTTCTCCTGCACAAAAAAACGATGCAATAACTATACATATATTTGATTTCTTAAGTATTCTAACATAATTATCATGTAGTGGATATCCTGCCATCTAGGGGAGGGGTGGGGAGTAGGGGGGAAAAATTTGTAACAGAAAGCTTTGTAAGGTTTAATGTTTAGGAATTACCCATACATAGGTTTTGCAAATAAAAAGTATTAATAAAAAAAATAGCATCAATCTCCCGGAACAAATGAACCAATAATTGTAAAGTGCTTAGCACAATATTTGTCATGCATCAGACACTATAGAAATACTAGTTATTACTATTAATTAGGTATTAAAGCTCTATTTTGTATTTGGGGACGGCCTGTACACAAAGAAATCCTCTTCCCCATCCCCCATATACTGAAAGCACACTTATGTTTATGTATATATATATATTTTTTAATATGTATGTATGTGTTCCAAAAGTATTAATGCAGTTCACATACATACATATACACACATGTATAGATACACACATATGTATAAATATATTGTGCACATATAATTGTATATATGGATGAAATTACATATATACATTTGTAGATAATGTAGACGTGAGGGCAAGAAGGCACACAAAATTTTCCAATGTATATTCTATATATTTCCAATTTATAAGCATAATATATTTCTAATGTTCATTATAAGGAGAAAGAGCTTCAAGGAAAGTACTGTAAAGTATTCAGGAATGGGAATCATAGGATTATGGATTTTGAGTTACATGGGACTTTACAATCCAATTTCCTCTCCCATTTTACAGATAAGGAAACTGAGGCTCAGAGAACTTAAATGATTTATGTGGGCACTTAAGTGGCTATTTCAGGATTGGAATCCAGGTCTTCCAAGCTACAATTTTTGTGTCCTTCACCCACTCTGCCATGTCATCTCTCGAGTTCATACAGGACACTCAAGAGTCATTTCTTGCTTCAAAGGAAACACATAGAAACCGAGCGCTACAAAGCCTCACACTGCAATGATGTTCCCTTGTAATGATAAATCCCAGAACGTAAGGCTTAGGATCATAGATCAAGAAGGCTGGCAGGGGTCTTCAAGGATTATAAAGTCCTTCCTTTTCATTTTACAGATGGGGAAACTGAGACCCCCCAAAATGAAATAATTTGTGTAGGGAGATGATGGTGTCTTGGATAAGAGTCAAACCCAGGCTGTCCTGGCTGCAAGGGCTGCTGTCTTGCTACTGCCCCAATACTATGAAGCTCCTGGCTCCCTTCTACCTATTCCTGAATGACCACAAGCAAGGAACCGTACCTGTCCCTTATCCAGAGCCAGGCCCCAATAACCCATAAATTCAGTGGAAGTGACTATCGATGGCCATGATTAAGAAATGTTAGGTTGGAGTGGGACTACAAAGTAAATAAGAACTGCCCGCTTCTGCCCGGCCCCCCGCTTGACAAGAGGTTTCATGCGAGGGACATTTTCCATATGGCTAAAATGCTTTCAGTGGGTTGCTGGCTGATTTATGGAAGTGCTGACAGATGGAAATCCCCGCCCGAGCCTGGTCCCCATGCGCAGTCTTTGTTAGTCTGAGATATTTACTAAGTACCAGGCAAATCGAGCTCAGCACTGATTCTTCAGGGGCACTTGCTCTCAAGGTCTCCAGCACTCTGCTTGCACTGGGCAGCCCCCCACCCCTGGTTCTTCAGGGGTATGGGCCCTCAAGGTCTCCAGCTCTTGCACAGCATTGTGCCCCTCACTGGATTTTTTAGGGACATCTCTGGGCCTCTTTTCACCAAGTGAGTTGACCCTTGGTTTCTTAAGACAAAGGCAGAGAAGGGAATGGGCCACAAGCTCGGGGATTCTAGGCTACCAGCCCTTCTCAAGTGACTGGTCATTTGGTCACAAAGGAGGAAAAGATCCCCGAGGCTATTTGTACCCCAACAAAAGTCACCTCTATGGTACTTTTGGAAAGGGTGTGGGGCGCATGCTGCCCCCCAAGGCAGCCCGATGCACCTGGGGACAACTGTTGGTTCCATCAGGAAGGTTGTCCTGATGTCAAGATTAAACAAAACACTTTACAAATGCTGATCCTCATAACAGTCCTGGGTAGAGAGGGCCATTATTATCCCCATTTTACAGATGAGGTAACTGAGGCAGATGCAGGTGAAGGGACCTGCCCAAAGTAACACAGCTGGTAAGCGTCTGAAGCTGGATTTGAACTCGGAACTTTCTGACTCTGGGCCCTGCGCTCTCCCTGGGGGGCTGTTTTGTGATGCAGTGGAAAGCAAGCAGATTAAAGGTCAGTGACTTTGTGTGAATCACAAGCTCACGGCACCAGGAGGCCTCCGGCTAATTCAGTCCATCATTGATAAATGGGGAAACTGAGGCAAGACAATGGAGAGAGAAAGGGGCCCAGCATCCAGAAGGGCTGAGCTCCCATAGGGCCCCTGAGCCTTCCGGTCACCTGGACAAGAGACTGAGGGCGGGATGGTCAGAGCTGGGCTCCAGGGACTCGGCAAGCGACTGACGACTTTACATCTGGGGAAGACGCAGGGAAGACGTCCAGGCCGAGCACTTACCGGCGTGCTTGTGGGGCTGCTGGAGACTCCGGGGTCCTTGAGGGCTGTTTCCCTGCTGCAGAAAGAGAGCAGCCCCTTTCACCATGAAAAAACTCTCACTGAGGCTGGAAGGGAAACAGAAGAAAAACTCACACCGGCTCCTAGGCGCTGTCCCGAGATGCAGGCCCGGCGCCGCTGCAGGGGATTTCTCCAGAGGAAAGAGCTGGGCCTGAAAGGTCAGGCAGTGGCTGCCATGTGCAGCCCAGGCCCAGCCTTCCAGGATGACCCCCTCCTCCTTCTCTTCTCCTTTCTCTCCCCGCCCCTCTTCTTCCCTCTTCCCCTTCCTCCTCCTCCTCCTCCTCCTTTTTCCCCTCTTTCTCACTCTCTCCCCCCTCCTCTTCTTCCTCCTCTTCCTCCCTCCCTCCACTCCCACCTAATAATAGCCCAAGTTTAGAGAGTGACTAAACATCTTGTCCATCCATTAACTGCACGCGAGCCTCGGAACTGGCTGTGTGGTCCAGAACGCACGTCTTGGGCGTCCTCACGCACCGGGGGAGGAACATGAGACTGAGATGGGTGTAAGGTAGTCACCCAATTAGGAGAATGGTCGGGACTGGAACTCGGGCCTGCTCAGCTCTCGCCACAGAGCTAAGGTTTCAGGGACTGCTGGTGCTAGGACTGAGCTGCCTGGTTCTAGAGGTTCTAGGGAACTGGGAAGAAGCGAGGTATGAGTCAATTTGGAGTCAGAAGACCCGGGTTCAAGTCTGGGTAATTCGGGGAACTGGTCAATCAATTAATCAATCAATATTTATTATGGCGTTAGATGATGCTGTGGGGAGAAGGCAAGACTTGGAATCTCGAAGAACTAACCATGTGATCCCGGGCAAGTCTGCCTCAGTTTCCCTTTCTATAAAGGGGGATAACAGCAACCAACTCCCAGAGTGGTTGTGAAGCTCAAATGAGATAATCTTTGACTTCTGTGTGTGTTTTATTGTTGTTGTCAAGGCATTTGAAGGGACTTGCTCAGAGTCACACAGCTAAGTATCTGAGGCTGGATTTGAACTCAGGGCAGGTGCCCTATCCATTGTAAAGCACTTTGTAAACATGAAGCACTCTATTAATGCCAATTATTATGTCATTTTGAGATTATTATTGCTATTGTCATCTATAATGTATGTAAATATACTAGGCTGCCAGGATCAGAGTCAGGGAGACCTAAGTTCAAATCCGGACTCAGACACGCACTAGCTGTGTGATCCTGAACAAGTTCCTTGACCCTGTTTGCCTCAGTTTCCCCATCTGTAAAATGGATCAAATGAGATAATTTTTGTAAAGTGCTTGGCACATAATAGGGGTTACAAAATATATATATTCCCCCCTTTTTAAGTACCTACTATGTGCCAGGTACCATGCTAGGCACTAGACATAGAAATACAACAAATAAAAGTCCCCTGCTGGGAGGGGGATATCCTATTTAGCTTGGGGGGTTCAGGAGCAGCCTCCAACAAGGTCAAGGTCACAAACCACAATACAAAGCTGTATTGGTTCAGTCTCCACTGATGCTGTATGGGTTTCAATACATATTTGCCGTCTTCCCCGCTAGAATGTAAGCTTCATGCTTGCAGGACCCCCTGAGACATGACTGGAATGGTTAATACTGAGCCCCAGGTCCCCAGACACAAATCAATCCACAAGCATTTATTAAGCGCCTACTGGCTTCCAATAATTGTGTTAGACACTGAAGACAGATGGACAGAAATGAGTCAGCCCCGGCCCTCCCACAGCTCACATTCTATGAGGGGAGCCAATGAGTCCACAGCTTCGGCACACTGTCTGGCATACAGTAGGTGCTTAATCAATATTTATTGGTTGACTGATTGTCTCCAGACGCGGATATACAAGGCACATCCAAACTACGTACAATGTAATTGGAGGGGACGTACTTGCTCAGATTGGGGGCATGGGAAAGGCCTCATTCAGGGGGTCAGAGATTTCCTCCTCATCCCCCATCACCCCATGAGTCTCTGTGAAACTTTCAGCATCATGTCAACTTTTCCAGTGAGTCTCAGGCTAGATTACAGTATTACCTTACATCGCATTGGGTCATATATGCCGGTCGAGATAAAGCTCCCGGCGAAGAAATTACATTGGGAAGATTTCTGTGTGTGGAGAGAACGGCAAAAGAATTCTGATCCCTGTGATTCACGGCCTACTGCTTTATGTTCTAATCTATCACCGCTGACACCCCCTGTTCTAGGCTCCCCCAGCTCTGACACCCCCTATTCTAAACTCCCTCCCAGCTCTGACACCCCCTGTTTTAGGTTTCCTCCCAGCTCTGACACCCCCTGTTCTAAGTCCCCTCCCAGCTCTGACACCCCTTGTTCTAAGTCCCTTCCCAGCTCTGACACCCTCTGTTCTAGGTTTCCTCCTAGCCCTGATATCCCCTGTTCTAAGATCCCTCCCAGCTCTGATATTTCTTGTTCTAGGTTTCCTCCCAGCCCTGACATCCCTTGTTCTAAGATCCCTCCCACTCTGATATTCCCTATTCTAGGTTCCCTCCCAGCTCTGACACTCCCTGTTCTAGGTTCCCTCCCAGCTCTGACACCCCTTGTTCTAAGGCCCTTCTCAAACCTGACATTCCCTGTTCTAAGGAGCCTTCTAGCTCTTAGATTCTAGGTTCTAAGCTCCTTACATGGTTCTATGTAATGGGAAAGAGAGCTCTTGACTGCAGCTGGCCCCAACTATCCCTAAGGCAGAGTGCTCCTGTCTTAGCACAGATACTTTGCCATGCAGAAGAGCAATACTCTTACTGTTGGAGACAAAGTCTCCTTCTCTCCTCCCACCCCGTGTCTCCACTGACACTCCAGCAGCCTCCCTAAGGGTGAGCTTCCTCTTGGAAAAGGAGTCTTAGGTCCCTCTGGGGGGGTCAGCGGCCTCCCCATGCAAGAGATAAAGCTTCAGTCCTTTAAAGAGCACCAGGAGCTCTTTCCATCCCAAAGCTTCTGCAAAGTCAGACACATTAAAAAAGATCTGAATTCTAAAAAAGGAACAGAAGCCATGAGGTTGAGGGAAAGGCTTAGAGCCAGGAACACCTGGAGGGCTTGGGCCAAGTTCTACTTCTGAGCCTCAGTTTCCTTATCTGTAAAATGGGAAAAAATATACCTGCACTATCTTAAATTTCAAGGATTTTTCTTCTTCTTCTTTAGGAAAGTGCTTTGCAAACCTTCAAGGGCTAGAGAAAGAGGGCTCCCATTAGTTAAGGGGAAAAGGTCATCTTGCCAGTGGTTCCCCATTTGACATTTAAAGCCCTTCACTACTTGGCTCCAAGTCAATTTAAGCTTACTACATATAAACAGATAAAGTTCTAAGCCTAGAGTCAGAAGAGTCAACTTTGTGAGTTGCAATCCGGCCCTTAGACACTTACTAGCTGGCAAGCCACTTCACCCTGTGTGCCTCAGTTTCCTCATCTGTAAAATAAGCTAAAAAAGAAAGCAGTAAACCACTCCAGTATCTTTACCAAGAAAACCCCAAACAAGGGCACAAAGAATAGGACACGGCTGGAAAATGACTGAAGAGAGATAGCAGACAAGTGTGCCTCAGTTTCCTCATCTATAAAATAAGCTAAAGAAGGAAGTGGCAAACCATTCCATGATCTCTACCAAGAAACCCCAAACGGGGTCACAGAGAGGAGGATGTGACTGAAAAATGACTGAAGAGTAACGGCATATGAGTTGCCTCAGTTTCCTCATCTGTAAAATGAGCTGAAGAAGGAAGTGGCAAACCATTCCACGATCTCTACCAAGAAACCCCAAATGGGGTCACAGAGAGGAGGACGTGACTGAAGAGCAATAACATACGTTTGTACCCCCCCATCCCATCCTACCCTCCACAGTAGATTATAAACTCTTGAGGGGTGAAAGCTGCTTGGACCGACAGGGATGGGGCTGTGGAGGAAGAGGAAGTCACTTCTCCATCCCTGGAAGTCATCAAGGGGAAGATTAATGACACCTCATGATGGATGCTCTCGAGGGCCAGGTTAGACCGGAGGAGACCCCTTCCATCTGTGGCCCGGAGACTCTAAGCTACAGAACTCCTTGAAATTGTTGAGCTCAAACTTCTTACACTCTGCTTTTATCTGCATCAAACAGGAATAATACCAAAGTGACAAGGGCCGGTTCTGCAGCGAGGAAGCCCCGCCTCGGTGACCCCGGGCCAATAAATCACCGAGAAAAAAGTGTTTCTGCACTGGGAGTTTCCCATGGGGAGGAAAAGCTGGTCTGCATCGAACAATCAAACAAGCAAATGAACGTTTGGATCGGCTTCTCAATTCAAGAAATTCTGAGTTGGACCCTGAATTATATTAAGTACCAAAATAACTTCCAGGTAAAAAGTAGAATGCTGGCCCCGGAGTCAGGGACACCAGAGTTCCAAACTGGCTGTGAGACAAGCCTCTAACTTCCCTGGGCCTCAGTTTCCCTGTCTGTAAAATCAGGAAGCTTTCCCGGCCCCACCCATCTCTGAATGAAATCCCACTTCTGACACCATGCAAGCACATTGAGCCTTTTTGAAGAGGCTGAACTGGATTATATGGTCTCTACACGAAAGCCCCTTTCCACTCTCGGTCTGTGATTCCATGAGGCTATGGATCATCCATTATTCCAAACACCCTCACAGGAATCACAAAGTCAGGACCGGGTCATAGTTTGTTGATCTAGGGAACAAGCATTTATTAAGCACCTACTATGTGCCAGGTGATGGGAACGAGCATTTATTAAGCACCTACTATGTGCTAGGCTCTGTGCTTTACAAATATTACCTCATTCAATTTGAGATGAAGGGACCTCAGAGGTCAGATGGTCCAATTTGACACATGAGGAAACTGAGACCCAGGAAGTCAGACAATCTTCACTTGTCCCACCCAGAAGGGGCTTCTCGGAGACCACGCAATGAAGTCAGTGATAGAAGAAGGACTGGAACCCATACCTTCTATCTCAAGTTCTCACCCTTTTATCAGGGCCTTTTTCTCTTTGTTAGGGCCAGATTTTCCAAAGTCTTCGAAAAGGGATGAGTAAAACCCCGCCTTGCTCTGCAGCGTCACACTCACCCACGATCGATGGAGAAGTCTTCAAGCCCCCATCGGGGACGACTGATACTCAGACCGGTTCGTTTCAGTGCTGTCGGGGCTCCCCACAAACTCTCCCCTAATCGCCTACTACTTCTCCTTGGGATCGGACAGGGAAGAATTAGTCTTCTTCAGAGCCCAGTCTCTGACTACTGACCGGGCACCAGGAGCCCTGCCACAAGGGGAGCCCTGAGGAGAACAGAGTCCTTTCACGCCTGCCCTGGGTACATCAAAGTGGACGCGGAAGGAAGGAGAGACGGGAGGGGAGGGAAGGCTTTCCAATCCAACACCCATCTCTTTTGTTCCAGACGTTCAAAAACAGCAAACCCTCCCCTTCCCCCCAGCCCATTGGAAATGATCAGCCTTAGAACCATTCTCAGTGACCTCTGCTGTGTGAATCATAGACAAAAATGACCCCATCTCCCTTCCTCTCCCATCCCCCCAAAGGAAATGCTACAACACAAAAGGAACCAGCTCATTCTGTCCTGTGATCATAGCCCCGGAGCTGGAAATGGTCTCAGAGGACCGTGAACCCCTCATCGAACAGATAAAGAAACCGAGGCCCAGAAAGGATAATTCAGTTGCCCCCCCAATCACACAGTCAGGGGCTGAGGAGGATCCAAACCCCGAACTCCGGATCTCTGACTAAAAATCCAGAGCTTTTCCCACTGTCCCTCAGGCCAAGCTGATGTCCCTCCATGCTCCAGCCTCAGCCCAGTAAGTCAGTCCAGGGCGCTTCCCTCCATTTGATGGGAGGATGACCAGATTTCATTGATTGCTGCCTTTTAACCCGCTGCCTCTGTTCTCCTGGATGATCAATGAGAGCCACTTAGTGTAAGAACATTTCACAGAACAGCACATTAGCCAAAGGGCTGGGAGGTCACTCTCCATCTTGAGAGCTCGGGGGGGGGGGGGGGGGGGGGCGCGCACCCACCACAAAAGCAAAGAACGGTCAGCTCCTCGGACACCCAGCCTCCCTGAGGCCCTCTTTCCCAGATTTCAGCTCTGAGCTCCCCAAGAGGGCCGGCTTCTTAAGTGGCTGCACCAGCCCAGCCACGAAGGACACCGGGATCCTCGTGGAATTCTCCTTACCAGGGCAGAACAGTCATTTAATTCATCAGGATTTCAAAGCACCCTTTTATGGAGGCTCTTAAAAAAAGGAATTCTTCTGAGAGCCCACACTCCCCTAGCTCTGTGATACATAGAATTCTCTCTCTTTTTGTCTCCCTCTTCTCTTTTCTCTCTGTGTCTCTCTTCTCTGTCTCTTTGTGCCTCTCTTTTCTGTCTCTCTCTCTCCCTCTTCTCTTTTCTCTTCTGTCTCTTTGTGTCTTTCTATCTTTCTCTCTTCTCTTCTCTCTCTTTCCCTCCCTCCCCTTCTGTCTCTCTCTGTCTCTTTTTCCATCTTCTCTTGTCTCTCTGTCTCTTTGTGTCTCTCTTCTGTGTCTGTTTCTGTCTCTCTCCCTCTTCTCTTTTCTCTTCTCTCTCTCTCCCTCCCTCCCCCTCTCTGTTTCTCTCTCCCTCTTCTCTCTCTCTGTCTCTCACACTCTCTTTCT
>JAJPUD010003134.1:247765-260314 GCA_023553655.1 Myrmecobius fasciatus | reverse complement strand
CAGACAGACAGACAGGCAGGCAGACAGATGGGCAGACAGACAGGCAGGCAGATGGGCAGGCAGACACAGAGAGACAGGTAGACAGATAGGCAGGCAGACAGACAGGCAGGCAGGCAGACAGATGGGCAGACAGATGGGCAGGCAGATGGGCAAACAGACAGACAGATAGGCTGACAGACAGGCAGACAGGCAGGCAGACAGATGGGCAGACAGACAGATAGGCAGACAGACAGGCAGGCAGACAGGCAGACAGATGGGCAGGCAGACAGATGGGCAGACAGACAGACAGACAGATAGGCAGACAAGCAGATAGATAGGTGGACAAACAGACAGGCAGGCAAGTGGATTAATGGGCAGACAGGGAGACAAATGGATTGATAGGTAGGCAGGCAGACAAAGGAGCAGCAGGCAGGCTCATCATTGACCTTCTGAGGCTCCAAGTGGACCGCCATCTTTGATGGAGAAAAGTTTGATCCCATGGTTTTTGTGGGTTTTTCCATTTTCTTCCATTTTTGGTCCCCCGTTTTCCTTCCTTGTTCTCATGGTGGCTTTGCTGGTTGAACATCGTGCCAAGCTTTATGTAAGCAGGATTTCCTCTTCCCTGCTTCTCGGTGCTGGAGGAGAAGGGAACAGTCCGTGTCCCTCTTTTCCACGGATGAGTTCACAGTCTGCCCGGGGGTCTCCCTCCATGGCGGCAAGTGACCGGACGTTTGCCGGCTCGGGGCCTTTCTGGTGTCCTTGGGTTTCTTGGCTTGGTGACGGATTCACGGTTGTTGAACGTAGACAGAATTGTGACATTTGGCAGCAGACCCGTTGCTCATTTGAGTTTCAGCAGTTCAGGGCGAAGTCCTCTCATGGGCACGCTGTCTCGGGCTCATTTTTTTCTCGTTTTTTAAAAACAATTAATTTTCGGTGAGTCCACTGATGATCAGGGGCAACATGGCCGAGCTGCCTTTCGGGAGGCGCAGGGCTCGGGAAGCAGGTGACAGTCCCTCTCGGGCCACGTCTAGGGCGCTGGTCAAGCTCTGGCCACCAGGGTTTAAGAAGGACGTTTGGTCCTTGGCGCTGCCGTGGCTTCTCCCATCAGCCTGGCTCTGGGGGGCCAGCGCGGCGATGAGTGGAGAGACTGAGCCAGGAGCAATGGGCTGCCATCCACCTCTGGGCTCCTGGCTCCGCCCAGGGAGTAATCTGGGGCCGCAAGTGCCCGTGGGTCTGCAGTCACCCAGGGCTGCCCTAGGGGACAAGGCTCTCAGCTGCTCCAGGCCCGGACATCAGAGGAGGGCCCTGGGCGCACTTGGGTTCACCAGGCCAGGGCTTTCCCTCAGCCCCCTTCCACTGCACCAAGCCCCTGAATTCCTGTCCAAGAGGTGGTTGGGATGACCCAAGCAGAGGCAGAGCTCCGGAGTTGGGAAGGGCCTTCGAGGCCGGGTGGTCCGAGGAAGCATCACTCCATGGAAGGGGAAGCCAAGAAAGTGAGGGGGAGGACGGATGACTGGCTGCTGGAGGCAGCAAGGGGGAGGACAGACAACTGGCTGGAGGCGGTCAGGGGGAGGACGACTGGCTGGTCTACCCCCGCCCCCTTATCTCTTCTCTCTTTCCTTTCATCATTCCCTCCTCAAATGTGAAAGGAGCATGAAAAGGAGGGGGAAGAGAGAGCTGGCTATTGCCTTGGGCCCACTAACTCTGCCTCCTGCCAGGCCCCCCAGGCTGCAGCCCCCTCCACCCCAGCCTACTCCCTGAGTCAGCCTGTTGCTGCTCTCCTTTCTGCGGGTGTCCGTGGGCCCAGAGTTGGCTCTCCTGAGGCATCTCCATGGCTTAATTACTTGGACGATGAATAAACAGGCTTAGCAGGGAGTCTGGAAGCAGGGAGGCTGGAAGAGGGAGGCTGGAAGAAGGAGGCTGGAAGCAGGGAGACTGGAAGCAGGGAGGCTGGAAGAGGGAGGCTGGAAGAGGGAGGCTGGAAGAGGGAGGCTGGAAGCAGGGAGGCTGGAAGAGGGAGGCTGGAAGCAGGGAGGCTGGAAACTTTCCCTTTAGCTTTCCGAGCTTCTGGGCCAGTCGCCCTCCTGGGATGAGACGTAAGCATCCAAAGAGAGGGGCTCCCCCAGATGTGAGTGGGCAGGGGAGGGAGCTGTGCTCCGGCACTGGGGGCTTCTACAGCGGGTTGGGAGCCAGCCTCTGGCAATATTCTTGGAATAGAAAGAAATTCGCGACTAGGTCTTGGGGTGGGGAGCGGTGGGCACTGCCCCCCCTCCCCGTGGCCTGGGTGTGAGCCAGGTGCAGCGGCCCAGCTTGTGACGCGCTCCTCCCCTTGCAGAGCACCCGGAACGGGCCGCCCTGTGCTTCGTGTCCGGCGTGTGCGTGGGGCTGATGCTCACGCTGGCCGCCTTGGTGCTGACCATCTCCTGCCGCGCCGACTGCCGGCGGCCCCCGGGGAGGAAGGGCAGCAGCGAGCTCAGCGCCAGTGACAGCGCCAGTGACAGCGAGGACAGCGGCGACGGCTGCTCCTCCGACGGCTCGGCGCGCAGGCCCTGGCTCTTCGAGCGGCCGCCTCACCGGAACGTGTTCACGTCGGCCGAGGAGCTGGAGCGCGCGCAGCGGCTGGAGGAGCGGGAGCGCATCATCCGCGAGATCTGGCTGAACGGCCAGCCCGAAGGCCCGGCCCCGGCCCCCGGCCCCGCCACCCGCAGCCTGAACCGCTACTACTGAGGGGGAGGGGGAGGGAGCCCAGCCCGCAAGGCGGCCTCTGTCCGAGGTGCTGGCCCGGCCCCGGCCGTGGTCCCTGCCAGGCAGCCCGCAATGAGAGGGCCGTCGGCGCACTGGCCTCCCAGCGCAGGGCTCCCGCTTGCGCCCCCCGGGGCAGAGGGACCCCAGGGGCTGGAGAAAGGCCTGAGCGCCCCGGGCCCCTTCCTCTTCTCTCTCCTCCTCCACTAGCCCTAACTGCAGGGTACAATGGGTGAGGGAGGGGGAGGGGTCTCTCCCCCTTGGCTCCCCACTGCAGCCACTGCTCTTCTCTGCCTAGGCAGGGTGACGGCTGCCATCTAAGATGGACGTCACCCAGCCCTTGGGCCCTGCCCAAGAGCCCCCTACTGGGGAGTCCCTGGGACTCTGAGGTCGGGGTCCCTCAGAGACTGCCCTTGATGAAGAGATGGGTGAACTCCGAGTACAGGGAATGGTGCCATGAACCCCCTTAGGAAGACTTCTTTCTCAGGACCGGAGATGCCCCCTCCCCCAGTCCGGGGACTCCCTCAACTTGGTGACTTTGGCCTCAGGTGGGGACTGGGTTCTTGCTTCTCCTGAGGGCTTTCAGGGGTCACTGAAGGTTAACCTCAAAGAGCAAATCCCAAGTTCTGCTTTAACTCTAAGTTAGGGTGTGTGTGTGTGTGTGTGTGTGTGTGAGACAGAGAGAGAGACAGAGACAGAGACAGACAGAGAGACAGAAGAGGGAGAGAACACCTGGGAATACGGATATCTGAGGATGCCCTGGGCCAGCCTCTCAGCTTCTGTGCCTTAGTTCCAGACAATAGTCTTCCCATGAATACAAATGCACACTGTTTTATATATTTTATTAAAAAACAATAAGAATTGCCAAGAAAAGCTCTGTATTTATTTCAAGGACATGGGGGCTATGGCTGGGAAGCAGTGAGCCACCCTGTCCTACCTTGACCCTTCACATGGAGTATCCCCTCTATCCCTAGGGAAAGACCCTTCTCCCCCTCAGCCCCCTCTCTCAGCAAGGTGGTTGCACTCCTGCACTGAAGAAGCCCCAAGCTGAGGCCCATGGCAGAAGGTCTCCATTTGGGGGAGGGGTGTTGCTTCTCTCCCCCTCCATTTTCCCTTCTTCTTCCTCTCCCACTTGCCTGCTCATTCTCCCTTTCTTCTTGCCTTTTCCCCTCAGTGATTTCCCCTCACTTGCCCTTTCTCTCAGTGATACCTCTGCCAGAGCCAGCACAGAGTTACTAAGTGCCTGCACACAAGGCTCCATCTGGGGGCTTCCCAGCCGGATGTCCCCCAGGAGGGGAGATCCCTAGCATCGCATCTGGGAAGGGCCAGTGGCCGGGGACTCCAAGATAGAAGCATCTTTTTTCTCACAGGGGAGAGTCCTGTGGCCAGAGGAAGGGATGCTTTGCTAGTCTGTGTCCCCCTGGAGGGAAGCGCTTTTTCCAAGAGCACTTTTCCTGACGTCTCCTTTGCCTCTACCCTACCTTAGAGTGACTTCTCTGGGCTTGAGTCACAGCCCCCAATAGAGCGCAAACTCCTTGAGGACAAATTCTGAGTCATTTTGTCTTTTCCTCCCCTCTGTCCTGCTCAGAGTAGATGCTGATACGTTGTGACTGATTGGGTTGAATTCAGAGATCAGAAATAATTGTGCTCAGTTCAGAACGTCACTTTTGAAGACAGACTAACATGCAAGGGGGGGGGGGTATATGTAGCACCCAGCCCCCCCCCCATAAGGGCTCCTGCAAGCTCAGGACCCACTGGAAATGCAGCTCAGCAGCCCCAGGGATGTGTCTCAGCCAGGCAGAAGACATGTTCTGAAAGAGCCTGGCAAGAGGAGTGATCCCGAGGATCTGCCCTCTCCTCCCGGGTACCACGGCACCACCGACAGAAGCAGACATGTGGGGGCCGTGGATGGAAGGGAGGCAAGGGGCAGAATGTGTAATGTGGGCTCGGGTGCCGAGAGCACCTGGCGCCTCTGATACTGAAGAGCACCGCTGTTCTCTGGGAATGGCCCTGGGTGAGCCACTTTCTTTTCTGAGTTGCTCTGCTCCTTGCGGCTCTCAGCCCAGCCTCTCTGGTGCCGTCAGCCAGTCTCCCTCCCTAGCTCAGATCACTCCTCTTCAGCTGGGGGGCTGGATAGCTCAGGACTACCCTTGGCCTTTTTGTGGTCTGAACCCGGCCAGCCCCCCCCCCCCCCCCAGCCAGCTGGCTAGTGAAGATCCTGGGCTTTTTAGCGGCTGCTTTCCTCAGCTGCCCTTCCAGTCTGACTCATTTCTGACTTCCTTCCTTCCTTCCCCATTTTTTAGCAGCTGATTCAGGTGCAGGAGCAGCAGATCCTCCCTCGGGGCTCTGCTAAGCCCAACTACTTGGGAACTCAGGGCAGCGACAGTGAGGAGACCCCTGACAACCTCCTGTCCAGCCTCAGCTAAATTGGAAGAAGGCCTTCCGGGAAGGGGGCCTGAGCCGTGTCCCAGATTCTCCTGGGCCCCAAATCCAATCTGATGCACCTTGGCCCTGTGCAAGGGCATGGAACAGTGGCTAGAAGGCAGATTTAAGTTGAATGCCAGGGAAAGCCTGTGGCCAAGCTGTCCCCAAATCGTCCCACTTGGGACCTATTTCTCAGGTCTGATGCTAGCCTTTGAGACCCCCGGTGGATTGGCTTTTTTGATATTATGCAGAAATTATTTGTGGCAGATTTCTTTTGAGTGGGGACTTTATTTAAAGCATAGCCCCACCCCCCTGAAACCAACATTGCAACGTCCCCCTCCTCCTTGGCCTGGACAGATCATCCCTCTTTTGTGAAGGAGAAATTATAGTCCATCCATGCACCCTCCGTCTATCCATGTATATTAAAGCCCAGAGATTTAATTATTATTATTTTTTTTTTTAGTTTCAAATTCTCTTCCTCTTCCCCCTCCTCTAACCAGTGAGCAGGCAAGAAAAACTTGGTGAAATAAGTAAAGCCAACAAAATTTCTGCAGTACCTCCCCCCTCCCTGCCCTCCCCCAAAAAGGGCAGAGAGGAGGCTCGGGTCACCCCCGAGCCTTCCTTTCTCTCTCTGGGGTGGGCAGCATGTTGGAGCGGAGCCCTTTGGCATCCTTGCCGGTCACTGGATGGATCCTTTCCCGAGTCTTTCAAAGTCGATTACCTTGCCCACCTTGCTGTTCTGGCTCTGGTTCACTTTTGGCTTCATCGATCACACACCTGGGAACCCATCCTCTTCATCATTGCTCACGGGGCCGTGACCCGCCAGGACTTGCTCAGCCATGTCCCCAAGCTGCCGACTCTTTGCCGCCCCACAAATTGCTCCTATAAATGCACGTGTAACATGTCTTTTTCTTCTCTCTTGGCTCTCCTTGGGGCTCAGCCCTTTGGGGCGCCTTTTTTTCAGTCCGGAAGTGAAGGTGTTGTTGGCAAATGTCTCCTTCCTTCTAGGACCCACGGTGAAGTGACCCCAGGAGAGCCAGTCCCAGGCAAGCCAGCTGGACGCCCAGATTTGAAGCCAAAGGTGTTTGGGCTGAGCTTTCAGAAGAAAAAGAAAAGCTTCTGAAGTGGGTTGGGTTATCTAGGTTGGCTGTGGCCCTGGGGTGCTGGGGGGGCACCCAGCCTCTGGAGTGAGGGGCCGTTCATCGAAGTTCAAGGAGGAATTAGCTCCACCCTCAGCCTGTGGGAGCAACGGTGGGGATCTCTGGAGCATTTTTCTTGCCCCCGGTGCCCGTCCGAGCTACCTTTATGGGCACCAGGTTCTTAGGAGTCACTCTTCCTATCTTTTCTCGTGACTTTTTGGTTAGAAACAAGCAGAACTTTCCAAGCGTCCTGATTCCCCCAGAGGGGACCCCTTGGTGGCAGTGGGGTGGCTCCGGCCATCTCCCTGGCGTTGTTCTGCCCAGGTCTTGGACCCCGAGGCAACCTTAGTTTCCTGTTTTCAGCAGGAAGGCCCCGGCGCTTGCTGGGCTGGAGGAGGGGGCTGGCCTTGCCAGGAGCTGCCCGAACCACCCACCATCAGAAACAGGCTGTGGCCTAGAAGTGGTTGGGAGGCCAGCCTGAGCAGCAGCCAGGCCCCGGGCTAGCCCACACAGGCCGGGCAGCTCTCCCCACCCCAGCTGTGGTCAGCTCTGTCATTATTGGTGACCTTCACAGGAGACGGGCCCTGGTCATGCTGCAGATGCTCTGAAGAGAAGGAGGAAGGAGGGGGGGAATCCCGGCTGATGGGGGCCGGGGCTGGAGTCGGCCCTGGGGGGTGACGGCCCCTTGGAGTCCTCTGAGCCCTGGTGGCCCAGGGGGGTGGAAGGGTCTGCAGTATGCTGGCCTTCCAGAACTTTTGGAAGTCCACAGCTCTTTCCCCTTCCTTAGGGTCCCCTCTCCCACCACATGCCTTGGGCCCCTACCCTCCGAGTTCTGCACAGGCCCAGACCCCATCCCTCCTCCCCAAAGGGCCTTCTGGCCATTCCCAACATGCAACATCCCTCTCCACCTGGCCCTGCCCAGTGATCACTTAGTGGCCCCTTCCTCATGCCCACCGCCCCGTAAGAGACCCCCAGTGAGTACCCAGGGCCCCTGAGGGCCCCTCTGCAGAATATCATGAAGCATGATTTGGGTTTGCCTTTGTCTCCCTCCCCCCAAGGACAGCCCTTAGTAGGCCCACAAATCAATCAATCAATCAATCAATCCACAGTCATTAAGGCCACCCACTGAGTGGCTATTGCCATAGTCCAGTCAAAAGGGGATGACAAGGCTGTGATCCAAGGGTGGGGGTGTGCCAGAGGAGAGGAAGTCACCAGATCTGACCAGGAAAGATGCCCTTCCTTGTCCCTCTTCTTTCTCCATGCCGGCTCTGAAGCTGAGAAGCTCGAAGACCTGCACTCCCCCTCCCCCTCTTCAGGACCCTCTGCAGCCCTCCTCCCCCCATTCTCCTGGCCTTTCCTCCCGTTTTCTTCCTCAGTGGGCCCCAGCCCATGGAATTCCAGCAGGTTAATGAGGCTCTTCCTGCAGCCTGGCAGTTGGGATTAACCCCCTCGTGGCCACTTTGCCGGGATCTGCAGAAATAAGGGTCATTGTTTAGGGGGAAGTTGATCCTGCTCTGGGTAAGACCTTTCAGGGGAGAGTTCTGGCTGCCCCCCCTCCCCCCCTGACCTGGACCAGCCTTGGGGGGGGGGAGACTTTATGCCGGAAACAAAAGGTGGAACCAAGGAAGGGAAGTGGAGTTTGAGTACTGAAACACGGGGCAAAGTCATTCTGGCTTTTTCCTGCCCTAGTCCCTGAGAAAACTCTGCTTCTCTGGCTCTGTCCCCGGCAGTGACTGAGCCTGAAAGGATGGAGCCTTGTAGGCTCTTCCTCCACGGCCCACTCAGAGCAAGGGGCGGCCTTGCCCGGAGGGAAGCCCCATCCCACGTGCCAGAAGGCAGACGGACACACTTGTCTGGGGACTCCAATGCAACAAATTCCCTCCACTAGTGGTGGTAGTGGGGGGGAAGGGAATGAATGAGTGGGAAGAAAAGAGAGACAGAGAGACAGTGAGAGACACACAGAGAGAGACAGAGACAGGAGATGAGAGACAAACAGAGAGAGGAAGTCAGAGAGAGACACATACAGAAAGAAACAGAGATACACAGAAAGAGACAGAGACAGAGAAAGATGGGAGATGAGAGACAGAGAGAGGAAGACACACAGAGGGAGAGGGAGACAGAGAGAGACACACACACAGAAAGAGAAAAGATACACCGAAAGACAAACAGACAGAGACAGAAGGAGATGAGAGACAAACAGAGAGACAGAGACACACACAGAAAGAGACAGAGACAAAGAGAAGGAGATGGGAGACACAGAGAGACAGAGGGAGACAGAGACACATACACAGAAAGAGACAAGAGATGGACAGAAAGACAGAAAGAGACAGAGACAGAGAAAGACAGGAGATGAGAGGCAAACAGAGAGAGACAGAGGGAGATAGGGACAGACACAGAGACAAAGAGGCAGAGACAGACATAGTGGGATTCTGGTTGTCTGCCCCTGTTTTCCCTCCCAGAGTCCCCTGTCCTTTGTGGTCCATTGGTTGGAGGCTCCAAAACGTGCAGGGAGGGGCGGCTGGAACACTCCCTGGCACAACAGTGCTTTGTGCAGCAGCTCTCCCCTCACATCGGCCCTAAATTGGCCTGTCATGGCCTCCCTGCCCTTATCTCTGTCTCCTGCTTTACCTTTCTGCCCCATAAAGTGATTCTAATCAAGAAAGAACCCCTTTATTGTCAATCTACTAATAGAGGCATTTCCACTAGATTAGAAGGAGTTCTCGATCATTTTAGAAGTGAAGCTTCTTGGACAAAGTGCAGTGATAATGTTCAGGGATTGGCTGAGAGATTCAGTCACATTGGGTCAGCTCGGGCTCAGACCCTTATTTTCATGGGGCCAGAGTTCCAGCCCAACCCCTGAGAAAAAATGCTTGGGGTGGGAGAAGAGTTCGAGAGCCTCTGTCTGCCCAAAGACCAGAGTGAACTTGTGAACTTCAGAGAAGTAGGATGACTTGACTTCTCTTCTTCCTCTTCCTCCTGCTCCTGCTCCTTCTCCTCCTGCTGCTCCACTTCCTCCTTGTCCCCCTTTTCCTCTCCTCCTCCTCCTTCTTCTCTTCTTCTTCCCTCTCCTCCTCCTCCTTGTCCTCCTTCCTCCTCCTCCTGCTGCTGCTCCTTCTTCCCCTCCTCCTTTCCCCCCATCTTCCTCCTCTTCCTCTCCCTCTTTCTCCTGTTCCTTTCTTCCTCCTGCAGCTGCTCCTCCTCTTCCTTTTCTCTCCCCTCGTCTTGCTCTTCCTTCTCCTTTTCTTCCTCCTCCTCCAAACTCAGCCTTCAGAACTGTAGGGACTGGGCAGCAGCATTTGCTTTGGTTGCTGTAGACCAACTAGACACACCAAACAAAGTAAAGGCAAGACTCTAGGAGGAGCCCAGAAGAGAGCCTTCTCAGGGCTGGGAGCCATGGAGAGCTGCCATCAGTCCCCTTGCCACACGCGCTCTTTCCCCTTGAGTCTGCTTTCCCCTGAACTCAGGAGCTATCTGTGGGAAACTGTGTCCAGCTTTTTAGGGGATATGCCAAAGGCTAATCAAGCGTGATTGGCTAATTAGTGCATGTCCTTTGCTGGAGGATCGACAAATGGGGGTCCATGAACATTAGAGAGACGCTTTAAGGCCCTCACTCACCCTGAGGGGAGATATAGGTCTGCCCTGTGGGGACTGAATTTGGTAGTCCAGGTATGACTTGGAACTCCAGGATCTGCCCTCTGTGTATATCGGGTCTTGGAGTCTATTCTCCCTTTCCTAGGAGCACCCCTGCATAGCCTCTCTCTTGAACAGGTCAAGTTCATTCTAAGGAACTCTCCAGACAAAAGACAAAAAGAGTTCAGAGCTCAGATGACAGCCCTTAAGGCAAGAGTCCACCTTCCCTAGGGTCTACCCAACCCCAGTCACTGAAACCATTCTGGAAGAGAGCTGTCTGGGAAATCCAAACAGCCAAGCACTCTGGGTCAGACCAGAAATCAGACTTTTCTTTTGTCCTCCAAACGAGGGGCCCTTGGACATCTCTACCCTCTGCAGGGACACATCAAGGCTCTTGGCTCCAGAGGCGTGCGCCGATGGGGAGAATCTTTGACCAGCACCTTGATACCCATTTCATTTCATCAAGTGAGATTCAGCCTGTCGTTCTAGAACATCCAAAGCTTCTTTAATCCTGATATTTGCATCCAATATGTCCGCCACCCTTCTTAGCTGTCTTCCTTCTTCAGATTTGATAAGTATGATAAGAACCAGGAGCAAGGGGGGTGTTTCAGAGAACTGGATTTGGGCTTGGTTTTAGGGTAAATCTTGAGTTCTCCCAAAGCAGAAAAGACTGCTGGGAGTGAGTTCAGGGATGGGAGAGGGTTCTCCTTTCCCTCTGGAGAACTTCTTTTGTTCAAGGGTCCCTAGATAACCTCTGAGGTCCTTCCATCTCCAAGTCTGTCACTTGGCTTCTTAGACTGAAGCCTGCTCTGCCTGACAGGACTTGGGTGGGGATCAGAGGCTGCCCTTTGTTTGTCCAACTCTAGATAAATAAATAGGAGCTTGGCTTCTGAAGCTTCCTTGATGCCATTTATCTTCAATTTATTTGTGTCATTTAGATAGCTCCTGTTGATTTGCAGGCCAGATCAGGACAAGGGCACCAGGGAGAAGTTCCCCTGTGCTCCCTGCCATCCAGGAGAAATTCTAGATTTTTGTCCTCTGTAGAAATTAAAAGCGTCTCCACCGTGCTGGGCTTGGGGCTTGTTACCGTAGGTGTTTGCTAGAGCCTTGGATGAGCTTAAGAACAGGTTCAGCAGGTTTGGGTGTGGAGACTGTCTACACAAAGGGCTGCTATCCCACTTGAACCTGGAGCTAGCCCCATGAAGTCTGCTGGGGTTAGGGATGCAGGTAGATTTTTAAAGCTTGCCAATAGCAAAGTGTCAGGGAGCCAGAAAGTGGGCAGGGATGACTCAGAGCAGAGGATTCTGGGAAGTTGAATTTTGCTTCTAGCTTTTTTGTTATCACAAGATAAGAAAAACTGCTATGATGATTTCTTTCCTCGGGGTTTGTTTTTGGCTGACTGTTCCCTACTTCTGGTATAGACAGAGCAGTTTTCTCAAGCAGTTTAGTGACTTCTCTTGCACAACTCCAAGTTATTTTCCTTAACACTTTGACTGAATAAGCCCATTGCTTTCAATGAATTCGTGTGCCTGTTTTCCCACAATCCCTCCCCAAGTGAATTTTCCTCTTTCCCAACCTTGTTAGCTTTCTGGGTCACCAGGTGGCCCAGATCAATAATCTTTGTCTTAGATAGAAGCTATTCTCTCATTCCTCCCTTGACCTTCTTCTTTCTCACAACCTCTTGCTACTTTTGGTTTTCTTTGCCCACTTTGGCTAGTTACAAGTGCACGTTCCTGACACTCTTCTCATGGGATCTTAGCACACCTTTGGATTTATCCTGTTCCCGGCCTTATTTTCCATTCTCTGTTCATCCATTTTCTATTCCAACCCCTCAGGTAGCTGCAGGGTTCCCTGTGCATAAACACCGGTCTCTTGAAGGAGTTGCTATTTTTCTTCCTTACTGGGAATATTTTTTCTTTGTTCTTTCAGAATTCTTTTTTTTTCCTGAGGCAATTGGAGTTAAATGATTTGTCCAGGGTCACACAGCTAAGAAGTGTTAAATGTCTGAGACCAGATTTGAACTCAGGTCCTCTTGACTTCAGGGCTGGTGCACTATCCCCTGCACCACCTAGCTGCCCCTCAGAATTCATTCTTGAGCCGCAAACACTGCATCTCCTGGGCTGTCCTTCCTGATAAATCTTTAGTTGCCTCCCTAGAAACCAGTCCCTCTCTGTTGGTGAGAATAAGTTACAAGACAGAATTTCCCTTTGTTGGTTCTTTTTCCCTTCGGGGGGGGGGAATCTCAAGATGTTTCTAGCTATTCTGCTTTTAATAGAGGGCGCCTCCTTGGTTATCTAGACAATGGAAGTTACCCATCATATGTCGTTAACCTCCATTAACCTATTCTATAAATCTTTGCAGAGTTTTACAACATGTTTTCCTCAGTTGACCCAGCTGAGAAAGAAAGAGGTCCTGAGTTGTGACCATGGCAGCCTTTAATCTGCTCCTTTTCCCATGAAGTCCTCCATAAGTGGTCCAGAAACATGTCTGCACATCCTCTGAAAGACAAAGCATCGCCTCTTTCTGTAAGCAGGCTCCATAGGCTCTCTCTCAAGGGCTGCAATCAGCAGAGCACATCCTACAGATTCTAGAGATGGGATTCCCATTGGACAGTTCCCTGGGCACCTCTTCAGGG
>JAJPUD010003134.1:207420-238305 GCA_023553655.1 Myrmecobius fasciatus | reverse complement strand
GGTGTCTAAGTCTCATTGTTTAGTGCTAAGCCCCAAATACAACATTTGGAACCAGAAATTGCTCTTCTAAACCTTAGCATTTTCATAAAAGTCATATTGTAAAAAAAAAAAAAAAACCTCAAAACCCAAAAAACCCAAAACAAAACATAGATTTCCCCTCCCTCCAAAAAAGAAACTTTCAAGAAAAAAAGAGAAAGTTTAAAAAATATGTTTTAGTCTGTATTAGGACACAACCAGTTCTTTCTCTGGGTATGGATAGCATTTTTCATTAGAAGTCCTTCAGAATGTTGGAGGGAATGTGGGAAGGCTGGGACACTGATGCATTGTTGGTGGAACTGTGAACGGATCCAACCATTCTGGAGAGCAATTTGGAGCTATGCTCAAAAAGTGATCAAACTGTGCATCCCCTTTGACCCAGCTTCTGGGTTTCTACTGGGCCTATATGCCAAAGAGATCTTAAAGGAGGGAAAGGGCCCCACATGTGCAAGAATGTTTGTGGCAGCTCTTTTTGTAGTGGCTAGAAACTGGAAACTTGAATGGATGCCCACCAATTGGAGAGTGGCTGAATAAATTATGGTATATGAATATTATGGAATATTATTGCTCTGCGAGAAACGACCAACAGGAGGATTTCAGAGAGGCCTGGAGAGACTTGCATGAACTGATTCTGAGTGAAATGAGCAAAACCAGGAGATCATCATACACAGCAACAACAATATTACATGATCAATTCTGATGGACATGGCTCTCTGCAACAAAGAAATGTCTCAAACCAGTTACAATTGTTCAGTGAAGAAAGCCATACACACCCAGAGAGAGGGATATGAAATGTGGACCACAACATAACATTTTCATGCTCTCTATTGATGTTTGCTTGCATTGTGTTTCCTTTTTCTGATTTTTTTTCTTGTAGATACAATTTTTCTTGCACAACAATGATAATTGTGGAAATATGTATACATATATTCAACTTGTCAAGTGTTTTAACATAATTAACACGTAGTGGACTTCCTGCCATCTAGGGGAGGGGAGGGGACTGGGGATAAAATTTGTAATGGAAAGCTTTGTAAAGATCAATGCTGAGGAACTACCCATACATATATTATACAAATAAAAAGCTTTAATAAAAAAAAAAGTCCTTCAGAGTAGTCTCGGATCCTTGTAATCCTGGTATTGTTGAGAAGAGCAAAGTCTTTCAAAGCTGATCGATCATCCCACATTTTTACTATTACTCTGCTTACAATACATTTCACTTTTCCTGAGGAGCTTTTAGGCTTTTCTGATATATTCCTCTCATCATTTCTCCAAGAACAATAGTATTCCATCATAATCACATGACATAGTTTATTCAACCACCCCCCAATTGATGGGTATCCCCTCAATTTCCAATTCTTTGCCACCACAAAAAGAGCTGCTAAAATTTTTTCTACATATAGGTTCCTTTTTTTAAAAAATTAGATTTTAGATATTTAACATATTATTTAATTGCTTTCCCCCCCAAAAAAGTTGGGATGATTTACTTTTGTCCTATGCAGTTTTTATTTATGAGTTCAAAAACAGGCTTTAAAAAGCCCATTGTGTTTCAAATGAAGAAACACCTTTAAACCTCATTGAATGGATAGTAATAGCCCCAGCCCAACCCTCAGTGACTCATTGTTTAGATTTTGATGACTTACAATGAATATAATTAGCAATTGTTTTCTATTCTGGCTAGAAATCCTGCGGGTCTTCCCCAATATTTTTGTGGTGTGTGGTAAACTGTACCTTTTGTCTCCCTTCTTACCTAGCTCTTAGTCATTGAATGGGTGTTGCCTCAAATAAACTGAGACCTGGGAAAGACTTTAATGTAAAAAGGCCCATGCATCCCAGGTCATCATTTGGCTTTTTTTGTCTGGCTACTGGACTTCAACGACTTTGGAGGAGAGAGTGAGGCTGGAGACCTGCAAGTCAAGACATCCCGATGTCTTTGGTCCTCTTTGACAGGGAAGAACAGCAATGGACACCCAGAAAGGTGGGAGAAGATCCAGGGAGAGTTAGAGCATTCCTGTTGGGAACTCCCAGCTCTGGAGCAATGAAGCAGCTATTCATAACAGAGAACAGAGCCCTGTTGTCCTCCTGGGGCATTCATCCAAGACGTGATAGACTCCTCTCAGGACTTGTCCAAACGGATGACTTGTCCGTGGCTTCCATGGTGCTGACAGGAGGGATCAACAAAGGATTGCCAAAGATGATGACCCGGGATCAAGTCCACGGGGGCAAACACCTACAAAGCCAGTGGGGGATGCAAACACCTGCAAGAGAAGATGGCACCTGAGTGGGATTTGGGGTTTGGAACTTTCTGGTCATTTGAAGTGCAGGGAAGACAAGCTTCACATTTAGGATGGACTGTGACTGATGCATTGGCTTGGTCTTAATTGACTTTATGCAGATAACATTAGCACTTACCCCCAGGGTGTTGAGGGACAGAGGATATGCTGTTTGTACTTAGCCAGCATCTGGCACATAGTGGGCACTTAATAATTGCTTGTTATCTTTCCTTCTGAAAGAAGTGAGCTGTGAAAGCTGTCTCACAAGATGGAGACTGTGTTCTAAAGACTGAGTGAAGGCCCATTGGGCCCCAGGGCCAGGTTTCTTTCTCCAGAAATCTCTGCTTTACAAGGAGTGGGACTTTTTCTTTGGGAGACTAAGTTGGGGCCCCCTTGGCACAGAAACTCCCATACAAGGTCATTTAGTAATCCTAAAGATGTCGTCGGTTTGAAAGTTTTTCCTCATTTCTGACTTAGAATGGGAGGTCATTTGTCCTGGCTAATCAAGGCAAAGGTCCAGCCTATAGGGAATGTTCGCCCAGGCCCCTGTATAATTTTTGTCTGTTAATTGGTCCTTGCCTCTCCTCCCCTAACTGCTCGTGGGGAGGGGGATGCCCTTTCTGGAGAGATTGTGATAAAATTCCTTTCAGCTTTTGCCTTGAGAAATCCCCTTAATTTACTTGATTTATTTGAGTTGTTGGTCTGGTCCCATACGCTTCCTTCCTTAAAAAAATAGTTCTTGATGAATATTCCCTATTTAAAAGGGGAAAAAAAGAGGGCTAGGGTTAGAGGCAAAATTGATGGGGTGAATAAGATCCCTGCAAAAGACTAGGCCCTTGGTAGCTAGATGGGCCATGGGGAGCTGGCCTTTGCTGAATTAATTTAAGTGGGTCTTCCTTGAAGGGAGCCCCAGGTGAGTTCCCATAGTAACTGTATACACTCTGGAGGCCAAGCTGTTATTACTCTGGGGCAAGCCCGAGGGCCATTGGTAGGGCTATCTCCTCCTTCCCCGAGCCCTTGTCATCCTAAGGGGGCACTTAGGGCCCACATTCAGTTTTTGTAGAATTCTTTGTACTGACAGGCCGAGCCCTAGAAACTTTGCTGACTGCCAGACAGTCAGTGATAAGAGGGTTTCTGGGGGAAATGGTGAGGGGCTTATCAGACTTCTCCTCAGTTCTGCCTCTGGGCCCTACAATGAGCAGATCTCTGTCTTTTCCTAGAAATTTGTCTTCTGGCTCCTGGTTCTTCGCTAACTCCTTTTGAAACTTAACCTGCTTCAAGAGGCATCACAATTACAATAAACTTTGTCCCTTGACTTGGAGATGGGACAAGCCTGCAGATTCTTTTGAGACCCCTCTGCCACTGATCTGTGGCCCCAACCTCTTGGGATCTCCTTTTGAGCCCTCCCAGAACAGTGCCATTGCTGAGGTCCTGGTATCAAGGTAGGCATTGGCAGAGAAAACTCAGTCTGGAAGCCTAACTACTCCTGGAGGCAGGCAGGAAGGAGCACTGATAGGATGATAAGCAGGAAGGAGCACTGATGATAGGATGATAAGCAGGAAGGAACACTGATAGGATGATAAGCAGGAAGGAGCACTGATTGATAGGATGATAAGCAGGAAGGAGCACTGATAGGATGATAAGTGGACTCTTGATTTTGTTTTGTGTTCAAGGGGACTTTCATCATAGCCCCACTGAGAAAGAGGTCTCTGGAAACCCCACCTTTATTGTATGGCATCAGAAAGCCAAGTCAACCCTCTGGGGTCAGATCTGCTCATAGTGAAGAGCTTTGCTAACTCCTTGTTAGGACTGGCCTGCCATTGGGTATTCCCACCTTGTGGAGCCTTTCTCTTTGTTATAGCAAACTCTTTTTGGGTTGCTAAATCCCTTTCAGGGTTAGCCCTCCAGCCAATGATATAATCCCCTTCCCCAGCTAGCCCCCTCTTGAGGTTAGTCTGTTAATCTCTCTATGAATTTACCCCACCAGCCATGGCATGATTCTCCCTCATGGCATCTTCCCTTTGTGTGTCTTCCTCCTGGCTACCTAAGTTCCACTAGGGACTTTTCCCTTGTTAATTGGTAAAATCCTTCCCTTGCTAATTCCTCTTCAGAATTCAATTCTTCTTAGCAGTGTAATAAAATCTTTGCCTCTTGGGTGATGACTCATGCTTACAAATTCTTTTGGAATAACTCCTGTAACCCCAATATATTTTTGAGGTCTTCCCCTATACCCCATTATTCTGGTGACCTGGTATAGGAAGAGCCTGACTCAACAGCATCCAAGCATTAATAAATTATCTTTGGGGATGGCTTCATCCAACCAGCCCCAGCTCAACTATCAATCCCATGAATAATGACTGAGCACCCCCTATTCAGCTCACATTCACTGAGGAGGGGCTCTCATTTCCTTCCCTTCTGAATATTTTATGCTTTGTTGATTGTGCTGAGGTCCCAAGCCCATCAGTGCTCAATAGTCACAAAATCTTGTTTCTTGTTCCTGAATTTGTCCCCAGAACCAGAAGCAGCTGGAGCTTCCTTCTGCCTGCCTGGGAGTCTTTTTCTGGACAGAAGACACAACAAGGGTCACCTGTGAGGAAGATGTAGAAGATATTGCTGAACCCCAGGCCCAGCTAGCCTTCCCCAACCATCTCTTCTGCAACAGCCCAGCCCTTTACTCTAGTACCCCTTGTCCCTCCTATGCTAATCCTGCCCCAGCCCAAACACTACTCATCAGTGTCTCCCAATCCAAGGTTCCCAGAAGCTCTGTGGGTGAGCCCAAACATGAGGAAATCCTGAAAGGATTGCAATCCAAGAAAGGAATAAAATCCCAAGACTGCACAATCAAGACCTCCTTCCTCCTGGGCAAATCGATTGCCCAATTCACGTGAGTGGGGTGCCCATGGGGTGGCTGTGACTACTCTTGGGGTCCTAGAATTACACTCTCCTTAATACCAGCTCATGATCCTCCTCTCTCCCCCCCCCCCAGTTAACCTTTCCTCCCTTAATTAACCAACTCTTTTTTTTTTTGAACAGACATCTACTTGAATGGCCTTGAAAGGACAGTGGCCACAAAACATTGAAGTAAAATTCTGGGCAAACCCCCTCAATTTGCCTCAGTTTCCTCAATGTCAAAATGTCGATCAAAATAGGCTCGTGGTTCTTGTAAGGATAAAATTCTTTGCCTAGCACACAGTAGGTTCCTTTCTGAAAGCAAGAAAACTGATTAAGCTAAGGCAAGTCCTAAGCAGTGATGAACATATGAATTGCCCCAAAACTTCCAGCTGAGGAATGGCCAAAGCATGCTAGCAAGAAATTTTCAGAAGAGACTTTGTGATGAGGGAAAATTTCTGAGACAGAATAATTTTTCTCAGCTCAGAGATAGAAACCCTGTTCATCAAGAATTATCAAAAAAATAGAAGCAATAGTTCTTTCTCAATAAGCACTTCTTGCTATCTACACATTAATGTCACTGAAAATTAACTTTTACCAATGAAATAATCACAAAATTTAATTATTTGTAATATTTTATTTGTGAAAAGGACTAATGCTAGGATCTCTTTGAATTATCATTGACATTGTACATGACTGTCTTCACTTTTTTTTTTTACTGTAACAAGCAAAGAATCCTCTGTATCCTTTCCACAAAGATAAAGAATATAACAATTTTATGAAGAAAGAAAATCTCCATCTTCTTTCTCATTCTCTTTTCCAGCTTTTAACTAGTCATGACAGGAAAATGGCCTTCTTAAGTCATCATTCTCAAAAGTACCTCTACAGTTTCATTCCTTAGAAAATTCTTTTTGTAAACCATTTCTTTTTTTTGTAAAACATTTCTTCATAGCTATTCTTTATTATCTTCTCAATCATTTCTCTCAAACCATTTCTATTAACTTCCTCTTCTCAATTTTTCAAAAATTGTCATCCAGGACTGATACAGTCTAAACATTTCATTTTGCTCTTAAAGCTACAGAGACATTAATTGTTGCACCTTTATACTGTAACCTTACCACTCTCTGCCCCAGATCTGAGGTGTGTGTGTGCCTTAATATCTTAAAATCGAATATTCTGAGAACAGAATCATATTCTCATTCCTTAAGGCTGCTAGTCCACTTACCTCTGGAGCTCCTGTCCTCATGACCATGTGCAAACTAGCTCCCTCAGCCTAGTCTACTGGCTGTCCCCAGGCATCAGATTCAGGTCATCTCATCATTTGTCTGCCCCAGAATTGGTAACCCTCCTCCCACATCATCATTCCATCAGTAGAACACCTTAAGGAGCAAGCTCTCTCTCTCCCCCTCTCTCTCCCTCCCTCCCTCCCTCCCTCTCCCTCTCTTTCTCTGTCTCTCTCTCCCTCCTTCCCCCCCTCTCTCTTTCTCATTCTGTCTCTGTCTCTTTGACTCTATCACTCTCTCTGCCCTTCTCTCTCTCTCTCTCTCTCTGTCTGTCTGTCTCTCTCTCTCTCTTTGTCTCTTTCTGTTTCTCTCTGTCTCTCTCTCTCCCTCCCTCCCTCTCTGTCTCTGTCTCTCTGTCTCTGTCTCTCCCTCCCTCCCTCCCTCTCTGTCTGTTTCTCTGTCTCTCTGTCTCTCTCTCTTTTTCTCCTCTCCCTCCCTCCCTCCTTCCTTCCCTCTCTCTCTCTCCCTCCCTCCCTCCTTCCTTCCCTCTCTCTCTCTCCCTCCCTTCCTCTCTCTCTGTCTCTGTCTCTCTCTCTCTGTGTCTGTCTGTCTCTCCCTCCTTCCCCCCCCCTCTCTTTCTCTCTCTCTGACTTTCTTTCTCTCTGCCCTTCTCTCTGTCTCTCCAAAGTCTTGGGATGATGGAGTATCCTGGAGAGGAGAGTGGCCAGCAGCGGTCAAGGCTGCAGGAAGCCAAGAAGACAGGGCACTTCCAGCAGAATGAGGAAGTCAGAAGCCAGATTGTGGTGGGTTCAGAAGAATGAGGAAGAAGAAGGGGTGGAACTTGGTTTAAGAGACTTTCTCAAGCAGTTTAGCTGAGGAGAGAAGGGGAGATAAAGGCTGAAAGCCATCATCCAGGATTGCTGGATCTGGAGAGAGTGGAGGAGGAATCGGAGTGTTTTTAGCAGGGAAGGAGGCACTAAAGAGAATGGGTATAGTGGTAGGGGAGATCTGCTGGGGAATTCAGGAGGCTATTGTGTGGGACCAGAGCACCAGCTCAGACAAATCAAGGAGATTTCTCCAGGCAAAGCAGAGAGGAATTTATTATGATCTGGAGAGAAAGGGCGTCTCCCTCCCAACAAGGAGAGGTGGGGCTCAGTTGACAGACCAGGATTATATAGGGGTCTGGGGTAGCACTCCCTATAGACTGGACCTTTGCCTGAATAGCCAGGACAAATGACCTCCCATTCTAAGTCATAAATGAGGAAAAACTTTCAACCCGACCACATCTTTAGGATTACTAAATGACCTTGTATGGGAGTTTCAGTGTCAAGGTGGACCCACTTAGTCTCACAAAGAAAAGGGCTCCGTGGTTCTACTGATCTCTGGAGAAAGAAACCTGGCCCTGGGACCCAGCCAACCTTCCCTCCATTCTTAGATCCCTGTCCCCATCTTGTGAGATGGCTTTCACAGTTCAGTTCATTCAATGCCCTTCTCTTTCCTCAGTCCAAAGCTTCTCACCACAAAGTTTATACATTTCTTTAACTCCCTGATGGACTTCACTCTCAGGGTCTGACCTGTCCTCCCAGGCTCTGGTTCCCAGCCTTGGTTCTTGAGCACCATTGATCGCGCTAATCCCACGACTGTACCTGCTAGCTTAATGATTTTGGACAGAGTTTTCTGGACCATATTGGTAGTAAACTGCATCATCCAGGGGACACATAACTCCACTGAGGGCTATCAGGAGAGACCCTAGAGCCCGTCTCCAGCAGGCTCCTCCAAACGAAGCCCACCAAGAGGTGCTAAATGGGAAGGTCCAAGTTTGAATTAGAACATGTGCTAATTTGTCTGGTGTCTTGGTTAAACCTTTTCTTAAGGCAAGAGTTGTAATGCTCAGGGAGAAACTGAGGCAGTATCACACATTGGAGAGTAGATAATACTTTACTGATGTTAATTGAGACTTTAGAATCCATAACTGTGGATCGGGACTGCAGTCCATTGAGAGTTTAGACTGGCAAACATTAGCCAGCCATCTGGATCTCAAGTAGGTTCAGCAATTAGTAAGTTTATAGGGCTCTGGCTCTCAAAGGAACAAAGAGCTCAAGGAGCAGAAGGAGGGGTTGGAAACTGGGGGGGATTGGAGTTCCAGGAAGGACTATCAATTTAATTCCAACAGAGACGGGGTGGAGGAAACTGGGGACAAGCCTGGCAAAGGAACTGGGAGATAGTAAGTCTGAAACCAAAAGATAAGGGGTAGGTGGGGGTGGGCCATCAGGAGGGTGTATGACTCCTTTGGAATGCTAGCCCAATTATTCCTGATGCTCAGGAAGTGGGGGGGGTTGCTGCTGAGGCAGAACAATTAAGGGAAACTGAGACATGGAACTGTGGCACAACATAGTATTTTCTCCTGGAAACAGTCTTTTTCCAAGGGACTATTAACTCTGAAATCACCCAGACTGTTTGCTGTCTTCCTTTGGAGGGATGACTAGGCCAAATACTTACCTACTTTAGGATATAAGAATATCCTTTTTTTGAATTGTGCTCAGGGCTTCTACTGAGCATTTGCTCTGATTATAAAAACTTACATTAAGAGAAAAAAGCAGGGACATGATTATAATAGCATTAAAACAGGCCTTGGCCTGAGAGCACATGCATGATGGTAACAATTCCACCTTAAACCAGACTCAGGAATGATTAGGTAGCTTCCTATACAAAAGAGCATCACTGGGAAACTGAGTCAGAAGGATCCCATATGAAGCAGAGGCCAAGGTCGTCCTCAGGACTCTTGCCCGGAGACTAACTTCCCCCTGAAACAATTCAGGATCACATTCCTCTGAGTATCTTGGGACATATTCCTTCAGGGGGTGGATCACTGGCTTGATGATCTATCAGAGGGTCCTACCTGAATGTAAAACTCCAAATAAGATCAGCTACACCCCAAGGCATCTTATCTCCATAGCAAATCCCATCAGTCCAAGCTTCAGGTGAATTTAGCCCTCAAGGATCACATGTCCTAAAGAGGTAGTGACTATGACCTTACATTGAGAGCAGTAAGAGATTTGTCCTAGAAGGTTCACAGCTTATCTTTCATATCTAAGTACTTGGTTTTAAGTGCAACATTACACAAATCATTTTGCTTTTAAAATGTCCAAAGAGAAAAAGGCAAAAACTATTATTCTGAGTCCCTTTAAATAATGGGTATAACTTTAAGATGACTCAATATAACCAATTAGAACTCATACAGAATATAGAATATTCTAATTTCACATAAAAGAACCCTATTAGAATTAACATTAATGATTTCTTTTTCTTTTTTTTTTTTTTTTTGCTGAGGCAATTGGGGTTAAGTGACTTGCTCAGGGTCACACAGCCAGGACACGTTAAGTGTCTGAGGCCAGATTTGAACTCAGGTCCTCCTGACTTCAGGGCTGGTGCTCTATCCACTGCACCACCTAACTGCTCCTGATTACTTCATTCTCAAAAATATGCTAATTCAACTTCCTCCAATTGAGGAGTCCCTTTAAACTTTTTTTTTGGAAATATAAATAACAGGTACAACATTAATGCTGTTAAGTACAAACATTCCCATCTCCTACCAAAACATTCTAGAGATTATAAATTGTCCTTAATGGTCCCTTCTTGAGGTCCTCCACAGGTCCTGTAAGCCTGGCGCCCTTCAGCTTTCAGACTGTAGTCATCTGTCAGGTCTGGCAAGGTCCTTCCCATTTGGTTTCTTCCAGGACTTAGGAAGCACCCACTCTCCTGCAAACTGCAGACTCCAAAGGTGTTGTCTGGGTCAGCAAGGGCTAAAAAGGGATGAGGACACGGCCAGGATATAATTCCTTTGTTTCAGAAGAGGGTCTTTCCTTTCTCTTCCCAAATAAAATGCACCAATCTCATATGAGGAAAATCCCAGGTCGCTTCTGGGGACAGTTCTAATTCTTTAACAAAGCAACAGGCAAACATTTGGTCCAAGGCAATGGAGTCTCAACCACCAATTTAGTATTCATTTATCCGATTCATTCTTTCCACTCTCTCAGATGAGGGCCCATGCCCCGGTGTAAGGAATTGCTGCTCATTCTGCAGCCCTTCCCTGTTGTCTCTTATAAAACCCTAAAAGTAAATTATGTTCCTTTATCAGATCAGGAGTCTCTGCTGTTCCACACTTAGGTGCAGTTTGTTCCAATGCTATTCCACTAACCCCTCTTAAAGCATCAGAGCTCAGGGGAAAGCTTCCACCCATCCCCTTGTATCTCAGTTTCCCCTCTGGCATCATTTCATTAAAATCTAACCTAAATATTGGAGCCAGGCTCCCTTCCTGTGGAAGGACACCTCGATATCTTCCTATTTACCTTTAGACATGTTACACACCTTTCGGATACAATTTGTTCTTCAATTATACACATCCCCGTTCGCCAGATTTTCTTGCTTTTACTTCTTTGTTAAAGGGAGAAAGAAGACAAATCTTAAGATCAATATTGTAAATAGCTTTGGATCAAATTTCACTGAATTTGTGCCACATATCCAGCTGCGCCGACAAAATGTTAGGGCACAGCTCATATAATTTTGACAAATTACCCAATATACAATTTAGCAAGCAACAGAGTAGCTTAAAGATATTTCCTCTTATTAGGAGATACAAACATGTGATGTCTTTCGGTAAATTACCAGACAACCAACATTTTTAACTTCAAATCAAATACAGGTCTGAATTCCTAGCAACAATACTTCAATATCAATGCAGACATTTCTAAACTCTTATACCAGAATAAACAAGTTCACCGTTTTAGCACACAAGAATTAATAGTAATTATCCCATACAATTTCAGAATCAGAATTCCAATGTAACCCACAAAACCCCAAAATTTGATGTTGAGGAAAACTGCCCTTTCAAGTCTGACCACAGGGTTTTAAGAAATTGGCAGACTCGAAGACCCTGGGGGAAGAGAGTCAGAGAAATTGGGACCCAGGTGTCTGGCTAAGGTCTGTGGCCCAGTGGCTGTCTCTAGGCTAGAAATGTTGGGGAGGGGGCCCATGTCAAAAAGGCTGGGGTACCAGCAAAAACTCCAGGAAAATTCATGTCAGTCAGGGCCACCTCCCAAGCCAAGATAGATTCCACAAACCACAAAGCTTGGAAAAACCCCGAGAGAGCAGTTTGTTTTTGTGTTTGGGTTTTTTTCCTCTTCTGCAGTTTCCCTCAGAAGGCTTTTAATCGAGTAAATTAGCCCTACTTAAAAACACAATAGACCATCTCAATTTAGCTGACAGTGCCAAGCAATTTAAAACCTATTCTCAAATCCCCCAGAATCTGCTAAAATGTTTTTAATGGTTCTATAACTTAACAATTTCTGCAGACTCAAACTGGCCAGTTCTGGGTCCACAGAAATGTCATTTTTCACTTCATTAATTGATTTTTTAAAAAGTGATATTGCATTAAAAGCACACTGCTTTTCCATCCCCCCCCCCGCCAGTTCTCAAACTCTCTTATCTCTTTCAGTCTATGCTCTTCTCATTCACCCATTCTTAAACTTTCTCACTAACCTTTCTATATACATCAGTTAAAGATCTTCTTTTTCCAGCTCAGCCTGATCTTTTCCAAACCAGCCACAGAGGCTGACTCCTTATCTCCCACTCGCCTTGCTAACTTTTAACCCAGAACACAGATGCAAAGCAGACATACAGAAATCACACAGACACACACAGAGAAATCTATTTTACATACAGATTTAAGTCGGACATACTCAGTTAGCCCTGGGAGTGTCTTTCCCATACAGAGCAATAATATTTAATCATTTTACTTTTTGCCCTTCTATCTTCCCAAGGGACTATCTTTTCCTCAGAAGGAGGCTTTTGTCCGAGCTCTTCCAATTTGAATATTTGATGAGACTTTTCAGGATTAAGTGTGCTTAGATCCCTGTTTCCCACATCCAATTTGGCAGAGTTATCCCCAGTCCCAGTCACCCCAAAAGGCCTATCCTGTCCAGAGCACCCCTGCAGAGTCTGTAAGCCTTGACTCAGGGGTCTCAAGGTCTCACTTATCCTATGGCATCCCATGCATGAAAGTTGCCTGACTGATTGCCATCCAGTCCCAACCACTGGGGATTTGCCTCAGGTTTCCTGACTTTCTTTTTGCCTTGAATATCTCTTTTTTTGGGTCACTTGAAAATGGAAGCAGGGAAGGTCTCAGAAGTTCACAGCTGCCTAAAGCAAGGGAGGGTGCCATCCTGCTACTTCTTGAGACCCTGCCCACTCACCAAGTCATTCAATCCTGGACGAGCCCCCACAACCTGTGTGGGACAAGACCACCACCTCAAATAAGCCAAGATTCTTGTTGGGCGTTCTGGGCACCTTATCCTGGACAGGACATTGAGGAGTCAGAATGCATCCACAGGTGGGTGACTAGGTGGGGAAGGGGCTGTGTCTGTGCCATCAGAAGGTAGGGGGAACTGCTCCTTGTGTGGAGAGGCTCAGGGAAAAGGAGCCAAGAGGGGAGGAAGGAGAGAATTGCCATCAACTGACTGGGCAGGATTTGTTGTGATTCACTCCAGATTGGGGCAAAGAGAACTCAGCAGAAGTTTGATTTCCTAAAGGACAAGCTGTAAAAGTAGGTCCGCGCTGGGAGTTTCTGGTTTTCCATCTTCTGGAAGTCGTTCAGCAAATAAAGAGACCGATTGGGCCCCAGACAGAGGGGCTCCCCAGTCTCCTCCACCACCCCCATGGCTTCCAGACTAACTAGCTGTGCTAATGAGAAGCCACTGCCCGCACCTAATTAGCCTGAGCCACTAATGAGATGCTTCGGCAGTCTGGGGACCCCGGGGGCTGTTGCAATCATGGATGGAAAGCTCAAACTGGCAGAGGTGATTACCCGAAGAACCTTGGCTGCGGAGGAGCCCTGAGCCCTGTGGGCCCATTAAAGGGTTCTGGGGATTCCCGCTGAGTTCTGCTCCCCCCGTGGGCCACCTGTGCTCACCACATCAACCTAGTTCTTGGGAAGAAGCCTTTGGATACCTGGCTGCAACCTTTGCCCAAGACAGGTGCCCACCTCTGCTCCTGTTGGGGGGGGGGCTTCATCTCTTCCCCAACAAATCTACCGCTCCCATGATGTTCCAATGTTTCCAAATATGCCTTCACCCTGCTTAGGCCCACCAGACTTTGGTAAGATGCTCATCTCCATCCATCCCCCGAGGCCCATCCTCCCATTCTTCTGTCCATCAGTCAGTGAGCATTTATAATGTGCCAGGCTCTGTTGTGGGCACAATAGCGAAACAGTCCCTGTTTTCAGTGGGCTTACAATCCATAGTGTGAGAAAACACGTATAAAATCGGTGTATATTTTTTCAGTGGTGTCAGACTCTTCGTGACCCCATTTGGAGTTTTCTCAGCAGAGATCCTGGAGGGATTAACCATTTTCTTCTGCAGCTCGTTTTGCTGATGAGGAAACTGAGGCAGACAGAGTGCCGGTCACACAGCTGTCCGAGTGCGCATTTGATTTCAGGACCGTGCACTCGTGGTCCATCTGCAGAATACTCTGCCTACAAATGGAGCCCGCACATATCACCTAACATGGATGCATCTGGTACCTCCCACTACCCAGCTGGAGACAGCTTCCTCTCACAGCCTTCCTTCTCTGCAACGGCCAGGCTTGATCGCCCGGTTCACTCACTGCGGGGGTCAGGGAGGACTCTGCCGCCTTTTTGCTCTGGTTTTAAGAAATGGGCCCAGAGGAGATGTGTGCCATTCTTTCTGAGAGTATGAGATGGCACAAATGGGGTGGAAGGGCTAAGCCCCAGTACAAACAATCTGTACAAGTGGTGAAAAGAAAGTGGGGTGCTCACCCTCTTACCTGTGGGAACACCATCAGGGGAGGCTAGGTCTACTTTCAGAGAGCCTGGACACTCTCAAGCCTCCTTAGGGGTAGCAGAGAACTCTGGGGAAGGGGTGAAATATGGCATCCTTCAGGCAATGGGGGCCGGAGAAGCACATATTGTATATAGTGACACACATAAACTCTCAACTCCTCATGGGTACCCATACACTCTGAGGGAATAAGCTGCCCTCTTTTTAGTCTTGTTCAAAGGATTCAACTTCCTGACATGAATAGAGCATGTGCTACCCCAAAATCCACTTTATTGGTGAAAGGAGGGGATCAAGGACCACTGCTTTAGGATAGGTCAGATATGGATCCTGGCAACAGAGAGAAGAATATTCTTTCCTACTTCAGCTCTTATCTCCCAAGGAGAACACACCCTTTGAAGTAGAAATAGGAGGACAAAAATGGGTAAAGGAGAGTTGGTATGAAGAGGTAAGAAGAGAGAACTCAGACGTGTGGGAGAAGGATCAGAAAAGGAGAAAGGACTTGAGCTCTAAAAGGAGAGGCTTTCAGCAATGAAGATAGTCATATACATCCAGAGAGAGGCCTGAGGGAACTGAATGTGAACCACAACACAGCATTTTAACGCTTTCTGTGAATATTTCCATGCATTTTGTTTTCCTTCTTAGGTCGTTATTTTTTCTCTCTTTCTAGATCGGATGTTTCTTGTGCAGTAAGATAACTGTATAGATATGTATACATATATTGGATTTGTCATATAATTTAACATATTTAACATGTATTAGACTACCTGTCATATAGGAATGGGGGTTGGGGGAAGAAGGGGAAAAATTTGGAACAAAAAAAAGTTTTGCAAAGGTCAATGTAGAAACATCACTCATGTGTTTTGTAAATAAAAAGCTTTTAATAAAAAAAGGAGAGAATTTAGAGTGGTTTGGATTGGTGAATAGATTCAGAGATTGAATTTGGAGATGAAAAGAGAAATTTCAGAAAGTTTGAAGGAAGACAGGACAATTTTGGGGTCTGGAGTATATTTCTGGCTTCCATGAGAGAAGTCTCAGGGAGAATTAGCAAGGACTGAAGGATTAATGAACAAGACTGAAGAAATGACTCAAGAAGAAAAGGAGGAAGGGAACTGAGAAAGCAAGGCAGCAGCAGAGTAAGAAAAGGTAGGTGGAATATGCAGAGGGTGAAGCAAATTGATGGAGAGGCTGAGTGGGTGGGACCAGTTGATGAAATAGATAGGAGGTTGGTTTTGGAAAAGGTGACATGTGACTATAGAATTCTTAAGCAAAAAAAGATAAGCTGTTTAAGGTTGTCATTGCTAGTAAAAAATCAATGAGCTATAAAAGTTCTAACCTGGGGTGTAGGGATGAGGAGAAAATAGCCATAGTTACAAAAGAAGATTGTAAATCCCTATCAGTGTGAAGACCAGGGGGAACTTGCACTGACTTGCATTATGCAGAGAATATTTGTATTTCTGCAACAGCCAAATCCTTTTTGGGCTGACAACTCACCTAGAGGAAAAGATAAAGGAGGTCAGGTGATGCTTCCCCATGCTCCAGATTGTTGGGAACAATGAAATGTTCCTAAGAAAAGAGAAATGGAGAGTGGAAGAAGAGAGGAGAAAAGAAAGAAAAGGACAGCTGTACATGTAGAACTAAAAAGAGATTTGAGGCTCACTCCAGTTCTTTCCATCATGCCCTAACTGTTTTCCCACCCTGAGAGTGCACAGCTCCTCTGCCCTTCATTTCCCACTGCTTGTGACTCTGGGTTTCACTGCCACACCTCCCCTTAGACACTTTTTCTCCTGCTGCCACACAAGACAGGGATTATTTTTCCTTTTCCTTTGTGTATCTATCTCCAGTGCTTATCACAGTCCCTGGCACAGTATGCCCTCAAGAAATACCTGCTGCTTTGTTGACTTGAATTGGAGGGAGGTGGATGCTCTGAAGAGAAGGGGTTTGTCTTCTGGAGAACAATGGACAAGAGCCCAGAAGCTGTCAGGTGATAGGTTATCCACTAACAAAAGGAAGAAGAAGCAGGCTGATGAGTGAGTCCTTGCTTAGTGGTGCTGAGGCAGACCTGTTTGGTCCAAGAACCTAGCAGATATACTTCCAAAACTCTGCAACATCTGCTGGAGGGCACCTGCACATTTCAGGTGATTCATGTTGGCACAGATGATCTTGCCAGAAGGAACATAAAAGTGTGGTCAACAGTCATTCTCTATGGGACAAGAAAGTAGACCACAAAACCCAGGCTGTGCCATTCTCACCACTGCCCCCCAAGAAAAAGGAGGTAGAGAAGAAAATGTTGGCTTGGGAAGTAAAGCGCTACCTGAGAAGATGATGTCTGTGAAGGAGGTTTGGAATTTTGGGATTAATTCACAGTCCCGTGGAAGGCAAAAATGGGGTTCCAGAGACAAAGAATATTCAAGGGGTGGGAGATTTTTTCAGAGCCTCTGTCTTGAATGGAAACCCTCAGTTCTGGCTCAATAGAGGAGCAAATTGGGGAGGAGGGCAACTTCTGGTCCCAATTCAGAAGACAAACTCTAGGAAACCAGGCAAAGCTACCCCCTGAAAATATTAGGGGCCCCTGTGCTCAAAGCCAAGGCTCAGAGCTTCACAGGAAGCTTGGGACAGCACCACTTTTATCCCAGGAACAGAGCTCTATCATAAAATAAAATTAAAAAAGAGGAAATACTAAAAGAAAAGGAAAGAAAATGAGCAAGAAACAGAAAAGAACCTTGACCACAGAAAGCTATTATGGTGACAAAGCAGACCAAAACACAAATTCAGACGAGGACAGAATATCTACAAAGGAAATCTCAAAGAGTGAGATAAATTAGTCTCAAGCACAAAGAGGCTTCTTGGCAATGCTCATAAAAGACTTCAAAAGACAAATAAGAGAGATAGAAGAAAAAAAATGAGAAAAGAAATGAGAGGTATGCATGAGAAAGTCAACAATTTGGAAAAGGAAGGAAAAATTGTCTAAAGAAAAAGAGTAGAATAAAGCAAATGGAAAAAGAGATACAAAAGATAACTGAAGAAAATCATACATTAAAAACTAGAACAGGGCAAATGGAAGCTAATGACTTTGTGAGTCAGCAAGAATCAATCAAACAAACTAAAAAGAATGAAAAAATGGAAGAAAATGAGAAATACCTCATTGGAAAAATAGCTGATCTGAAAAATAGATCTAGAAGAAATAATTTAAAAATTGCTGGCCTACCTGAAGGCCACGACCAAAAGAGTCTGGATGGCATTCTACAAGAAGTCATGAAGGAAAACTGCCCCGAAAGTGTAGAAATATAGGATTCATTGAAAGAATCCATCAATCATTTCTGGAAAGAGATCTCACAAGGCAAACCCCAATGAACATTGTTGCAACACTCCAAAACTCCAATCCTAAGGAAAAAATACTGCAAGAAGCTGGACAAAAGCAATTCAGATATCAAGGAGCAACAGTCAGGATTGCCCAGGATCTGGCATACCTGGACTGGAATACCATATTCTGGAAAGCAAAGGACCTGATCTTATAACCAAGAATTAACTATCCAGTGAGACTCCTTATCATCTTTCAGGGAAGATTATGGAGCTTCAATAAAGTAAGAGATTTTCAGTCATTTCTGTTGAAAAAACTAGAACTAAACAGAAAATTTAATCTTCAAACACAGGACTCAAGAGAACCATAAAAAGGTAAACAGGAGAAAAAATATATTATTTAAATGTTAAACTTTTTACATCCCTAGATAGGAAAACAATATCTGTAACTGTATAAGTCATTGGGGCAGATAGAGGGGGGCATCACATGGACTGAGGGTGTGGTTGTGAATGGACTCTGATGTGATGACATCAAAGAAAAAGACATTAAGGGGTGAAAAAAGGTCTATACTGGAAAAAGAGGAAAGGGGAGGTACAATGGGAGGAACAATTAGTTCACATGAATATTACAATCAAGGGAAAAAAGGGAGAGGGGTGAGCATTGTCTGAAGCTTGATCTCATCAGTTTGGGCTCTAAGAGGGAATAACTTAATCATTCAGTTGGGTACAGAAATTTGTCTAATGCTATAAAGAAGTAAGAGGGGAAAGAGGAAAAGAAAAGGGAGAGACAGGATAGAAGGGAGGGCAGAAACATTAGGAAAAAGGTAAAATATGGGGAGGAGTGATAGAAGATAAGTTACTGAGTGGACTCATGACTAAGGGCAAGGTGGAAAGAAAGAACAAAAGTACATGCAGGGGAGAAAATAGGATGAAGGGGAATATAGAGCTGGTAATCACAACTTTGAATATGAATGGGATGGACTGTCCCATAAACCACAAATGAATAGTGGAGTGGATTAAAAAACAGGATCCTACAATATGTTGTTTACAAGAAACACATCTGACACAGAGAGGCACATACAGAGTAAAGGTAAAAGGCTAGAACAAAATTGATTTTATTAAAAGAGATAAGGAGGAAAAGTACATCTTGATAAAGGATATTGTAAATAATGAAGTAGTAATGATACTAAATTTGTATGCACCAAGTGGTAGAGCAGGCAAATTCCTAGAGAAGATTTTAAGCCAGTTACAGAAAGAAACAGACAACAAAACTATTCTAGTGGGGGACCTCAACCTTCTCCTCTCAGAATCAAACAAATCCAACCACAAAATAAACAAGAAAGAAAGTAGGGAAGTTAATAGGATCCTAGAAAATCTAGATATGATAGACCTCTGGAGAAAATTGAATAGGGACAGAAAGGAATACACTTTTTTTCTTGGCAGTACATGGCACCTACACAAAAAGAGATGGGTATTAGGACATAAAAACATCACAATCAAATGCAAAAAGGTAGAAATAGTAAATGCTTTTTTTTTTTTCAGATCACAATGCAATAAAAATATATTCAATAAAGGTCCAGGGAAAGACTGACTAAAAACCAATAGGAAATTAAATAATCTAATTCTAAAGAACAAATAGATCAAACAACAAATCACTGAAACAATCCATAATTTCATCCAAGAAAATGACAGTAATGAGACAATATACCAAAATTTAAGGGATTCAGCCAAAGCAGTTCTCAGGGGAAATTTTATATCTCAAAAGAACTGCATAAATAAAATAGAGAAAGAGGAAATCAATGAATTAGGCATGCAACTAAAAAAGTTAGAAAAAGAACCCCTAATTAAATACCAAATTAGAAAGTTTTGAAACTCAAAGGAGAGATTAATTAAATAGAAACCAAGAAAACTATTGAACTAATAAACAAAACTAAGAC
The DNA here is from genome assembly GCA_023553655.1 of Myrmecobius fasciatus. Classification (NCBI taxonomy): domain Eukaryota; kingdom Metazoa; phylum Chordata; class Mammalia; order Dasyuromorphia; family Myrmecobiidae; genus Myrmecobius; species Myrmecobius fasciatus. The sequence goes on along the minus strand of JAJPUD010003134.1, from coordinate 218,800 downwards.
TTGGTTTTGTAAAAGAAGCTAATAAAATAAATAAACCTTTGGTTAATTTGATCAAAAAAGGAAAAAAAAAAACCCAAATTACCAGAATCAAAAATGAAAGGGAAGAGCTTACCACCAATGAAAAAGAAATTAAAGCAATAATTAGAAGATATTTTGCCCAACTCTGTGGCAGCAAGTCTGACAATCTAACCAAAATGGATGATTATTTACAAAAATATAAATTGTCCAGGTTAACAGAAGAGGAAATAAAAATAATTAAATAGTACCATTTAGAAACAATCAGAAGGGGCAGCTAGGTAGCGCAGTGGATAGAGCACCAGCCCTGAAGTCAGGAGGACCTGAGTTCGAATCTGGTCTCAGACACTTCCTAGCTGTGTGACCCTGGGCAAGTCACTTAACCCCAATTGCCTTAGCAAAAAGAAAAAAAAAACAATCAGAGAATCAGGACTATTTTTCATTACTGTCATAAATATGACAAGGACATTTGGCCTGGAGGAAATTGATGCCCAAGGAACTAATGTCAAAGCATGGGGCCAGTATTGATTTGTAAGAATTGAAGCAAACTGACAAAGACTTGCAGGGAAAATTTGGTTCAAAAACTATTATTATTATAGAGATGATAATCAGAATGCATATTTAAGAGATCTCTCAACTGAAGAGAAAATAAATGAATACTATCTTTAAAAGAAATAGTTGAAATATAATGGCTGGGGAGCACTCACTCACAGCCCCTAACCCCTGTCGAAGGGATTCTCAGTCTAATTCTGTAGAGAGGATGACTTGTTATGGAAGGACTCTGCTCCTCTTGACAGAAAGTGCCCAAACTTTCTGTAACTGCATCCATTCTGCTCATCTCATGAAGAGAGGTTGCTTGTGTTTAGGGGAGTGTGCATTCAAAAGGCACTAACCAGCAACGTCGAGGCTTTCCTCTTTGTCTAGATTCAGATGAGAAGGCAAGGACTAAGCCTTCAGTGTGAAGACCTTAGGCTCTTCTTCCCACCAGGCACTGTCCGGAGCCCATGGTGCCGATATCTTTGCTTTCCTCTGACTTTTCAAGATATAGGTATAATTGAGGAAGTCAAAAGATGCTTAGAACTATGATTATGGCTAGTACAGAGTTAGTTAGAAGTATTAAAATAAGATTAATTATTTTTCTCTGCTTTTAGGTGAAGCAGTATTAGAGATGACTGTGGCCTTGTGAGCTTCAGAAAACTAAAAGGTGAAGAAGTACAGTCCTGAGCTGTCTATTTGACCCAGCAGAATGGAAATCAGCCCAGCAGTGGTAGACTATGCACTCACTCGCCCATCCGTCATTGTTCCAAATTCAGAAGCTAACTTGGTGGAGTGAATGTTCACATTAGCTGTGCCCAGTGTTCCCAGGGAATAAGATGGAGAGAGTGGGCCCCTAAGTCGTGGGGAGAAGGGGATGGTTGTTCTAGCTTTATCCCTGAAGTAAATATACTTTTGTAGGAGCTAATTAATGTTCATTGCTTCAGTGGAACTGAGGTGCTAATCATAATCAAAAGCTTGCAGGTAAATTGATTGATGAATTGAATCCATTGGGTCAAGGTCAGTGAAGAAGACAGACAATTTTCACAGAAAAAATTTAATAGATAAATAGGATCTATTTATGGGATGGGAAACAATTCACAGCATGATACAGAGATGTGGTGTGGAGCAGCAGGGGAGGGCAGTGGAGACTTCAGTGATGTAGACATCTGTTGGAGCTCTCTTTCTGCCAAAATTGGTAATCTAACAATTTATTGTTGTTGTTCAGTTGTTTTCAGTTGCACCTGACTCTTCCTGACCCAATTTGAAGTTTTCTTGGTAGAAATACTGGAATGGTTTATCATCGTTTCCCTTTCCAGCTCATTTTACAGATAAGGGAAGTGAGGGAAACAGGATTAAATGCCTTGCCCAAGATCTCACAGCTAGGAAGGATCTTGAGGCTGGATTTTAATTTGAGGGTTTTTTTTTTTAATTTGAATCTTCCTGACTCCATGCCCGGTGCTCTGACCACAGTTCTATTTAGCTTCCCCTGCCAGGCACAGACATAGATTTTTACTAACGGCTAGATGATACAGTGGATAGAGCACTCCAACCAGAGTCAGGAAGACCTGAGTGCAAATGTAGCTGCAGACACTTCTTAGCTTTGTGACACTGGCAAATCACTTAACCCTGTTCACTTCTATTTTCTTATCTGTAAAATGAAGTGGAGAAGGAAATGGCAAACCACTCCAGTATCTTGACCAAGAAAACTCCAAATGAGATCAGACGAACAACAAATACTTGTGGCTGATTTAAAGAGTCAGAATGATCTCCACAAGAATAGGTCACACTAGACTAACCTAGTTTCCTTTTTTGACAGAATTATTAAAGCAGGAGATGAGGGTCAGTAGCTAGCTAGCTAGAAATATATAGATATTTGAATAGGGTCAGTTTGAAGATTTCTTTGCAGCTAGGATAGAGGGCAGAAGTTAGAATCAGGAAGATCTGAGTTGGTGGGGGCAGGGATGGGGGGGGGAAAGATAAAGAGTTCATTTTTGGATACATTAACTTCAAGATGTTTCTGGGACATCCAGTTCCAGATGTCTGCTAGGCAGTGGAAGTGTGAGACTAGAAGTCAGCAGAGAGGATACATAGATCTGAAATTATTAACATAAACTCACATGTGAAATAGTAGAAAAGGAGAAGAGAAGGCTCAAGACAAAACCCTGTGGAGACCTGTGGTAAGTGGGTGGGACTTGGATGAGGACTCAGCAACGGACATTGATTAATTAATAAACCTAATTACATTTACCTCCTTGAGATCAGGAATGATTTCATGTTTGTCTTTTTATCCCTGAGAGCCTACACTTTAAAACACAAATGCAGCAAAAGCCCTGATGATTGTCAGAAAGGCATTTTAAAAGATGCAGACAATTTAATTGAATTTAAGTTCTGACCAAGCAGCTGGTAAGAAGAGGCTGCTGTCTGCCTCATGATCGGTTATCAAAGACTGGTCACGAAGGTAGGTGTCAGTTCCCCAGGCCCAAAGCAGATCCCCTAGCATCTTTTCATGTGGATGGTATCGTCAGCGGTCTAGGCAAGGGCCAAACCTCCAGTACTTAATATAGGATTTCTTTTCCTTTGTCTTTGATTGTTTGGGATCTTGCAGCGGTATCACCAGGTCAAAGACCTAAAACGGCATCATTTTTGGTTGCATTTGCCAGTCTGAGGGGTGTGGGGTAAAACTTATGTTTGGTTTAATTTGCATTTTTCTCTGCTTCTCCATGATTTGGAGCACTTTTTAAAAGAATATGGCTACTGACAACCAAGGACATTCATTTTCAAGTATTATTTGGACTAAGTGACCACTCTGCTCTTAGAGGTATTGTGATTTTGTGATCATTTTGCTTTTGCTTCAAGGCCAGTCAAGATAAGGAACACCCACTACCTTCCCAGGGAACCTATTTTTTAATAGCTCTAGGTGTTATAAAGAGCAATCCAGAAACTCTGCTGCAGGCTGAGGATGACATCACAAAACAGTGATGACAAATAATAGGTTGTCCCACATGGCCCATATTGTAACAGGCCACAGAACCACAGGTGACTGATGGGAGCTGTAACCTATGTGGTAGGAACCAGTGATCTCTTGGGCTGAAGAAGGAAAGAAAAATGTTGGATAATTCTGCTCCTTGGTAGGTTTATATCCTAATCATGGTGAGTTATGGCAGAACTCAAGGTGACGGCAGAGGGAGACGATCTAATTGACTTTAGGACACAACAAGAGGGAAATCTAATCTAGAAAGAAACCATTGAATTGAAGAGATGAGAAAAAGCTTTAAAACGAGAATCAATGAGAAATAAATTCGAAATGAAAAGCAGAAGGAATTTTTTTTTTCCAAAAAGCATCCAGTCGAAAAACAAATTACCATCATTTCAAGATCAGAGAGAAAGCAACCACAAAACAAAGTTGTCCTCGGGGGAGTAGCCCCATTCACGCAGGGACTCATTTTTGTCGGGGCCACATTGCCACCCAAGTTAAAGCTTCTCCAAATGCAGTGTCTGAGCTGTCTATGGCCTGCACCCCTTGGCAGGCTGCAGTACCCAGGCAAGCCACTAGTGGGCGGGGCTGGCTTTGCTTCTGAATGGCAGCAAGAGCCTTCTTGGGGAAACAATTTCTACTAGCCCCGAGTTCTAGTCTAAGAGAGGAAATTAAACTATTCAAAGTTGCTGCATTTATGTTGGCATCTCCAACACAATCAGTGGAGAACCTCAGATTTTCTTCCCTTTGTAACTACATGACTGGATCAATTCCTCCTCCTCCTCCATCTCCTTTTTCTTTTTCTCCTCTTCTTTTTCCTTCCCTCCTTCTCCTCCTCTTTTCTTTCTTCTTTTTCCTCCTCTTTTTCCTTTTCCTCCCTCTCCTCTTTTTTCTCTTCCTTCTCCTTTTCTTTCTCTTTTACTCTTTTCTTTCCTCTCTCCTCCTTTCTATCCCCCTCCCTCTCCTTTCTCTCATCCCTTCTCTTTTTCTTCCTTTGTACTCTCCTCCCTTTTTTTCTTCTCCTCCTAATTTTTGTCTTTCTCCTCTTTTCTCCTTCTTCTCCTCCTCTTTCTTCTTTTTTCCTCCTTTTTCCTTTTTTCCTTCTCCTCCTCTTTTTCTTACTCTTATTCCTCCTTCTCATCTTTGTCCTCCTCTCTCTCTCTCTCTCTCTCTCATCTCCCAATACTCAATGAAATAGGTGATTTTAATCTGCCCCAGGTGACTGGTCTAGGCCCATTTTAAAGATGTACTTGCCTGAGGTCTTGCATAGGCCCTGTAGCTCAGTAGGGAACCTCAGGGAGAGAAAGCCCCTACATCAATACAGGTCAGCCCTTTCTCTGAAATATGTAGTCCGACCAAGCTACCTACTTCCCTAAGATATGAAGTGATTGTCCAGGGTCACACATCCACAACATGTCAGAGACTTGAACCCAGGTCTTCCTGACCTATAAGCAGCCTCTCCCAGTGTCTCACCTATCTCATCAATAAGGTTTTAATCTAAAAAGGATGGAGAGAGAAGATTGTATTTACACACCATCAGCAGAGCCTGTGTGAGAGCAGGAAGAAGGACACTGAGATATACAGAAGTTCACAGGAAAAAAGATGGAATCTTGGTCTCCCATGGCTAAATGCAATTGCCCAAAGTGCTTAGGGAACAAGGGAGAACGGCACAGACCATAAAGTGAGGAGGCTGTCATTGAGATTTAGTGAGAGGAATCTGACTAGATGGTGGCTGGGGGAGTGAGGGATGGGAGGGTGTGTGCTTATTATTATGTATGTATTATTTTTTCCCCTGAGGCAATTGGGGTTAAGTGACTTGCCCAGGGTCACCCGGCCAGGAAGTATTGTCAAGATCAGATTTGAACTCAGGTCCTCCTGACTTCAGAGCTGATGTTCCATCCACTGCACCACCTAGCTGCCCCTTATGTATGTATTATTACTGATGATAAGGACAATGAGACTGCTGAGGGTACCAGCTAGCATCCGTGTACAGCTTTCTTTATATCTCTTATCTGACTTGGTGCCCACAACAACTCTGCCATTTTATTCCCATTTAAATGACATTTAATAATTTAATAATGATATATAATAATTAATAATTCAATAATAGCAAGCATTTGTATAGCATTTTAAATTTTGCAAAGAGCCTTACATATGCTAGCACATTTCCGCAAGTGAAGAAATGGACTGAGGGAGATCCTAACCCCGGTGTTTGAGACAGAATGTGAACTCAAGGCTTTCTGACTTCAAGTCCGATGCTCCATCAACCATGCCGCCTTACTGTCTCAGATATTTCAAGAGAAACAATTTTAAAAATAAAGAGTTAAAAAATGCCCAGCAAAGAACAAAAGAAAACCTACAAGGTAGCCAAGAAAAGATGGACAGATCTGAACACAATATCTAGTATTTATTATTTAGGTTTTCTTAAAATGGAAATTTGTGACGTTATCTTTTGAATCTTCTCATGTTCTGCTGTGTACATGGCAATATTTTTTTTCTTTTCCTATTTTGTACTTAAGAATAAAATAAATAAAAAAAGATTTAAAAAATAGAATAGTGATTTAATTTGGAGAATCTTTTAAAAATAAGGTAGATAAAATTGGCACTGGGAAAACATTGTATATTAAGAAGGTAAATGCATGTGAGCACATCCACATTTATTTTTTTTTATTAAAAGCTTTTTATTTACATAACATATGAGTGAATTTTCTACATTGACCTTTGCAAAAACTTTTTTTTTCCCAAGCTTTTCCCTTCCTTCCCCCCCCCCCCACCCCTAAATGACAGGTAATCAAATAAATGCTAAATAAGATAAATTATATGACAAATCCAATACAAGCACATCCACATTAAATAAGTTAATAAAATGTCCAGAAATGAGAATTGGGAAACATGAGAGCGATTAGTAGCGTAAAGGTCAATAGAGGGGAAAATAGAAGGGTTTTTCTTTTTAGCCCATCCAGCCAAAAGAGTTTGGGAGATGTCGCACCCCTGGCAAGGAGGTGGGATGTAGAAGTCCTGGGGAGGCCCATTTGTTCCCTTATGTTGCCCTCTGGTCAGATGCCATCTAGAGTGAGTCCAGAGGGACAGCACTCAGGATAGGGAAGGGAAGAAGCATTTATAGAGCACCTACTGTGTGCCAGGCACTGTGCCAAGCACTTGACAAGTGTTGTCTTATCTGATCCTCACAACAACCTGTAAGGTGCAACACTGAAGCCAATGAAGCTAGGAAGTGTGGGAGGCTGGATTTGAACTCAGGTCTTCCCGACCCCTGTCTCAAATCTCTCCACTGTGTTTTTGCATCGTGGAGCAGGGACGATTCAGAGGTTCATGCAAGTCTGGCTTCAAGTATTGGTAGGGTTGTCATGAAAGGGTCTGGGTATGGGAGGCTTAACAAAGAACTCAACAGTCGCCAAATTGCAAAACATGTTTTCTTGATCTTGAGGGCAAAAATGTGAAGCATTTTGTGTAAAAGAAACTCTACCCCCGCTCCCCCCAAAACGGGAAGACACGAGGCACAAAAATGGGACCTCCCCGGTGATGGGGCAGAAACACTTGAATCCATCCGGTGTTCCAGGAGAGGAAAAACTCAGGAAAATTTCAATTTTCAGTAACTCAGAGGTCCCAGAAACTATCATTTGGCACCCCAAAATAGATTCTCCCCACAATCTTACCAAAAAGTGATAAAATAGCATGTCTTTAAACTTTTCCTGGCTGGTATGTTATTAGAACATATGCTCCAGCTGACAACTTGTTTTCTGAGATGGCCTTTGTGTTATTTAAGGATATGTTACTGAGGAAACTAATGGATTAATTTTCCACTTAACAAAATACTTTTAAAATTTCTAATTCAACCACTATATGTTAGAACCTAATTAAAAAAAATCAATATACTAACACATCTGAGCACCACATTTACTATGTCTGTAATTGATAGCAATTTTGTGGTTTTATTCAACTTTTTCTAGGAATAAAGAAAGAAAAAGGAGAGCTGAAGCCCAAGGGCTTCTCCTACATCATCACCACCACTAAACACATATATCCTGAGTGTCTGTTAAGCCCTAACTCCACACAATATCCCTGCTTTCAAGATGCTTCTAATCTAATGCTCAGGATAATCTTTTTTTCCCCTCAATAGTGAGTGTTTTATTTTTTCTAAGTAAACATATAGTTTTTAACATTCTTTTTTTTTTCCTGAGGCAATTGGGGTTAAGTGACTTGCCCAGGGTCACACAGCTAGGAAGTGTTAAATGTCTTGAGACCAGATTTGAACTCAGGCCTTGTTGACTTCAGGGCCGGTGCTTAACATTCATTTTTGTGGTGTTTTCTGTTCCACATTTTTTTCCTCTCTCCCTTTCTTACTTCTCTCCTCCTCAAGATAGCAAGCAGATACAGATTTCTACATGTGCCATCCTCTTAAACATATTTCCACATTTGTCATTTGTGTAAGAAAATTCAGACCAAAAGGGAAAAAGCCACGAGAATTAAAAAGCAAAACAGGGTGAAAAGACTATGCTTCAATCCACATTTCCATAGTTTTTCCTCTGGCCGAGGATGGCATATTCCATCACAAGTCGATTGGAACTGTGGGTGACACATGCGAATGGACAAAGTACAAAAAGAAATGGGCCATTTTTCTGGGCACATTTTCACTGCGACTACCTTAAAATTAAGGCTTCCTGAAAATAGAACGGATGATCTTCCCAGCTGGGGGGTTCTACCTCACCAAGATCTTCACCTGAGGAGGGGTATCCCCCTGCCCCCTGCTCCTAGTTGGACTATGTGGCTGCTGAGCCTCTCACTAATTCTAAATTCTGGGATCACGACTCCATCAGAAGAGGACATTAAATGAATTGTATGAAGTGACTTAGGGTCTCAGCCTGCGGTTTGGGGGGCCCCCCCTTTCTGCTCCTGCCATTCCAAAGTCTGCCTCATGAGTAACCCAACCCAAGGGCAGACAGTCCATCTAGGAATAAGAACACCATCCTCTGATAGTCTGGAAAGCGTGGGAAGCAAAACAAGCTTTCCACCCAGTGGCCCCCCGGGTCCTTAAGGGAAACTCCTCTTTCCCTTACTCAGGGACTCCCTGCCTCTGTCCCTGTGCCCTCCCCTTGTCCCCTGGCTTGGACTGGTGGTCAGCCTGAAGACAAGCCTTCTCTAGAGCACATGGGGACAGGGAGGACTGTGAGCATGGCCCGGGTGGCCAGCAGCGGCTCCCCACGGACCTGCTGGGTCTCGCCTCTGCCAGGTGAGAGGAGGTCTCTCTCTGACTTCTCACTGCCCCCACCCTCCTGGTGGAGTGGCCCTGCTGGGGCCACAGGGACCTGCTTCTAATTGGCTTCATGGTGTGGTCACATCTGGGCGGCTTGGGGAATCGGGACCCAAGAGTCCCCGAGCATCAGTAGAAAAAAATCCCCTTTGTGCACAGTGAAGGCAGAGGCCAGTCTCACAGTCTCCTCTCCATCTCTCCCTTCTTATCCCCAAGCACCGATCCTGCGGGCTGGAGTTCAGGTGACCCCAGGCTGGGGGAGGAGACAGCCAAGCTCTGGTGCAGCAGGTAAGGTGCTGTTTAGGCCTCTGGACCCCTTCCTCCTTCCTGTCAGAAATCAGGTGCGTGGAGGTTGGGGGCGAGGGGAGGGAAAGTTTCTGTTCCACTCTCACACAGCCAGCCACTTTCAGAGCCAGGATTTAGCCCAGGGGTCCTGATTCCTAGTCCAGAGACCTTTCTAGAGACCCCTGTGACTCGGTTTCCCTCAGTGCACTCCTGTTTCGGACCCCTGCACTTGGCTCACATTGCCTAACAGCAGCCAGCTGGTCACAGGTGCAGAGCTCGGGGCAGTGAGCAATGTGCCCCTCCTGCTCGGGCAGTATAGAAAGAAAGTGGTCCAAGGCTTCCCAGGGATGGAGGGGAAACGCAGGGGAAGGGTTTCTGATGGGGGAGAAGAGCAGGAAGGAGGCAGCAGAGGTTTGCCCAAGCCTTTTGGCACCACAGGCTCCCAATCCCAAACAAACCTCTGAGAAGCTACTGATTCCTGGGTGAGAGACTGGGTCCTTGATGGCCAGCCACAAGGAAATCAGGAGCAGGGGAGTTTCAGACTTAGGGACCTGGCTGACGGTGAGGGCTCTGAGTCTGAAAGCCCTTCCTTTATTCGGAAAGAGAGAGGGAGGGAAAGGACTTAGAGATCCCATCTCAGGTCCAGCTCCCACCCCAGCCATTCCTGTGCCAAGAGGGGCTCTGCAGTCAGAGGGCTGCAGCCCTGCTTGGGTACCCCGTGTGACCTGGGGTGACACCCCATGTGATCCTTCCCACAAACAAGCTGGCAACATCTCTCAGGTCCCCCCAGCTGGATCTAGGAGCCTCTGACCTTTCTCTCTGCCCCTCTGTCACTCCATCACTCCTTCACCATTTGCCCTCTCTTGTGCTTCCTCCCACCCACATTTCTTCTCTCCCATCCTCCCTGCTGACTTGGATTCCCCGTTTCCCTTTCCCCACATCTCAGACCTCCATCATCTCCCCCCATCTCTACCCTTTTCTTCTTCTAATTCTTGTCCTATCACTTGAAGTTCTTTCATTACCTTATACATTCTCTTTTCTTTTCCCTTTTTTTTAAAAAAATTGTTTCTCCTGGTTATACATATACATTGATTTTTAAAAATGCACATTTCTTTATGAATCACGTCGGAAGAGAAAAAATAGAACAAAAGGGAAAAACCATGAGAGAGAGAAAAAAAAACAGAAGAAAAAGAAAAAAAAAGTGAATATAACCTGGGCCGATTTACATTCAGTTTCCATAGTTCTCTCTCTGGATGCAGATGGTATTCTCGACCCAAAGTTTATTGGGATTGCCTCGGATCACTGAACCCCTGCACCTTCTCTTTTCCCAAAATTAAAATTCCAACTCAGTTGATATGGATTAATTGTCCAATGTGTGCAAAGAGACGTTTGGCAAGTATCGCTCTCAGGACCCTTGTGCTGTACTGGGGCTGAATATAGAAATAGTTGTGATATAGGGGAGGCTGTGATGGGCTCAAAGCAGGGGAACAGAGATTATCTGGGCCTTTGAGGAAGGGGAGACCAAAACAGATTGGGAGCAAGAGGAGATGGCGTGCACCAAAGCAAAGAGGGGGACAGAATGAGAGTTGGGAGGTCCACTGACCGGAAAGTCAGATTCTAGGTGGTGGGTTCTGGGAGCTGCTGCTGAGCACCTAGAGAGAGAGGATGAAGGAATGAATAAACTACAGCCCTCTGGCCAGCAAAGCTCATGGCCCACAAGGACCTCTGGGATGGATTGCACAAAGACCATTGTCTCCATTCTGCAGATAAAGAAACTAAGGCTCACAGAGAAATCTTTTTACATAGCTGTCAACAGGTGTATTTTCTCCTTGATTGAAGACTAGAACCAGTGCATAGGGTCAAATAGGGAGGGCAAAGGCCAGATCAAGCATTATCATAATGGTTCAACCGCAGCTAGTTAGGCAGAAGGAGTGAGGGTGGCTTCAGGAGCCACGAGCCCGGGAGAGCTAATGGGGCTTCTTGACTGACTGGGGGGTGTTCAGGAAAGAGAGGCAGAGGATGGGGAAGGGTGGTGGCAGTGGCAGTGGTGAGGGTTCTTTGCTTTTCAATTTCTCCAAATTATGTATCTCTGGGATGGAAGGAAGAATAATTGGATAAATGGAAAGAGGAGGAGTAGATGGATGGATAGATGGTTGGCTGGATAGACAGCTAGTTGGCTGGATAGAAAGAGGGAGTAGATTGACAGCTGGATGGATGAATAATTGGATAAATGGAAAGAGGAGGAGTAGATGGATAGGGCTGGGTGGATAGATGGCTGGTTAGATGAATAGAAGGAGGGA
>JAJPUD010003134.1:191114-207410 GCA_023553655.1 Myrmecobius fasciatus | reverse complement strand
AAGGTCAGACTGATTGACAGATGGAGGGATGGGAGGAAGGATGGCTGGATGAATGGCAGGCAGATAGCCAGCCAGCCAGTCAGGGGGGAAGATAGGAAGCTAGACTTGCCGAAGGAGAGAGACAAAGCTGCATTTTGTGTGCAAGCCCTAGAGAGGTGGGAAATGGAGGTAAATTAGCCTGATCTTCCCTGGCTGGCTCCACTCCCAAAGCCAATCAATCTTACCCTGCCATGGGCCCTAAGGAGCATTCCACGTTGGCTTCCCATGGAAAGGTGTTCCTGAGAGGACCCCAAACAGGGCAGAGCCTCTCTCCCCTTCCCCCCCCCCCAATGCAGAACTGACCAATGCCTGTAAATCCCTGTCCCCAGCTTGATTCAACTCTCTGGAACTGCTGGTTAACTTCTTGGTGGGGGAAGCCCCGACGGTTAGGGTCAGGGTTAGGGCTTCCACTGGCTGCTCAGAGCTGCAGAATTGAGGTCTGGGTCCCCAAATCTAACCATCTGGCAGAGCCTGAACTCCACCACACAGGACTCATCATCATGGAGGAGGCAGACACATGGGGCATTCAGAGTCAGATCCACAGCCCTGGCCATCCAGACTCTGCGTGAAGGCCTCCAGTGGAGGTCTCAGACTCAACCCCAGGAAAAACCAAAAAAAGAGGCTTTCCCTGGCACAGCAGGTGGGGCTCCAGCCAAAGCTGCTCCTGGGGATGGTTTCAGCTGGCTGGGGTGTGTGAGTGTGTGTGTGTGTGTGAGTGTGTGTGTGAGTGTAAGTGTGTGTGTGTGCATCTCTCTGTGTATGGATGTGCATGTGTGTCTCTTGTGCATGTGGGTATGGGCACCTGTGCATGTGTGACTGCAGGTACATGTGTGTCGGGGGGGGCAGGGGCTGGCAGAGATGCAGAAGATCAGATCACACTGGAAGGGGGTCTAATGTTCCTCCATGGGTGTAGGAGGTGGGGGGCCCAGGAAGACCAAGAGGAGAGGCAAGGCAAGGGTGAAGGTGACTTCCAACTGCAGCTGTGCCCCTGGGCAGCAGCCTCCGGACCCACCCACACAAAGCCCTCTTCGGCCCTGCCAGGGGAGGCTTCTTCGCTGGGGCACATTATGAAGTCCGAATGTCCAGACCATCCAACGTCCTGGGGGTCCTGAAGCCCATGGGTTCTGACTGGCCGCTCCCACACGTCCCATGGTTCCTTGTTGTTCAGGTGTCTGATCCTCCCTGACCGCTGGGCTGTCCGCGGGCTCTCTTGGCACAGGTCCTGGAGGGGCTCGCCATCTCCCTCTCCAGTGGCTCAGGCCAAACGGGGGGAAGAGGGGGAGCAGCGTCTGAGGCTGGTTCCAGCCCCTCTCCCCGGCTTCGCTCTCCTTAAAGTGCCGCTGGGGAGCAGGTTCGGGTAAGAGCTGAATCTGTGGGAGGGGGTGACGGAGCGGGTAAGCAGAGCTCCCCAGGGCCCTCATCCGGGCTCCCGGAGGAGCATTCTGCGGCAGCTCGGCTCTGACTTCTCGGGAGGGGGCGGGGGGGGGCTTTGGCTATTGAGTTGCCCTTCCCTCATGCTTATGATCCCACTTGTCGACCAGGTCAGGAGAGGCGGGGTCCTTCCAGGCAGAACGACCCTGCGCCCCCCGCCCCGGGCACACCATGAGCTGACGTGGGCGAGCTGAAGCTCTTTCTCTGAGAGCGTCTCCCCGCTTCTACCCCCCCCCCCGCCCTGGCGCGCCGTCGTCCAGAATGAGGGGCGAGAACCTGACGAGCGTGCGGGAGTTCATCCTGGTGGGCTTCCCCACGGCGCCGTGGCTGCAGTACCTGCTCTTCCTGTTCTTCCTCCTGGCTTACCTCTTCGTGCTGGCGGAGAACAGCACCATCATCCTGGTGGTGTGGACCAACGCGGCCCTGCACAAGCCCATGTACTACTTCCTGGGCAGCCTGAGCTTCCTGGAGCTCTGGTACGTGTCGGACATCCTCCCCAAGATGCTGGACGGCTTCCTCTTCCAGCGCAGGAGCATCTCCTTCGCCGGCTGCATGACGCAGCTCTACTTCTTCAGCTCGCTGGTGTGCAGCGAGTGCGTGCTGCTCGCCTCCATGGCCTACGACCGCTACGTGGCCATCGGCCGGCCCCTGCGCTACTCGGCCGTCATGACGACGGGCCTCTGCGTGCGCCTGGTGGCCTTCTCCTACGGCAGCGGCTTCGGCGTCTCCATGATCAAAGTCTACTTCATCTCGGGCGCCACGTTCTGCGGCTCCAACGTCCTGAACCACTTTTTCTGCGACATCTCCCCCATCCTCAAGCTGGCGTGCACCGACTTCTCCACGGCCGAGCTGGTGGACTTCGTGCTGGCTTTCCTCATCCTGGTCTTCCCCCTGGTCTCCACCACGCTGTCGTACGCGCACATCGGCGCGGCCGTGCTGCGGATCCCCTCCTCCAGCGGCCGCCGGAAAGCCTTCTCCACCTGCGCCTCTCACCTCACCGTCGTGGTCATCTTCTACACGGCCATGATCTTCATGTACGTGCGGCCGCAGGCCATCGACTCCCGTAGCTCCAATAAGCTGATTTCGGCCGTCTACACGGTGCTGACCCCGATCGTGAACCCCCTCATCTACTGCCTGAGGAACAAAGAGTTCAAGGGCAGCCTCAGAAAGAGCTTGAGCATCCGGGGAGGGCCCGCCCCTCCACTGCGAGGGTCCCCGGCTCAGCCCCGTTAGCCGAGCTCCCGGAGGGTCTGCCCGAGTGAGCCGGGTGTCAGGATTGGGTCGGGGAGCGGGGCCGGAGTTGCGCCCCGGCTTTTCTAAGCTTGCTTGATTTCTTTCGCTCTTGCCGTTGTCCCAGACCTTGAGACTTCAAAGGGCCCTCGAGGGCCATCTAGCTCAATATGCCGTTGGAAAAGTTTCCCTTCTGGAAGAAATCCTCATGAGCCACCCACCCTGCGCAAGTGAGCAGGAGAGAGCTTGGGCTCACTTGGAGCTCAGGAGCCCTCTCTTCTCTTCGCCTGCAGCTGGAGAATTTCCCCAGAGCTTCGGGCCCCCCCCCCCCGGTTACTGCGCTGAATATTGATAGTTAATCTTGCTTGCTTTTAATAAAGCATTCATTCTCCTCGCTTTGTTTTTGTTTTTGCCAAGTCTAACTGGAAATGTTTCCCAAGTGTTCTAAGGGGGAGGCGGGGGCAGCTCTGAGGAGGTTTATAGCGCACAAAACATAAATGCAGCCCCCCTTCCACACAAGTGGTCTTCACAGCTGAAGACCAACCCCTCCGATTGCATGGAGGACGCATCAGAGAGGGAGGCTGCAAGAGGTCTCGGACTTGCCAATGGAAAGGTCTCAACAGAAACACAGACTGGAGGAGCCCAGCCCTCACCATGGTCCTGAATCCCTGTGCGACCTGAGAGAGGGCTAGGAGCCAGCTCCACCTCTGCTCTCACTCCTTGAAAGCAGCCTTGATTTGCCCTTTTGTTGGTTGTCTAGGCTAGGTAGCCCAGTGCATAGAGCCTCCCGTCAGCCATTGCCCTGAGTTCAAATGTGACCACAGACACTAGCTATGTGACCCTGGAGACGATTTCAGTCATGTCTCACTCTTTATGAGTGGAGCCAAGTGTAGCAAAGCTACAGAAAGTGATTTGCCATTTCTCCAGATTTTGCAGATGAAAAAAACTGAGGGAAACAGGGTGAAATGATTTGCCCAGGGTCACATTGCTAGTAGGTATCTGAAGTTACGTTTGAGTTCAGGTCTTCCTCACTTCTGATGTGGAACTCTGTGCACTACAGCACCATTTAGCTGCGGTTCTTGGGGACCATAGGCTAATGATGATAATAACTGACATTTCTATGTCCCTTTAAGACTTGCAAAGGGCTTGACATCCATCGTCAGCCCCTCTCCACCTCCATTCTCTCTAGCTCTAGTTTGTTTTATGTTTTCTTAAAATTTTATTCCTAGTTCAGAGGCCTTGTTGACTTGGGCATGGTCTGTAGGCCACCCCAATCTGCATCTCTCTCTCTTTCCCATGATTATTTGCTTTGATAAGGGAGTTTACCAAGGCTTTTTTGTAATCAGCATTGGACCTGACCTTACAAGAGGGAGCTAAATATCTTTCCCTAGAGAGCCACCAAGAAAGGTGCCATTAGCTGGAAGCCACCATACCCATCCACTTCAGGCACTGGGGGTGTGGTAAACATAACTTCAGGCTGCTTGTATGGGTAACAGTTACTACTCGAGTGCCTCCTGCCTGTAAGCCAGGTATGTTATATCTCACCCCTTCCCCAGGATTCTCCAGTTTCCTGAAGGGATCTGGAAACACAGTCTCTCTACCACTGGCTCTCCACCTCCACAAAGGATTCTCTCAGTTTTATGAGGTCCCCTGCCTTCCAGTTCCATTTAATCCTTCCAACTGTGTAGCTTTTGTAAAGGATTATCTACCTCAGACTTATAATAAAAAATTACACATTCTCTTCCTTGAACATCCCCTGTTCCCCAATATCCATCTCTTACTCAGGGAGGGCAAGAAGATTAGGGTCATGGATTAGCTCAGTTCCAATATAGTGCAGACCCCGCCCCCCCAATTTTGACTTCAAATCCTTTGACTTGAATTCTTAGGACATGGCTTTTCAGAGCAATTCTAGAATTCTAGGGTTCCAATTCTAGGACCTCAAGGGATCTAGCTCCTGGGTCTAGTGGGGGATTCATAAAAATGTAGAACCCCAAAGGACAAATACAATAGTAAAACAAACCCTAAGGCCCATTTCTTGGGGTCATGAAGTACAAGGAGAAAGTGGAAGGGAAGGTCATGGACCAATGCTGTGGATGATCTTGTATTTTCCCCCTTTCCGGACATCCTGGGAAAGAGAGGATATCTACCCCAGTCTGGGTATGCAGCCAATCAAGAGACTGTCCATATTGTGGGGAGGCACATTTGGTCTTTCCCCCGAGGTAGGGTGCTTTTGTATTGGGTGATGTGGGCATGCACAAAGCCAAGCCAAACCACAGCCTGATTACATAGACAATAGAGAGTAAGGGGATCCTCCCCTTCACAAGGATCCCTCTTGCCCCTCTCCCCTCAGCTGCTGCTAGTGCCAGTGTGGACCTCTTCCTCTTCTCCACACAGGTGGAAATTGTCTCCCGGTCCTAGATCTTACCCATCCTTGTAAAACATTTTCAGCTGTGTCTGTATATTAGAAAACCACCGATCGAGTTAGCGAAATGATTGGTGAATACTACTGGGACACATAATTTATGAGCTACTTTACCACCTGAAACCCTGAAACCCTGAGTCTGGCTTTCATTTCTATTGGTAGTAACTGCCCTTCTTTGTGAGCTCCAGAGGCTAGGCAGTCAAGTCTGGAGAGAGAAAGGGAAGGATCCAGCTGAGACAGAGCCACCCCAGCTGCCCATAAGGTGGAGACTGGGAAGTTTGGAGGGTTTCGTCGACCCTGCCCCTTTCTGTAGGAAGAGGTAGAGTGGGATCTAGAGGTTCCACTAACAACATGATTACGCAGGTAATCCTTCCCCACCTTTCTCCTATATTAGGGGAGGGGCTTTCCCCCTTTACTTGAGTATCATGGGGGTCCATATCTCATTATTGATTCAAGGACTCACCATCAAGGAACACCAAGGTGTTCACCATCTCCCATTATGTACAACGTAGGGGAGGAGTTGCTGGCCACTAATCCTTTTCTCCAAAAGGATAATTGTGTCTTTATCCTTTACTCACTGTAAGATACTCAATACCTTCTGTGTAGGGGGCCTCAAATCACCCAAATCACGCTGCCAAAGGAAGGCCTGTGGTAATGACCCCCTTACCCACGGGTATCAAATCTGTTAGCTATTAGCTGCTGATTCTCTAGGCGTGGCGGACAGATGGAAGCCATGTGGGCTCTTTGCCCAAGCTAGTGAAAGAGGACAGAGGAGAGGCATGGACCAGAGGGCAGGAGCAGAACGAGGAGGAAAGAGGGAAACAAATATTGGATCTAGGCTGAATGTCTGGCAAAACCTCTTCAATGATCTAGCCATTCTGGAGAGCAATTTGGTCTTGATCTGAAGACCTTGATCTATTAGTGCCATGACTGGGTCTGTATCTCAAAGAGATCATAAAAGAGGGAAAAGGACCCACATCCACAAATACGCTTATAGCAGCCCTTCTCATAGTGACAAACTGGAATCTAAGTGGTCGTTCATCGGTTGGGGGAATGGCTGAATAATTTATGGTATATGAATATAATGGTGTATTATTGTTCTATAAGAAATGAAGAGCAGGCTGACTTCAGAAAAAGCCTGACATGAACTGATGCCGAGTGAAGTGAGCAGAACCGGGAGAACATCGCACAGCAAAATGATGTGATGATCAACTGTGATGAACATCGTGATCTTAGACAATTCCAATGGACTTGGGATGGAAAAAAGCCATCCATACTCAACCGTGATGAGCATGGCTCTTTTCAACAATGTGGTGATCTAAGACAATTCCAATGTACTTGGGATGGAAAAAGCCATCCATACCCAGAGACAGAACTATGGTTACTGAAGGCAGATCAAAGCATAGAATTTTGTTTGTCTGTTAATTTCTCATGTTTTTCCCCCCTTTTGGTCTGATTTTTCTTTCACAAGATGACAAGTATGGAAATATGTTTAAAAGAATTGCACATGTTTAAGCTGTATCAAATTACTGGCTGTCTTGGAGAGGGGGAAGATAAAGGAGGAATGGAGACAAATATGGAACACAGAATCATACAAAAATCAATGTTGGAAAAACTTCCTCACAATCACACCTGTCTCAGAGTGGAAGAGACTACCTATGAAGGTAGTGAGCTCCCTATCCCTAGAAGTCTCCAAGCAGACCTTGGATGATCCCTGGTGGTGAACGTTGTGGAGGTGGGTATTATTGATCAGATATGTTGTGGAGGTGGGTATAATTGGTCAGATAGTGCTTGAAACACTGAGGTTTCTTCTAAAATGGAGCTTTTGTGATTCTTTGAAGAGGTAGGGTGGAAAGAACATAGGAATTATTTATACTGCTGTTGGAGATCAATAACCCTCACCCTTCCTCCCCTACACTTTGGACCTCTTCATCTTTCCTCTTGTGCCTTCACTTCACCCACTCCCTGATGCACCTCCAGCCCTTCCTCAACATGGCTACCCTGGTATGTTTGAGTCAGCCTGGCTGGTGAGGGCCGATTGTTAAATTTTTAATGTGAGTTTTTACACCTTACGATCAGGGTCTGATTATTGCCTTGTTCATGGCATAGACAAGAAAGAAAGTGACAAGATCATACTAATAATGCGGCTTGAGCTTAAAGTGTGTCCCTGGACTGTTTGGAGGACCTAGTGAAAGGAGAAGGTTAGTGGGAGTTGCAACCTTTTATTTTCCTCAGATGTGACCCTCCTGATTTACTGCCCCCGGGGGAGATGGCTAGCCCTGAAGAAGCCTTGCTGCACTTCCAGGGGCACCAGGGTGCTAGGTCCTCGAGGGACCCCTACTCTAGTCATACAGTAGAGGGAGGCTGAATCTTCTTACACTGTTGGCAAATTATTTAAAGGTTAGATTTGGGCTCACGCTCAGGACCTCCCACAAATGACTCAAGACACCACATGGGATATGGGACAACTATTTATTTCCTACACATCCAAGATGCGAAACCACTACTCACAAGTTTACATTTGACAAAAAGCAGCCCCAAACAGGAGAGACTTATTCATCCTGGTTCTTCCTCTTTGCTGGGCTTGGGGAGGGGGAGCAGGAGACATTTTGAGTGGGCTCTGTGCTGTCCAAGCTCTAGTAATGGCTGGGGATTGCCATCATTCAGCTCTGACCAGGGGGATTCCCAGAACTCCCAAGTTCCCAGCCTCACATCTAAGCCTGGACATCTTGGGATAGGAAAGAACAAACACAACCATGGGTGAAGCAGCCAGAGACCCAGACCCAAAGTGTCTCAGGTAGGGAAGGAGCCCTCGGGGTCCCCACAAGAAGCAGAGAAAAGCCAACCCACCTTTTAGCCCTTGCTGGAAGTCTCAGGGCTACAGGATGCTTGGGAGAAGCTTGGGAGTGACTCAGCTCCTTGCCCCTCCCCCCCAGGGACCCCTCAGGGGTGCTAAGATAGAGATCCTGCTGGGGGGTCACCTCCCCCACCTCCATGGTCCTGGTCCCCAGTAGTTTGGAGGGGAGCCCCCTTCCCTCCTTGACTCCACATGCTTGTGGAGAGGGAGGAGAGACACACAGAGGGCTCCTGTCTGCTTCCCTTTCCCACGGCCCAGTGTGTCCCTGACCCAGGCCCTGCTGGCCATCCATCCAGTCCAGTCTTCCTCTTCAGGTGCCCAAGTTCACCAGCAGCACGGCCAAGCTTCCCCCTGAGCTCTCCGAGTGTCTCTGGAGGAGTAGGAGTAGGAGTAAGAATGGGGCTGGGGGGGGGATCTCCGAACATCACCATGTCCTCGGTTACAACAGAGGAATTGAGCCCTTCTCTCTGCTCTCTGCACCGTCCTCCCCAGAGAGCACAGTTTGGCCCCCCCTGCATTTGGGGGTAGGTATATCTCTGCTCTTCTCCAGACCTGGTGGATCTTACCCAACCTGGGCACAGTGACCCCAGTCCTTCTGGGAGTCCGGGCTCTCCTGCTCTTCCTATGCCCCCTCATCCTGGGGTTCTGGGAGTGGAAACCCAGCGCCTCAGGGCATTGGACCTGGGGTGGGGGTCCTCCATGTAGGTCATGCTCATGGATGAGAGAGCTAGAGAGAAGGAGAAGAAAGAGTAGAAATGAATTCCCACATGTGTTCCATCTGGGGAGCCCAACCCCCATCCCCTGAGGAGGGACTGATGGTGTCAGCTGGGAATTATGAGCCCCCCTGGTCCACCGGAGAGAAATGGAATTAGGAGCCCAGGGGCAGATTTGGGGAGGGGGCCAAACATTGTCCGGACATAGCACCTGTGTCTCCCAAGCTTTTCCTCTGGGTCTCTAGGAGCCTCTGGAGCACAGACCATCATCCGTTGCCATCCTCTTCCTCCACTAGACCTCTCTCAGGTTCTGTCCCAGCCCAAGTTCTTGGGGTAGAAGTGGAGGAAGTGCAATCCACTGTAGACGTGTCAGGAAAAGCTCCCAGACTTCTTGGAGACCACAGTCCAGTTTGACCTGGAGGATGTGGGACCCTGAGCTCCCATTCTGTGAGGTCCTAGAGCCCAGGACCTCAGACTCTGCTTGGTGACCCTTCCCCAGCCAGTGCTTTCCCTTTCTCTGGAGTCTGTATTAGCCTGTTTAAAATTATCTTTTGATTTGAAAAAAAATTCTTTTGAAGGACAGACCTGATCTCTTGATTCTTGTTCCTCAGGAAGTGAGGCTCCTTCTCCCAAGCTTTAGAAACCCCCGACTCCACAGGGCCTGGCTCTCATTTCTACTTCTGCTCACATACTCACGTTCTAGGTCCCAGCTTCTAAAACTGGGGGTTTCGACAGCATGTGGGGATCTCATAACTAAATGTGGTAGAGGAGCAATTATGATTTATTTTCAGTAAATGTTTGATTTGTATATTTATTTTATATACTTATATACCTAGGGGCATGTAAAAATTTCTCAAGTGAAAAGGGGTTGCAAGTGGAAAAGTTTAAGAAGTCCTGTTCTAGATTACTTCTTCTAGGTCTTCCACTCTGATCTTCTCCCCATTCTCGTTCTCCCTTTCCTAAATTATTGTGTTAAGCAAACTTCCCTAATGGACATTCCCTGCCTCCCTCCAGCTCTCTCCCAGCTTTGGCCACTGAATAAGAAGGTGAGAACAGCCATCTTTGGTATATGATACAAAGGGGGAAGATGGAGAGTTGTGAGCTAGAAAATAACACAATTATATGGGGTAGGTGCCTGCTGGATGGCTGGGGTCAGAGGCTAGACCTTTCAAGGTCAGTTAGGGGTGGAGTGTCACAGGGATCCAAGTTTTGGCTACTTGACATTTTGCTCATGGACTTCCATCAAGGTCTAGCTTTAATGACTTTGTCTAACTCCCCATCCTTGTTGTCTCCCTCCTTGGGAGTAGAGATTGTGTCATCCCTTGTGGGGTCACCGACCCAAAGTGAACAAGAGAAAATTCAGTAGCGATCTATAGGAGACGTACCACAGAATGTAAAGCTGGCTCTAACACAATGGCAAGCTACCTCACTTATGTTCTTGGGGAGAGAGAGTTTCCTCAGCTGGGACCTCCCTATGACAATAAAATCACTGGGTCAGATCCTCTCCTTAGGGATCCCTTTCAGTGCAATGACGGAACAAACTGTTTTCCATTTTTTTTTTGGGGGGGATGATATTCTATGAAAACCAGCAAAAACGATTGAGTTTCTCACTACAAAGATCTATTCTGCCTTTTTACGGACCCTATTAGCCAGAGCAAACCTCCTAGGCAGCTCACCAAACTGAGACCTGAGCAGGAATCCACTCTCCACCCAGCCCTGGAGATTCCTGGTGAGTCCAAAGAGAATCTGATCCACTCTCACTCACAACTGTAAGATTTGCCGTCAAAAAGCTTGGGCGGACTGGGCTAGTCGTACCTTTTCTTTCTTGAGGTATAGAGTAAATTGATAACTCCAGGCTCATTCAGAGTACATAGCCATCTGAAGCAGAAGAGAAATGGGGACATATACAAGCCTGGGGGTCCCTGGAGTTGTCAAAGGTCAAGTTTGTTCTTGTGGGGAAAATGCATTTCTCGATGGTGAGTCTCACCAGAATATCCTGGATAAGCAGGGAATTTCTAAGATCATTGCATTCTAAAAAGGAATCATTCTTGCTCCCTCAGATGTAGTCAGCAGGGAGCAAAATCAAGTGAGACTCCTCAGCTCTGTTTCCTTGGTCTCAGGATTCACTTAATTTCCTTAGAAGGCGTTTTCCCCAGTTCCAAGTGTATTCAAGTTTACCCTCCTCCTCCACAGTTGGCCCCTGGGACCCTTCCTCAGGAGTTTCAGCAAATCTGAACTACTTAACAACTGTGATCTGATATAGCAGGGCAGTTGTTTGTGCAAAGGAAGGATCTTAGTCCAAATTGGGTCGTGGCCGTGAGGAAGCCAAAATGTACGAGGAACAAATATTATAAAACCCCAAACATTCTCTGCAAGGCTAAGGAGGAAACATAAATCAATTATACTGCCATAAAACTGAAAAGAATAAGAAGGCAGCTTAGGTAAAACCTTTAAGCAAGAATGGAAGGTTAGAATAATTTCCAAAACTCAGTCCTTCCTCCCAAAGTTTCTGAAGCAATTATTTTGAAGAGTAGTAAAGATTTAGTGAAAAGGGGGAACTGAATCTTAAGAGTAGCTTACATTTCTGTGTAACCCAAGATGTTCCCATATGTAGACTAAGACATTATTACCGGTAATTTTGTGAAGGACTGGAACCAGGAGGACCTGGGTTTAGACTTCCAGTTTCTGTCTTAAATCTGCTGCCTCCATACCTTTAGAGAAGGATCAGAAAATTCTGAGGGATAAAGAACAGCAAACATCTGGAGAGTCAGGACAAAAAGCAACACAGAATGCACCTTAATGTCCATTTAGATAACACAGTCCTAGCTCTGTAGTCTTGGGTTTAGCTATCTACACTGTGAAATAGTCTGCTTCTGGGAAACATTTTCCCCTTGCTAATTCTAAGGCAAGAGGTTCTGGCCACAAAGTGTTAAGCCTGGCCTTGAGAAATACATGTCCGTGAATCAACAACTTGAACTTTTTGATTGGCGGATTGTTTTCTGGAATGGACCTTCCCACCTTGTTTCTAGGGGAGATTTGAAGAAACATTTCTTTGAACAGATGCACTTTCCTGGTGCCTCTCCTGATAGTTTCCTAAATAATGTTACCCGAACTTGCTAATGATAAAACTTAATATGATTTAGGAAAATCGGACCCAACTTAAGTCACATTGTCCTTCCATGAGGTGAAAGCCAGAGCAAATCTTACGGTATCAATCTTACAATTGTCAGGACTACAAGAAGAACATCAAAAAAGGATGCTTGCAACTCCTCTGAGTTTCAATTTGCTCTTTCTCCTTTTCTCAAGACTTTTAGATGGTATCAACAACAACGTTTAAAAAGATGGAGGAAGAATTTTCAAAAGGATTCTTGAGGACCAGATCCAAAGAAGATGCCCCCCCCCCGGAAGTCCCCCAAGGGATAGTTTTTTAGCAACAAGTAGAGCAAATATGAAAGCTCCAATCCAATGTGAGAATTTATAGACAGTTACTAAACATATTCAAAATTCTTGGCTTTAGGCATTTACATGAAACTCATCTGGTCCTGATCAAATGGGATTTCTGGAGGAGGTTCAGTGGCCGGCTTCACCTTTTCCAGAGTCAAATATAAATTATATCATCATAAGACCACTGTCTTTATTTGACTTTTGGCCAAAATTGTTTTCACTGACACAGTAGAGCAGAAGTTCTAAAGCTCCTAGTCCAATTGCAGCTAACATGAGCTCTTGTAGTATATTTAATACCTTTTGGGAAACTAACAATCACCCCATCTGTACCTCAATCCTCAGGGGAAATAGCCTAATCTTGATGCCTTTCTTGAGGGCATATTCCATTAAGAATTCTAGCCTTCATATGTCTTTAACTATTTCTCCCCATTTGAAGATGATATTGTAACCTCATATGTTAGCTTCGGGTCATGGGAAAGAGAAGGGTCACTTGGACAGAAAGAAAGTGAGACTCTAAAAACATAATCTTATACATAAGTACACAACTATTAAAACAGAGCTCAGGATCTAGGTCAGGAAGGGGAGATAAGTAATGGCCATAGTCAGCAGCAGAAAGACAAGCATATGCTCAGAGAAGTTTGATGATTGGAACAAAGAGATTCCTTATAAAACCTTGGCAGTTCTTTAGTGTTGGTCAGAGACCTTTGCTATGAAAGCAGAAGGAGGGAGATGGTGGCAATAATGTTAAGACTGTCCCATCAGGGTCAAGTATCATGCAGATCAATAGGTTGATAAAGGGTGTAAGAGGACAAACTTTGTCTGATTTCGGGTGCAAGTCAAAAAGATCTTTTTGCAACATCCAATTGTGTACCGAAATTTTTCAAAGGGTCTGATAGTTGGGTCCATATTTCATGGGAAACTTTCCTGCTCAGAAAGGAAATAGCATAGTGGAGAAACCGAGTCAAGAAGGTCCCACCATTATTTTTATAAGGCTGTTCTCAACTTTCCCAGCTATTTATACCCACTGTTGCACAAAGAGATCATACTCCTTTTGAGCAGCTCTTGGCATTTCCCTTGAATGGTGGATTGGGAGCTTAGCCAGATTCAATACTTGGCTCCTCAGAGGTTCCAGTTCTTACATAGTAAATTTCATTGCTTATAGCTCAGGGGGGTACCTTGTTTCTCAAGCTAATGGCAATATCATTAAGTTTACAATAAATAACAATTAAAAACATTTATCCTTAGGGCTTTTTAAGCACATACTAGTTTATCTAAAAACTTTTATAGGTTCCTTCTAGTTTAATACATTCTGGTGCAAGAAAAAAGATCATTAGAAATTTAGAAAATAATCACATTTGGGGATTTTACTCATAACACGAATGTACACAAAACCCCTAAAGATCTTGCTTAAGACAGCTTGTATAGCTTAACGAACCGATTATCAACTCCTATACCAATAGGAAAACCTTTGAAAATGGGGTTTTTTGATCCAAAGTGGACTCAAAGATACAACACTGATATATACCAACTAAGTAATTTTATCCAGTGAGGTTTCATAGTTTCCATAACAATCAGTACTTAGACAAGTCACCATATTACAAGTCAATATTTAAGCTATCTCCCCATTATTAGCCTATGAGAATGTGGGTGCGTGTGAGTCTATTTGTTTGGGGGGGCACCTGGGTGTGTGTGTGTGTGTGTGTGTGTGTGTTGGGGAAGGGAAGACTTGGTTCCTCCATAAGCCTTATTCTCAAGGCGGAATTTCTAAAACCCTTCCTGCCTTCTCTATGGTCACAGGGCTGAAGAACCTTTGTGGCCTTACCAAGACAGAAGGTTCAGAGAGATTGGCCAATTGATAGAACCTGTCCCACTGAGTCTTCCCAAGGTAGCAAGTTAACTTTGACAACCCAGAGGATACATTTAAGACTATTTTAAGCCAGAAGAGCATGCTACCTTCCAGACAAAAGTTGCTAATAAGTAATAGCTTAAATTCATAAAGTCACAGTATGGTGATCAAAAGAAGCGCACAATTCCCAAGTGTACAAATGCATCACACTCTGGGTATTCTTCCACAAGCCAACACTGCTTCTATGCAATGATCTCCCCAAATCACAGTGCAAGAAACACACCACCATAACACTAACATAAAACAATAAGCCACAAAACAGGCATCAACCCAGTTGAATGCCTCTCCAAATGATTATTCCAATGCTCAAGCAATTCTACCGGTGACATTCAGAGCACAGCCACTCTCACTTTCACTCTCAGAAACAACTTCAGAGCTATGGTACCAACAGCTACTCTTCAGAGCCCAGTTCTCCTATGCTGGAAATAGCCATTTTCCCTAATTAACCACATGATAAAATCTGGATTTTAAGTAGTTCAATTTTAAAGTTGAAAACATAATTCCAGCTACTTTTGGACATCCACAAGAAACCCATAATCTTCCACATCAAACTTAGAAATGATGAGAAACTCTATTCCTGGGGAAGAAATCAGCATTTCTCTAGAGGAAGTCCATAGCTTGCCATCTCTGGTAAGTTTTCCTCTTCTCTTACCTCAGTGAGGCTAAATTTTCTGTCAGCTTTCTGCAATGCTTTCCTAAAAACCTCCGCTTTTCTCAGGGGCCATCCTGGAGATTCTAATTTTGGGTCAACCTTTCAGTGTGTGGTGAAAAATCACAAGTTTGCTATTCCTGCTCTTTGGAAATCCAAATGGAGGTGAATAGGGGATAGGTCTATTTTTAGGAGTATTCTGCTGTAACCGAATTTCAGGTCGGTATGGTGCCGGAGTGGATCACCTCTAATTCCTCTCTGCTCCTCTGGTTTTTTTGGTTATTGTTTGGTTTTTGTTGTTCTATTCACATCGATTTTCACTGTTTTGTAAGCAACGAGGAAATGATTTGGTATAGCATCTTTGAAAAGATTTAGCTTTAGAATTTCCTGCCATCACAAAGGCCTTTCAACTCCTAAGGAAAATAATCAGAGAACCTTTCGGCCAATGTACTTAACTTTGACTTCAATATAATCAGGACTTAATATAATCGAGTATTTTAAAGAGAATATTTTCAAGAAAAGAATAAGTCGGGACTCCCCATCCCCGGCTCCTACCGCCCCCACCCCCAGCAGGATGAAAAGGAGCTAGTCTGAACCCCGCCTCTGAGAGAGGGATGAAGACCTTTCCCCTAGGAGAATAGAAACGGGATCATTCCAGTCTATGAAGAGTTAAGTGGAATGAAATAAGAGAGCATTTTCGTGTTTAAATGGAGACGACGGGCCCTACGCTGTAGATGCTCTCGGGGGTGGGGGCTGGGGGGGGGAGGGCAGGGTGGGGGTGGGGATCGGGTCGCATTAATTCTGTGTCCAGGTCCAGAGGTAGAGGATCACGCAGAGCGGCAGGATAATGGGCAGGAGGAGACTGTAGAAGCACAGGCTGGTGGTGCTGGTGCAGCCATGGGGAAAGTTCTCCTCCACCGAGGCCGAGTAGATCAGGCCGGCCAGGGAGATGAGGGGCACTAGGACCGTCAGCGTGGGGAGCGACATCAGCATCTTCCTCTGCTGCTTCCTCGGGCTCGGGGCTGGGCTGGGCTGCAGCAAGGTCCACGTCTCGGGTTCTTTGCCCTCCGGCTGCTTGGTCGGATGGATCATCCGAGCTGCCTGCGCTGTCGTGTTAGAAAGAGCATCAGTGAGCGGCGGGGTACCAAGCCCCGGCGCCCTGAACGAGAGGGAGCTCGGCAGGGGACGTCTCCTACCTGGGTGGCTCCGAGAAGCCGCGGCACAGCAGAGATCCCCGTCCGAGGCGGCGCGCGGCGCGGCCGGCCTTCACCTTCGCCTGCCTGGCACCCCCTTGTCCTCGGCTGCGGCCCGCTCGGGAGATGCCAGCTGCTCCCTCCTCCGCAGCGCTGACGCAGCTCTGCCGCACCGTCTCCCTCTCCCTCCCTCCCTCTCCCTCCCTCCTGCTGTCTCTCCCTCTCTCTCTGCCTCCCTCCCTTTCTCTTTCTCCCTCCCTCTCTGTTTCTCCCCCCTCTCTCCCTCCCTCCTTCTCTCTGTTCTCCCCCTCTTCCTCTCTTTCCTTTCTCCTCCCCTCTTCCCTTCCTCCCTCCCCCTCTCTCTTTTTCTCTCCCCTTCCCTCCCTCTCTCTCTCCCTCCTTCCCTTCCTCC
>JAJPUD010003134.1:166463-182886 GCA_023553655.1 Myrmecobius fasciatus | reverse complement strand
CCTTTTATTTTTAGAATTTCCAATTTGGTATTTAATTGAGGGTTTTTAATTTGTTCTTTTTCTAGTTTTTTAATAGTAAGCCAAATTCATTGATCTTTTCTTTCTCTATTTTATGCAAGTAAGCATCTAGAGATATTGGGGCAATAACATTGCCCCAATGAAATTGCCCCTTATAACCTCTTTGGCCGTATCCCACAAATTTTGTTATGTTGCCTCTTTATTGTCATTCTCCTGGATGAAATTATTGATTGTGTCTGTGATTTGCTCTTTCACCCATTCATTCTCCAGGATTAGATTATTTAATTTCCAATTAACTTTTGGTCTATTTTCTCCTGGCCTTATATTGCATGTGATTTTTATTGCATCATGATCTGAAAAAGATGCATTTACTATTTCTGCCTTTCTGCATTTGATTGTGAGGTTTTTATGCCCTAATACATGGTCAATTTTTGTATAAGTTCCATGAACCGCTGAGAAAAAAGTAAACTCCCTACTGTCTCCATTCAGTTTTCTCCAAAGATCTATCATACCTACCTTTTCTAACAATTGGTTTACCTCCCCAGTTTCTTTTTTATTTATTTTGTGGTTTGATTTATCTAATTCTGAGAGAGCAAGGTTGAGATCCCCCACTAGTATAGTTTGGCTATTTCTTCTTGTATCTCTCTTAATTTCTCCCCTAGGAATTTGGATGCTATACCACTTGGTACATATATATTTAGTATTGATATTGCTACATTATTTATGGTGCCCTTTAATAAAATATAGTTTCCTTCCTTATCTCTTTTGATTAGATCTATCTTGGCTTTTACTTGATCTGATATCAGGATTGCTACCCCTGCTTTTTTTTTGTTCACCTGAAGCATAATAGGTTCTGCTCCAGCCTTTTACCTTCACCCTGTATGTGTCATTATGCTTTAGATGTGTTTCTTGTAGACAACATATTGTTGGATTCTGGTTTTTAATCCAGTCTGCTATCCACTTCCTCTTTATGTGAGAGTTCATCCCATTCACATTCATAGTTAGAATAACTAATTCTGTATTTCCTGCCATCTTATTTACCCAAGTTATGTTTTTCCCTTTCCTTTCCCCTTTCTCCCTTCCCCCCTCCTCAGTATTTTGTTTTTGATGACCCCCTCCCGCAAATAATCCTCCCCCCCTTTAGAACCTCTTCCCCTTTTTAACTCCTTTCCCCTGATTCTTCTAATTTCCCTTCTACTAGTCTATCCCTTTATTTTCCTCCTTTCCCTCCCACTTCTCTATAAGGAAGGACAAGTTTCTCTGTGAAACCAAATGTGTCTGACATACTCTTTTAGAGCCCAATCTGATGAGAGTAAGATTTACACAATGCTCATCTCCCTCCCTTCTTTCCCTCAATTATATTAGGTTTTCTTTGCCTCTTGATGACATTTTACCTTATTTTTAACTCCTTTTTTAACCTTATTTTACCACCTTTTCCCTCTTTCCCCCAGTATGATAGCCTTTCCCCCTCTGGTTTTCTTTTTCTTGTTATCAAAGTAATATCAAATTATACCCCCAATCTTTAAGTATCCCCATAGTAGAAATAAAGTTCTCAAGAGTCCTTTCCTTTTTACCTTTTTATGCTTCTCTTGAGTTTGGAGGTCAAATTTTTTGTTCAGATCTGGTCTTTTCATTAAAAATAGGTGAAATTCACCTAGATCATTAAATGACCATCTTCTTCCCTGGAGGATAATGCTCATTCTAGCTGGATAGGTTATTCTTGGCTGTAATCCAATTTCCTTTGCCTCCCGACTCCCAGGCCCTTTGATCCTTCAATGTGGAGGCTGACAGATCGTGTGTGATTTTAATTATTGATCCTCGGTATTTGAATTGTTTCTTTCTAGCTGCTAGCAAAATCTTTTCCTTGGTGCGATAGTCCTGAAATTTAGCCACGATATTCCTTGGGGTTTTAATTTTGGGGTCTCTTTCAGGAGGTGATCGGTGAATTCTTTCAGTGGTGATTTTGCCTTCTGATTCTACAACCTCAGGGCAGTTTTCTTTCAGGATTTCCTGGAAGATAGTGTTTAGATTCTTTTTTTCATCATGGCTTTCAGGAAGTCCAATAATCCTTAGATTGTCTCTCCTAGATCTATTTTCCAAGTCAGTTGTTTTTCCTAGGAGATATTTCGTATTTTCTTCTATTTTTTCATTTTTTTTTTGTTTTTGTTTGACTGATTCTTGAAGTCTTATTGAGTCATTCACTTGCATTTGTTCAATTCTTATTTTTAAAGTGTTTTCTTCAGTTACCTTTTTTAGCTCCTTTTGTAACTGGCCAATTTGTTCATTGCATTTATCATCCAGCTCTCTTTTGAGGTTCTTTATGCAATCTTCCAGGAAGGCCTTTTGAAAAGGGGACCAGGTTATATCCCCTTTGATGGCTTCTTTTGGAGTTGCTTTGTCTACAGGAGCCTCAGGATCTGGGGTCTGCCCTTCTTTCTCTTGATAGAAGCTGTCTTTGGTGAGAGCTCTCTTCTGCTTCTTACTCATTTTTTTTTTTTTAGACAGCGTGGGGGTCTGTTTAAGGCTAGAGAAGCCACTGTGGTAGTTTGCCCTGGGGCAATTCCGATAATTAACTTCTGGTGCTGGGCGGGTCAGGCTAGGACTTTGCACAGTTTACTCCTTATAAAAGGCAAATCTACCAGAACACCTGCTCCCAATCAGGGCAGAGTGTCCCTAGTGCCTCAGATACACCCCAGGTGTTTGGAGTTTAGAGTTTCTGCCAGGATGAGCTGAGTCCCACCCAGTTCTCTGCCCTCAGTTCCAGTCTGCACCGAGCAAACTGTTAATCCCGCTGCCCGAGTGAAACAGACCTGATATGAAGTTCTTCAGAGATAATTGCAAGCAGTGTCCAAATATTTCTGGATTTGTTGACTTAAAGATCAGTTCAGAGGCTTATCTTATTGTTGATTTGAGAGAAGGTCAGAGGAGGACACAGAGAGTCATGGTTTTATTCCGACATCTTGGCTCCGCCCCCGGGACTGGTTCTGAGAGATCTTGTAAATTTTCTTTTATGATTTATCTTTTTAAAATGGTTTTTCATTTTGAATTTAAATATAAAAAGATAAAAAGGAGAACATTTTCATATATATAGCACACAAGAGAATTCAATACAAAACCATAAATTTCCATTTCACATTTACTTTTTTGGGGAAAATGTGATAAATACAATACATTATTTTTCTAAGCTATTCTGCTTTTCTCTACTTCCTTTTAATTTTTCTTTTGTTCTTTGCTGTACAGTTTTAATTTTTTCTACCTCACTCCTCAGCCCATCCTAAAGAAGCTTACTATTAGACACAAACACATGTGTGTGTGTATAAAACCATACTAAACACAATTCTATTTATCAGTTTTTTTATAGGTCTTTTATAGTTGTTGATTTGAAATTAATTGATTTTATATGTTAGGCAGAAATCACTCTGAAATTCATCTGATACTTTTTTCCTAGGAAGCTCATTTATAGCCTCTTCAATTTCTTTTTCTAAAATAGGTTTATTTAAATATTGTATTTACTCTTCTGTTAATCTAGGCAGTTTATATCTTGTAAATATTCTTCTACTTCCCTTACATTATTAAATTTACTGGCATATAATTGGGCAAAATAAGTCATTTTAATTATTTGGAGCTAATCTTTACTATTGGCATAATCACCCTTTTCATTTTTAATGCTAGTGATTTGGCTTTCTTTTGTCTCTTTTTAAAATAATTAAACAATGGTTAATGTATTTTTTTAAAGAAGTAACTTCTAGCTTTATTTATTAATTCAATCACTTTTAAAAACTCAGTTGTATTAATCTCACCTTTAATTTTAATTAATTTTTTTTTTTAATTTTAATGGGTTTTCCAAAAACGATCTCTTTGAGGTGGTATGTGGTGGATTTTTTCTATTTCTACTTTCCTCTCATATTTTAGCTTTCCAGGAAAATTTTCTTGGATGATTTTTTACATTATTGTGTCCAGGTTCTTATTTTGGTCACAACTTTCAGGAAGTCCAATTATTTTTATATTTTCTCTTCTTGACCTATTCTCCAGATCTGTTACTTTCTTGTAAGATGTTTCACATTTTGTTCTGTTTTTTCATTCTTTAGAATTTATTTAGAATCATAGCATCACTGGGTTCCCCTTGCCAAGCTCTAATTTTCAAAGAATTATTTTCATTTTTGAAATTTTGAATCTCCTTTTCTAGTTGGTTAAACTTTTTTTTTTCATAATCTTGTTTTTCTTGGATTTAATTCATTAATTAGGTTTTTTTTTGTTTTTTTCCTCAATGTCTTTCATTTGATTTTTAAATTCTTTTTTGAATTCTTTTGATGGAGTTTTCTTCTTTTCTGGTACATTTTTTCTTTAAATAAGAGGTATTAGTGCAAGCACCTCTAATCATAGGGTGGGTTATGGTGTTTCCCCCCCTTGAGCTCTCCCCTCTAACTTGGAATCCCAAATTAAGATCTCCACTCTCTAGCCCTGCCCCACTGCCTCTGCACTCAATAGTGTGCTGGTCCCTGCAGCACAACTGGGCCTGGCATTCCTAATCAGTTGAGATTCACTCAGTCTTCCTAGACTCAGTTCCCAAGTCCGAAAAGAGTCCAGGAGGTAAAAGTTTCTATGATTCCTGCTGAGGCTCCAACAAAACCCAGCTTGCTCTAGGGCTCCCCACTTGATGTTTCTACAGATTTAGTTGGGAAATGTTTACCATTTCAGATGGGTTAATCCCCAGCCCAGGATCTTTCTTCAGATTTTTCTTGGGTTGTATAAGGACTCTTGTTCTGCCCCAAATCTTCTTGATTTTTCATCAGTCTATGCTTGTCCTGAGGCATTTTATTTTTTTTATTTGTTTGTTTTATTTGTGGGGGACATCTAGAGAACTTGAAATTTGCCAACCTACTCCACCATCTTCCCAGAATCCTCCCTTTAGTATGCATGATTTTATAGCCCTTTGGGCATAGATCATATCTTTTGAGCATTTATCAAATGGGGAATGGCTCTTTTTTAAAAAATAAATTTGACTCATTCTTTATACATTTGAGAAATAAGGCTTTCATCAGAGAAACTTACTTCAAAATTCATTTCACAATTACTATTGCTAACTGTATTTCCCATCTCTTTATTCTATTCTTTCTCTCCTTTCACCTTGTTCTTCCTTAAAATTGAAACATTTAAAAATTTTTTTTCCTTTAAAGTTTTGAGTTCCAAATTCTCTTCCTTCCTCCTTGTCCCCTCTCTAAGATGGCACAAACTCAGATATAGATTATACATGTGCAATTACACATAACATTTTCATATTAGGCATTTTGTGCAAGACTCCAATAAAAGGAAAAAAGTGAAAAAGTGAAAAATTGCATGCTTCAGTCTGTATTCAAACAATATTAGTTCTTTCTGTGGAGGTGGATAGTATGCTTTTGTGGAGATTAAAGTTGCAAACCTATAATTAAAAAAGATCAAGGTAGACCTCGGAGCCAATAGCACTTTATTAAAAAGTCCATGGTCCCCTCTAATGAAGTGGATCTCAGGTCTTCCTCACAATCTGAGAGGCTCCTTTCTTCTGGAACCTTGTTTTTATAGGATATGATATGCAGATATGCAAAAAACACCAAAAAACAAAAGGATGGTAAAATGCAGAATTTTATTGGTTAATAGACCACACTCAAAGACTAAAAATGGCATATTTTATATCTTGCAACTTTGCTAAAGTTGTTTCTCACAGTTTTTTAAGGTGATTCTCTAAATGTATCATCATATCATCTGCAGAGTGATAGTATTGTTTCCTCATTTCTTCAACTTTTTTCTTCTCTTATTGCTAAAACTAACATTTGTAGTACAATATTGAATAATAGTGATGATAATGGGGAACCTTGTTGTACCCCTGATCTTATTGGAAATGCTTCTAACTAATCCTCATTACACATAATGCTTGCTAATAGTTTTAGATAGATTCTATTTATTATTTTAAGGAAAACTCCAATTATTCCTGTGTTCTCTAGTGTTTAAATAGGAATAGGTGTTGTATTTTGTCAAATGCTTTTTCTGCATTTATTGAGGTAATCATATGATTTCTGTTAGTTTGATTATCGATATGGCCAATTATGCTGATACTTTTCCTAATACTGAACTATTCCTGCATTTCTGGTATAAATTTCACTTGGTCGTATTATATTATCCTGATAGTAACTTGCTGTGATTTCTTTGTTAATAATTTATTTAAAATTTTTGCCACAATATTCATTTAGGAAAATCAGCTTATAATTTTTTCTTTCTCTGTTTTGTCCCTACCTGGTTTAGGTATTGATGCCATATCTGTGTCATAAAAAGGAATCTGGTAGGACTTCACCTATTTTTCTGAAGTTTATATAGTATTGGAATTAACTAAATGTTTGGTAGAATTCACTTGTAAATCTATCTGTCCCTGGAGATTTTTTTTTTCTTTAGAAAGTTCATTAATGGCTTGTTCAAGGCATTTTTTTTTAAAAAATGGGACTATTTAATTAATCACAAGAAGGCTATGACTCAGTTCTTAGGTGTGTATAACTTCCAACAGCCTAAGAGTTTTAAATGTAAATATATTCATATTCATTAAATTTATAAGGTTTTTTTTTTTTTTTTTTTAGAATGTGGATTCTCTAATGCACATTAAGGATAGACCCGAGTCTGCAAGGGTTTCCATACTGATTACACTTGTAAGGTTTCTTTCCAGTATGGTTTCTTTGATGTTCAGCAAGACTAGAACATCACATGAAAGTCTTTCCACATTGATTGCATTCTTAGGGTTTCTCTTCAGTGTGGATTCTTTGCTGTACAGTGAGATGAGTCCTTTGTGTAAAAGTTTTTCCACATTGAGTACATTCATAAGGTTTCCTTTCAGTGTGGATTCTCTCATGTTCAGTAAGAGCTCTTTTATGTGCAAAAGCCTTTCCACATTGGTTACATTCATAAGGTTTCTCTCCAGTGGGGGATTCTTTGCTGTACAGTGAGATGAGTCCTTCCTGCAAAAACCTTTCCACATTGGTTAGGTTTCTCTCCAGTGTGGATTCTCTGATGTACAACAAGAGCTCCCCTTTGCCTAAAGGCCTTTCCATATTGGTTACATTCATATGGTTTCTGTTCAGTGTGGATTCTCTGATGTTGACTAAGAGACCTATTGTCTGTAAAACCCTTCCCACATTGGTTACATTCCTAAGGTTTTTCTCCAGTGTGGATTCTCTGATGTACAGTAAGAAGAGTCCTTCTTGAAAAAACCTTTTCCACATTGGTTACATTTGTAAGGTTTCTTTCCAGTGTGGGTTCTCTGATGTTCAGTAAAATGAGTCTTTCGTGTAAAAGTCTTTCCACATTGAGTACATTCATAAGGTTTTTTTTCAGTGTGGATTCTCTGATGAACATCAAGATCATTTCTTCTGAAAGTCTTTCCATACTGTTTACAGTCATAAGATTTCTTTCCAGCTTGGATTCTTTGATGTATAATGCAGATTTCTCTCCAAGTCAAGTCACAAGAACTCTCACTCATGAATCTTTGCTTGTGAGTTTCTTGCACAGAAAGACTCAGCTCTACAGGAATATTTTTCATTTCCAGTCTGACTCCTCCTGAAAGAAACAAATATATACAAATAAACACAAATATATATATATATACAGATACCACCCACACAAATATACATAATCCCCTAGCCTTCACTGGCAGAATATGAACTCATTTAGCTAGGCAAAGAAAAAACCCCATCAAATTTAAATGGGCATAACCAATCATTTTAAAATGTCATTAGTTCACATTCCAAGGATGATTTAATTTATAAAGAGCTTCACACACGACCACATTGGATTCTCACAACAAACCTCTGGCACAAACAGGATCAGCATTTTTGTCATATTCACAACTCAGGTCATGAACTCAGAATGGTTAAGTGACTTGACCCAAATTCCCACCACTGAAACTAAAACACAAACCCTGTAACTGGGTTCTAACTACAGTTCTAGACAGATTATCTCTACTTCCAATTCTTCCTTTTCATTCACATTATCTGCATTTTCAATCCTTTTATCATTGATACAATGCCATTTGTACACATATTCTAAATATTCAAGTTCTTTCATGGTCTTTTCTACATGTAAGCATAATGTAATTTCCTTGTGCACTTTTCATTTTATTGTTGCAGTATCAGTGAGCATGTGAAGACTACTGACACTGGTTTTTGTATTTACCTGAGGCATGAGATATTGCTCTGACCTATTAATTTTTTGGTAGAGACATTACTTATTATTTAAAAAAATCTTTAAGTATCTTTGCTCAGTAGAATAAAATAAAAATCCTTGTAATAAGCACAACTTGAAAAAATGCATGGTATGTGCCATACCAATCAAACTCCCAAGAAATTATTTTACAGATCTAGAAAAAATAGTAGCAAAGTTCTTTTGGAAGAACAAAAGGTCAAGGATTTCAAGGGGATTAATGAAAAAAAAGGCAGATGAAGGTGGCCTTGCTATAGCAGATCTAAAACTATATTATAAAGCAGCGGTCATCAAAACCGTTTGGTACTGGCTGAGAAATAGAGCAGTCGATCAGTGGCACAGGATAGGTTATCAGGAAAATCTAGGCAATCACCTTAACAATTTAGTGTTTGATAAACCCAAAGACCCCAGCTTTTGGGATAAGTACTCAGTATTCGGCAAAAACTGCTGGGAAAATTGGAAACTAGTGTGGAAGAAATTAGGGCTTGACCCATACGTAACACCGCACACCAAGATAAGATCTAAATGGGTTCAAGCTCTAGATATAAAGAGTGATTTTGTAAGCAAGTTAGAGGAATGTGATATAGTTTACCTCTCAGACCTGTGGAGATGGAATAAATTTATGTCCAAAGAAGACCTGGAACTCCTAATTGAACACCAGATGGATAATTTTGACTATATTAAGTTAAAAAGTTTCTGTACAAATAAAACTAATGCAGACAAGATTAGGAGGGAAGCATCAAATTGGGAAATCATCTTTACATTTAATGGTTCTGATAAAGGCCTCATTTTTAAAATATATGGAGAATTGTCTCACATATATAAGAATTCAAGCCACTCTTCAATAGAGAAGTGGTCAAGGGATATGAACAGACAATTTTCAGATGATGAAATTAAAACCATCTCTAGTCATATGAAAAGTTGCTCCAAATCACTATTGATCAGAGAAATGCAAATTAAGACAACTCTGAGGTACCACTACAAACCTGTCAGATTGGCTAAAATGACAGGAAAAGATAATGATGAATGTTGGAGGGGATGTGGGAAAACTGGGACACTAATACATTGTTGGTGGAACTGTGAACGGATCCAACCATTCTGGAGAGCAATTTGGAGCTATGCTCAAAAAGTTATCAAACTGTGCATACCCTTTGACCCAGCAGTGTTTCTACTGGGCCTATATCCCAAAGAGATCTTAGAGGAGGGAAAGGGCCCCACATGTGCAAAAATGTTTGTGGCAGCCCTTTTTGTAGTGGCTAGAAACTGGAAACTGAAGGGATGCCCATCAATTGGAGAGTGGTTGAATAAATTATGGTATATGAATGTTATGGAATATTATTGCTCTG
This sequence comes from Myrmecobius fasciatus, assembly GCA_023553655.1. NCBI lineage: Eukaryota > Metazoa > Chordata > Mammalia > Dasyuromorphia > Myrmecobiidae > Myrmecobius > Myrmecobius fasciatus. The sequence goes on along the minus strand of JAJPUD010003134.1, from coordinate 173,305 downwards.
TAAGAAACGACCAGCAGGATGATTTCAGAAAGGCCTGGAGAAACTTGCATGAACTGATGCTGAGTGAAACGAGCAGAACCAGGAGATCATTATACATGGCAACAACAATATTACATGATGATCAATTCTGATGGACATGGCTCTCTGCAACAAAGAATTGTCTCAAACCAGTTCCAGTTGTTCAGTGAAGAAAGCCATATACACCCAGAGAGAGGGATATGAAATATGGACCACAACATAACACTTTCATGCTCTCTATTGATGTTTGCTTGCATTGTGTTTCCTTTCTCTGATTTTCTTTTTTTTCTTGTAGATAGGATTTTTCTTGCACAACTTGTCAACTATTATTACATTATTAACATGTAGTGGACTTCCTGCCATCTAGGGGAGGGGAGGGGACTGGGGGTAAAATTTGTAATGGAGAGCTTTGTAAAGATCAATGCTGGGGAACTACCCATACACATGTTATACAAATAAAAAGCTTTAATAAAAAAAATGCATGGTGTTTCTCATGTCTGAACCTGTGTCTCATACAGGAATTTAAGTTTATCAGTCTTTTGTAAGGAGGTGGCCAGCTTGCTTCACTATTGGTGTCCTTTACTCCTTCCCACTTAGAGGTTCACAAATCTAAGGATTGATCTGTTACTCCTTTTCAAACCATCTCTTGTGAAGTAGATTCTGAGCTCTGTGATAGCAGACACTATCTTTTGCATTCCTTTGCTCACTCAGGGCTTAACACAGTGTCCAAAACAGAAGATGTTCAATCAATGTATCAGCAAAGGCCCCTGATTACTGTGGCAGGTGGGGTCGAAACACACACAAAAAATACTAAAACTTCTGCAAAGCCGAAAACCTTATTATTCATGTTCCAAAAGAGGACAAGCTTATAATTCTGGGTGATTTTAATACCAGAGTAGGCTCAGACTCTTGGGAAGAATGGCATTGGAAATAGAAGATGACGTCAACAGATTAGAGCACTTCTGTGGGAAGAAACAGTTTGTTGCTACCTTGGGGGGTAAATTGAGTCTAGACACAGTTGGCAAGAGTGAAATAGATGAGGAGTGGGCAGCTTTCAGAGATGTGGTGTCCAGCACTACATTTACTCATCTGTGTCAGAATACTTGCAAACATCAAGACCGGGATGATGAAAAAAATAAGGAAATTCGAAAGCTGCTACATGAAAAACGAGAACTCCACAGGGTGTTCCAGGAGGATAGTTCATCCATCTCTAAGAAGGCAGCATTTAACTCCATCCAAAGTAAAAAGCAAGCAAAGTTTGGAGAGAAGCAGGATTCTTGGCTCAGTGAGAAGGCAGACAAAATTCAGTTTTATGTTGATTACAATCCAAAATACTTTTTTGATGCCCTGACAGTTAATTATGAGGTATGTATGGTGCACATCAACTACTCAGTGCTGATGGAACCACATTGATTAGTGGTAAGATTATGATCCTAGGGATTAGTTGGTGCAGTGGATAGAGCCAAGTTCATCCATATTGTACATCGATTTCATGATGGCATGTTTGCCTTGATTCTAAATGCGCACTTTCCCAATCACCAATGGAGGGAAACAAGACTGTGTGCTTGCTCCCATGCTTTTTCTTTTTCTTTTTTCAGTTTTTTTTTTTAAAATAATAGCCTTTTACTTTTAAAATATATGCAAAAAATTTTCAACATTCACCCTTGCAAAACTTTGTGTTCCTTTTTTTTTCTCCCTCCTTTCCCCCTCTCCCTCCCCTAGGCAGCAAGCAATCCAATATGTTAAATATCCCATGCTTTTTTTCACATGATGTTCTCAGCCATATTGCCAAAAATCTTCAGTGAAAATAAACATGGCATCAAGATCAGTTATGGCACTGATGGTAAATCCTTCAGTTTTTAGAAGTCAAGACTGGGAGGGGTGGAGGAGTGCTGGTGCATTTTTTTTTTTTTGTTTGCAGATGATTGTGCATTCATAGAAGCCTCGGAAGTACAAAAGTACAGATCAATTCTCTGCTGCTTGTGCTAATTAACACCAAGAGAACACAGGTCCTCCACCAGTCAGCCCACACCATCCATATGTAGAACCATCAGTTACAGCAAATGGAGATTCGAATGCTGTGGATAATATCAGTTACCTTGGCAGTATACACATTGATAATGAGATTGGCACCCAGAGTTGTTAGAGTTAACTCAGTGTTTGGGAGGCTCCAAAGGAAAGTGAGGAGAGATATTAGACTGACTACCAAACTGAAAGTCTACAGAGCCATTGTGCTGATCCCAGTGTTATATGCCAGTGAAACCTGGACAGTCTACCAGAGCTGTCCCAGGAAACTGAATGGCTTCCATTTGAATTGTCTCAGAAAGCTTCTGAGGATCACCTGGTACCAGATAAGGTACGAGACACTGAGCTCCTTTCTTGAATGAAACTACCAAGCATTGCAACTCTACTGCAGAGAGCACAGCTCCTGGACTGGTCATGTTTGAATGCCTAATGTATGCTTGCCTAAAAGAATATTTTATGGAGAACTCACGCAGGGCACAAGCTCACAAGGTGGTTAAAAGAAGGGATGCAAGGACACTCTCAAAGTACCTCCTTAAGAACTTTGGAATCGATTGTGGGACAGGGGAGACACTGGCCCAGGACTGCCCAGCATGCCTTCATCAGAGCAAAGCAGAATTGAATCAGCCCAGAAACATGAGGCATGCAAATTTAGAATGCAACCCCAAATGTTCCTGTAGACTTTTTGTGCCTCACCTATGTAGAGCATTCTGAGCGCATTCTGCTCTGAGCGGTCACAGTCGGATACAAGGTACCTTGACTCTAACATAACGATGTCATTTTTGTCCTCTTCCAGAATGAAGGATAACAACCATCACCATGGGTCTGGCTGCCTCAAGTCTCCCTGGACTCATCCAGTCCATTTTCTGAATGCTCTCCCCTGACCAATCACTGCTCACTCACCAACCTCCAGTGGCTCTCCAGCAAAAGCATCAAATACAAACTCCTCTCTGGGCTGTTAGAGCACCTCATCATCTACCCTCCCTTTCCCATCTTCTTTCACCCCATCCCCCCCCCCAGATGTTATCATCCGGTGGTGTGAGCCTTCCTTCTCTTCTGGGATCTGGACACTCCACCTGCCAACTCCATGGGGGTTTCTCCCTTTCCTTGTTGCCTAGAACTCTCCCCCAGCTTCCCTGAAGCCCCAGCTAGAGCCCACCTTCCACCATAAGCCTTTCCCAGTCCTCCTTCACTTTAGGGCCTTCCTTCTCTTGAGCAGCTCCAACACACAAAGCCTCTTATAGTCACAGCTCTCATTTACCTGCTTTCACCTGACCGGGACAGCAGCTCCTCAGGCCTTCTTGCTCCAGCATCCACGGGGCTTCCCTTTGCTCCAAATAGGAGATCACGTCTTCTCTGGGAACCGGCAGCCCTGGGCAGGGGAGTCAGTCAGGGATGAGGATGGAGAGAACCTTCTAACTTAGTTCTCTTTGGGGAAGGGGGATGTTTCTGGAGGTATTCCTTTCTGACAATCACTCCATCATGTCCCACCTACTGACCCATTAGGGTTTGTAAAGGGGGTAACCCCCAACAGGAAGCTTGTACAGTCTGCTCCGAGAAACAGCCAAACTCTCTGCCCCCCATCCTATGATGGTCCATTCTGAAAGAAACTCCTAACCCCCAAGGTGGCTAAAAGGTTATTTATAGCAGATCGGCCTCAAGCCCCAGCTACAGGGAGAACCGGCCCTGGCCCCTACCCTGCCCCTTACTCCCCAGATAAACCTGCTGTCCTGTTCATTCAGGGAGGGTTTGCCTTGGGGGGGGTGGGGGAGGAGTCTCCTGCTGGCGACCTCAATAAACCCCAGTTGGTCCAAATTCTCCTTTAGTCTGGCTGTACTAGGGCAGGTGAACAAGGAGCACAGGGCGGTTCTCGGGGCTCCTCAAGGATAGTTTCCTAAGCATTGATTTTGGAGAACTTTGGGGAGAAGTTGATGGAACCAGTTTGGAGTCAGAAACTTTGGCCTTAGCGCAGCTTTTTAGTAGAAGGATGGACTCCCTGTAGAGTTTCCATTTTCTGGAAATCAGAGGCAGTGGGTTGTACAGTGGGAAGAGTATACGGTCAGGAGCACCCGGGTTTAAATGGGACTTCAGACGGGCACTAGCGGTGTGTCTGAACAAGTCACTTAGCCTCTCTCTGCCTAGTTGCCTCAGCTGTCAGAAGGGGGCAATGAGATCACTGAATTTGGAAGGTGACTATGATGAAGTGATACCATGTTGGAGAGAAAGCACCTGGCAAATGGTAGGGGAAAATAAGGGATGCTTATTCCCTTCCCTTCCTTTCCCCCATCTGGGCTGAAAGAAGATTAAGGAGCATCTTCCTGCCCTAGACGCACCCAGAGCCGTGAGCTCCAAACTGCTGATGTTGAAAGGAAGAATATTCCAAAAACTATCCCAGGGAGGAAGCGATGGCAAGGAAGCCATTTTCAGAGCTTTGGCAGCAAAAGTCACGTCCAGGGAGAGGATGGACCGAGTAACCGGCGAGATTGGTTCCACACCTGAGTGCCTCTTTGACCTGAAGCTACCCAGAACTGGTAAGAGACAGTTTCAGGAGCAATAAAGGAAACCCTCAGCTTCCTAGCTCACGGGGCAAAACCAGGCAGCAGGAGGACCCTGGCTCTTGGACAGAGAAGATCTGCACTTTTCTCTCTCTAATAACTGATAAATGCCCCAAACTCTGCACACTAGGGGATGGGGATGTCCCCTTTGATGGCAGACTCGGAGTTCCCCGGGGAAGTGTCCTTACCCAGGGACAGCAGGTTCCGGGCATTCTCCAGCATGACCTCCTTGTACAGCTCCTTCTGAGAAGGGTCCAGGAGACCCCACTCCTCCTGGGTGAAGTCCACAGCCACATCCTTGAATGTCATCGACCCCTAAATCATCAAAAGTCATAGGCTGGAGAGCCGAAAGACACTTCAGTGCTAACTAACCCAACCCTCCTCCATTTATGGTAGGAAATGGAAGCCCAGAAAAGGAGTTTGTCCAAAGCTCTTCTCCTTTCTGAGCGTCAGAGGCAGCTCTTGAAACCAGAGCCATTAACAGCCCCCTGGAACTTTGAGCAAAGCATTTCAGATCATCGGTAGGAATAAAGCTGAGAGAGAGTTTGGGAAGAAATGTGTCTCCCTGTGGAATCAGGGAGAAAAGGTGTGTTCTCCCTGTGAGCTCTGGCTGTGGCGCTGTGGAGGAGAAAGGGAGAGGGAGAAGTGAGATTTCTCCCCTACTCATGTAGGAGATTCTTCTAAAGAAAAGTCTCTGGGAAGTGGCAGGTGCACTGCATTCTGGGGGGAAAGCCCAGACATTGACATGTAAAAAGCCGGAGTAAAGTCTCATCTGGATGAAAACATGGAAAGGTTTCTGAAGGGATAATCAGCAGCATGTGGACTGTGCTGAGTGGAAGGAGATGGTTTCTGGGCAAGTGAAGGAGATTTTCTGTTATTATGTTGAGGGTTTAAGGTCATTCTGGTGATGATGTGTTCCAACCTAACCAGCTTATACCTTTGTGTTATCATTGTTTTCATTTGTGTCTAGTATATCTATATATTCCTTAATTATAAAAATAATTACTTAGAATAATTATGATGGAGAAGAGCAAGCTAGGTGGTTAGTGGATAGAGCACTGGGCTTGGAATCAGGAACACTCATGTTGATGAGTTCACAAATGGCCTCAGGCACACTTACTAACTGTGTGATTGTGGACAAGTCATTTAATACTGTTTGTCTCAGTTTATGCACCTGTAAAATTAGCTAGAGAAGGAAATGGCCAACTACTTTATTACCTTTTCTAAGAAAATTTCAAATGGATTTACTAAGTGTTGAATGGGACTGAAATGACTGAACAACAACAGTGATGGAAAAAAGGATTCCTTTATTGTTTAAAAAAAATTAATTTGATGTTTGTTAGAGTTAATTCATCAGAAAAACTTTGCCAGTTTCTTTCTCTTTTTTTTTCCCTGGGGAGGCAATTGGGGTTAAGAGACTTGCCCAGGGTCACACAGCTAGGAAGTGTCTGAGACCAGATTTGAACTCAGATCTTCCTGACTTCAGGGCTGGTGCTCTAACCACTGCGCCACCTAGCTGCCCCTAGTTTCTTTGTGAGAAATAAATGGTATAGATGCATTCCTAGAACTATAGAAACTATAGAAAAGTTAAGGGAGTGAGTTAAGCCATAAACTGATGGACCATATGGAGGAGAGGCTAGCCCTAACCTAATCCTGATAGTTGGGAAGGGTCTGTATTTCCAAGCTGCTACATTCACAACACATGTTTGACCAATGAACTTGGAATCTGATAGTCTTCCATTTTATTTTCTTTCATTTCAGTCATAACTATAGGATTCACTTTTTCAGAAAGTCTGATATTTGGGGACAACTTTCTTGAGCATAAAATTACTGATTCATTTTTCATCTTTGTGAGTTTACATCTGATTTAGGATCTCTTTGGAATCTCTATTTCACCTGTCATGTCTTTTGTTCTATTACTTCCACTTGTTTTATTTTATTATTCTATTCTATTATTTTCCTTCTGAATAATTAAGGAATTTATTGAAATTCTCAGGAATTTCTAAATCTTTTCTTTTCTCTTTAGTCTCTTCTTTTAACTGAGAATCAGACATAACTGAAGCCATTGAACAAAACTTCTTTAAAAATTCTGTACACTTATAATTTATACTCTTATTTAACCTCTCTTCCATATCTCACTACTTTCACCCTCATCCCAAATCATCACTGCTACTAATGTAAGAAGAGGGTTGTTTCTTTTCTTCCTTCCTTCCTTCCTTCCTTCCTTCCTTCCTTCCTTCCTTCCTT
>JAJPUD010003134.1:130711-166453 GCA_023553655.1 Myrmecobius fasciatus | reverse complement strand
CTTCCTTCCTTCCTTCCTTCCTTCCTTCCTTCCTTCCTTCCTTCCTTGTTGTTGTTGTTTTTCTTTTTTTTCCAGGAAAAAATTCATTTCTACCCCATTGAGCTTTAGAGAACAAGCTATCCCAAATGTCTGCAGGCAAGGAGTTAGCTGATTCCCAAAGGACAAATCACCAGATGTAAGACTTTCCTTTATACCTGGACCCTTCTCTCTTCGGATCCTTGTAACTTTCTAATGGGGACCATCTTCTCGGTTCCTTAGGGGGACATCATAGGTGTCATCTTCCACTCCTCAGTATGTTAGCTGACTCCTGTTCCTCTCACATTCACCTTTTCACCATCCCTCCTTCCTATCCCCCCCCCCCCAGTGCAAAACTTTATCCTCTCACATCTGGACAATGGGAATAGCTGCTAGGGGTGGGGTTGGGGCAATCTGTCTGTCTTAGATCTCTCTTCACTTCAGTCCATCCTCTAGTCAACTGTCAAATGAACAAATGTTATAATCCCATTGCATAAATAACAGTTGCTTCCTATTACTCTCCAGAATTAAATATAAAATTCTTTGTAGCATTCACAACATGGTTCCCATCTAATCTTTCCAGTCTTCCTACAGTTGATCTCCATGTTCTCTCTTTTTTTAAAAGGTTATACATGTATATTCATTTTTTTACATATTTCCATATGAATCATGTTGGGTGAGAAAACAACAGTAAAAAAAAAAAGGTGAAAACCATGAGGAAAGAAAAAAAAAAGAAGAGAAAAGAACATAAAAAATATGATCCACATTCAATATTCATAGGTCTGTCTTGGATATGGATAGCATTTCCTAACCCAAATTTAGAAGGATTGCTTTGGATCATTGAATTGCTGAAAACAAACAAACAAACAAAAACCCAGTTTATCATAGTTGATCATCACACAAGCTTATTGTTGCTATGTTCAATGTTTCTTGTTTCGGCTTGTTTCACTCAGCATCAATTCATATAAATCTTTCCCAGCTTTCCTAAAATCAGCCTGTTCATCATTTTTAATAGAACAATAATATTCCATTAGTCTCATACATCATAACTCATTCAGCCACTCCCCAATTGGTGGTCATCTACTTATTTTCCAATTCTTTGCCACCACAAAAAGAGCAGCTACAAACATTTTTACAAATGTGGGTACTTTCCTCTTTTGGGGGTACAGATCTAGCAGTGGCATTGCTGGATCAAAGAGTATGTGCAATTTCATAGCCCTTTGGGCATAGTACTAAATTGCTCTCCAGAACGGTTGGATCATTTCAAAATTCCACTGGGCATTAATGTCCCAGTTTCCCCACACTCCCTCCAACATTTATCATTATCTTTTCCTGTCATCTTAGCCAATCTAAGAGGTGTGAGGTGGCATTTAAGAGTTGTTTTAATTTGCATTTCTCTAGTCAATAGGGATTCAGACCATTCTTTCATAAGACTATAGATAACTTCTGATTGTTCATATTTGTTGACCATTTCTCAATTGGGGAATGACTTGTACTCTTATAAATTTGACTCAGTTCTCTATGTAGTTTAGAAATAAGGCCTTTTTCAGAAACACTGACTGTAAAAAAAGCCTCCCCTCTCCAGTTTTCTACTTCCCTTCTAATCTTGGCTGCATTGATTTTGTTTGTGCAACTCAGTGTAGTCAAAATGATCCATTTTGCATTTCATAATGTTTAGTATTACCCTTTCTATCTTAATCATGTATACATTTGATCTTTTTTGGTATGGGCTGTGAAATGTAGGTCTATGTCAAGTTTGTAACATATTGTTTGCCAGTATTCTTAGCAATTTTTGTCAAATAGTGAGTTCTTATCCCACAAGTTGTTGACTCTCTTTTATACCTCTCATTTCTTTTCCCCATTTTTCTTCTACCTCTCTTACTTGATTTTAAAAATTCATTATGAGCTCTTCCAAGAAAGCTCTTTGGGCTTGAGACCAATTCACATCACCCTTTGGGGCTTCACATGTGGGTATTTTGTCCTTTTCTGAGTTGGTGTTTTGATATTCCCTGTAACCACAGTAGCTTTCTAACGTTAAAATTCTTTTCTGTTTCTTGCTCATTTTCTTTCTTTCTTTTTCTCCTATTTCCTGACTTTTAAAGTGAATCTCTGTTCCTGGGGCACAAGAGGTGTTGTCCTTAAGTTTCTGTGCAGCTTTGAGCCTTGACTTTGAGTACAGGGGTCCCTTGTGTTTAGGGGGTGTTCACAACATTGGAGGCAGGTCAACCTAGTCCTGTCTGTAGTTGCCCAACAATTTATCTTCTGTGTTGGGACTAGAGGCTGTCCCACTGGTCTGCCCTGCTACGATTTTACTGAGCAACTACTGAGTGTCTTGGTGGCTAATATGCAGTGCTTAAGACCCTCCCACTGGAAAATTATTTCATTCCATCTCTGTCATTCTAAACTCTGTTCAGAGGCTTGATTTCATGTGGTTTTCAAGGGAACTGGGAGAGTTTGAGGAGCTTTCTGGCTTGACTCTACTTTCTTCCATGTATTCTTGAATACAGTGGTACTGCTCTTTTTGTGGGTTCCTTCGTACTGACTCTGGTTGTCTCCATACCTGCCTTGACTTCCCTTATTTCTACCTCCTAGTTCCCTTCCAAGCCCCTCTGGAATTCCACCACCTAGAAAAAGCCTTTCCCAATTCTAATGCCATTCCTCTAATCACTCCCTATTTATCCTGTATAAAGCATGTTTGTAACATGATTGTCTTCTCCCTAACTAGACAGTGGGGTTCTTGATAGCATTGACTTTGATTAACTACTATTGGGTCTCATACAAATCCTATGGACTGACTCTAGGATTGCTAGTAGGGACTGCTGATTCAGCTTCAAGTAATTAGGGAGGAGTTTAACTGGCCAGATCACCTTGATTGGGGTATTGGTGGCCTCTTGAATAAGACCAGTCTGACTTCCAACTGGACCACAACTACTTTAAGTGTTCAAGGGAAAGAGGGCCTATATTTAGGTCTCACATGGCAAACAGGTAATTCAAAAATTCTGTGATTTCTGTGAATGGAAATTCTCTTCTCTTTTCCTGGAGTCTCCATGAGGTTTCCCTGAGAGATAGCTCTTCACTGGGCTTCAGAGATTATAATTTTATAGTTCTGAAGCTGTCTTTTCTTTGAGAATCTAGCTCTTGCTCCTAATTCTTGAAATAAAAGCAAATGATCCTCTGTAAAGCTTTCAAGAAGATGGGGAGGAAAAATGCACCATCCCATGGATAATAAATTGGTTTTTTCCATTAGAAAAAAAAATCTCCTTTCTTTTCCTTTCACCCCAACCTCATTGGAAATAAAATGCAAAATCAAACTTATTTTCAACATGTATCACAATGTAAAGCACACTTTCACACTGGTCATGTCCAAAAGTTGCATTCCATTCTTTTACCTATCAGAAGAAGAGGCACATGGCCATGCTTCCTTAATCCTCTGGGATCGTGGCAGATCCCTGCACAGAGCACAATTCCTAAATCTTTCAAGGTCATTGTCACAACATTGTCTCCATATAAACTGGTGTTCTGCTTCTGTTCCCTTTGCTAAGTGCCAGTTCACACAGATCTTCCCAAGCTACACTAATACCATCCCTTCATCACTTTTTACAGACAATACAGTAGTACTCCCTCCCATTTCTACATCATCACTAATTTCAGCATTCACTTTAAATCCAGTCTTTGTGTTCTCCTGGAGCAAAGTCAGGGCTGAACTCATGTTTTCCTGGGCCCTCTTGGGGATATTGAATTTTTCATTACACTAGGATCTCAAGGACAGCTCAGGCTGAGGATCTGCAAGCCTTCAGTGCCCTAAAGTGGTCTTATCTGTGGGACTGAGACTCCCCTTGTCCACTCTGAGATGTGAGCTCTGCAGGCTTCTGATCTGATTTCCAGTCCTCTGGGCAGCAGCAAACCTACTGAATTTGGTTACTTATCAGCTTCTTCGAAGCTTGGAAGTTCCATGTTAGTTTGTGATTCTTGCCCTGGTGATTCTAGGAGCTAACACTGAGCCCCTTCCTCATCCTAGGATCTGAGCAAAACGGATTCTGAACCTTCTCCTCTTTAAATATTCTAACTAGAGCCTGCTGCTGCTCCTTATGCCCAAATGCTTTCACCTATTCTATCCAGCTTCACCAGCGAGGCTCCATCTTGTGCTCCTCACTTTCGCTTTTCCCCATATCTCATCTGTTGTCAAGGTCTGCTGTTCTAAGCTTTGCTAAATTTCTGAAAGATGGTCACTTCTCCCTGTTAATCCTGTCCCCACCCAGGTCCAGGCTTTCATTACTTGATACCAGTTGGGCTCGGCTCCATCTGCTCTACTCATTTCATTCTGGTAATAGTTTGCTCCTCATCTTTTTTTCTGGGTGTCTGACTTTCCCTGACCTTATTTGGGGCAGAGATCCTGGAGGGGTTGGCCATTTCCATCTGCAGTTCCTTTTACAGATGAGGAAACTGAGGTAGACATAGTGAAGCTAGTGAGAGTCTGAGGCCAGATTGGAACTCCAATTTTCAGATTCTAGACTCAGCCCTTGATTCATTATGTTGCCACCTAGCTGCCATTTGTCTTTCCCTGACTTTGTTATGTTCCAACTTTAGTCCCATCTAGGGGAAGCCTTTCTCCATCCCTCTTAATTCTAGGGTTTTATTATTTTGTGCATAATTTGTTTGGCTTATCTTCCTCTTTAGACTGTGAGGTCCTAGAGAGCATATACTGTCTCTTACCACTTTTTGCATCCCAAGAACTTCTTAGCACAGTGCCAGCAGTAAATGATTTCTTCACATCTTAATTCTCTAGGCACTGAGCCAAGAATCAGGAAGACTGAGCTTGAGGAAAACCTTACTTCACATCAAACCCCAGACACTTAATAACTGTGTAATACTGGGCAAAACCCTTAACATCTGACTTTGTTTTTTCAACTTATGTAAACTGAGGATAAGTTTTGGGGGTAGCTGAGCCAAAGAGAGAAACAAAGCAACATAGTGAACTCCTCTGCACACTTATTGGATTTGGACAATGCACTAGGCTGAATCTTGTTGGGGAAAACCAGAAAAACAGTTTAGTATGGGGGGAAAGGGAGGTCTGTAGACCTCCAGTGGAAAAGCCTAGTAAGGAAGATATAGCGCAAAAAGCATTTCTGTAATCAAATCCTATGATACAAGGCAAAAAGACTCAAACCCACATTAGGAAACTGCATCAGGTAGGCTGCCAATGGCAACCTTGAAAATTAGAATTGGACAAGGGAAAACCAGTAAAAATACAAGAGACCAAGAAGTAATAAAATAAAATATAAAGAATGAAATAATAGAAGAGAATGTCACATGTTTCATAAGAAAAACAAATGATTTGGAAACACATCAAGTAGAGAAAACGTGAGAATAATTGGCTCCTGTAAGGTATAACCAGAAAAAAAAATCTTGCTACATTAATACAAGAAATAATTAAAGAAAATTGTTTTGAAGTGTTAGGAAAAAAGGGGAAAGTAGAAATTGAAAAAGTTCACCAATCATTACCTGAAAGAAATCCTATCAAGAAAACCTACAGGAAAATACCACAGGTCTTGGAACATTATGTATCCAAGAGCAAAAGAACTGGAGTTGTGGCTGAAAATATACTCAGCAAAATTAAGCATAATCCTGAAGGAAGAAAGATTGGGGTACAGCTAAGCATGATGAGATTCTAAAAAGCAAAACTGTATAGCAAAAGGTAAAAGGAGTAATTATCTTTTATGTGAATAAGGTGTGAGAGGAAGAAATGACACAGAAGAATTAGACTGGGGTGGGGGGGGGAGAAGAGGGCTGGTAATTCTAGAACTGTACTCTCATTGAGAATAGGTTAAAAAGGTAACAATCCATATATGTCTAGAAAGGTATAAAAATCTTCTAAGTTCAAAAACAAAATAGAAGGTAAGAATATAGAGAAAGGGAAGAGGACAAGGGAGGAATTTTTAGAGGGACTTTACTCATAACAGATTTGAGTTGAAGAGAGAACAACATATACATTTAGAAGGGAATAAAAGAATTCTAAATTTTTAATGAAATAAGAGGGAAAGAGAACAGGATAAAGAAAGGTATAGAAAGATGTGTACATGAATGGGAATGGGATAAAGAGGGAACAACATATATATATATACATATATATATATATATATATATATATATATATATATATTTGAGAGACTATAAAAGTCTCCTTTGGACAGAAACAAGAAGACAAAAGGAAAGAAAGAGTGGGAGGGGAGGATAAGGGAAGGATCCTTGGGAACAGGAGGTCAAAGTAGCTGATAGAAGTGAATCAGGAGTCAGGAGGAAAAGAAAATAAGATACATACAAACATAAAATAAAGATTAGGAGTAGAATGTATTGTGCAAAAAAGCAGGGATAGTAGTCAAGATCTCAGACAAAGTTAGAGCTAAAATAGATTTAATCAAAAGAAAAAAATAGGGGAACTATACTATATATCATCCATGTTAATCAATATTGTGTTAGATTATAAAGAAACTAGAAAATATAAGGTTGGAATACTGCTGTGAGGTAGAAAATGATGAGTTGGTGGAGTTAGAAAAATATGGAAAGACTTGGAATTAGGAAAGATGTTACCCACTTTCAAAGAAACAAGACAAACAAGTATATATATATATATATATATATATATTTTTTTTTTTTGCTGAGGCAATTGGGGTTAAGTGACTGAGACCAAATTTGAACTCTGGTCCTCCTGACTTCAGGGCTAGTGCTCTATCCACTGCACCACCTACCTGATTTTACATAAATATGATCTTACATAAATAAATATGAATGCATATGTATATATATGGGTGATTAGATACCTATGTATTGATTATATAGTGATTAGATACCTATATATGTATATATGTGCCTTATATATATGTTTGTGTCTGTATGCATATATATGTATATAATTATAGCCTTCTTGGGGGATGGTGAGGGAAGGGAAAAATGGGAAAAGAAAGAATAAAGTAAAAAATACAGAATAGAGGACAAAAGAAAAGCTACAAGAAAACAAAGTTCTTTGAATACAATATGTAGTTTTTATTATATAGGTTTTCTTAAAATAGAATTTTATTGCTTTATATTTTGAATCTTATTTTCTGCTATGCACAGTTTTTCTTTTCCTATTTTGTATTTAAGTTTAGAAGAAAAAAAGAAAAACACAAATTCAAGAAGCTAAAATAAAAAGAAAATGTAAGGTATGTTTTACCAAACTCACAAGGAAAAGAGAACAAGAAAAAATTTAAGTATCATTGAACTAAATGAATGCCATTAAAACTATTTTTAAAGGAGTCTTTCTATGACACAACTATGGAACTGATATCCAAACCAGGAAAAACTAAAACAGAAAAAGAAAATTACAGACCAATCTTCCAAATGAATATTGATACAAAAATTTAAATAAAATATTAGCAAAGAGATTACAACAACTTATCAGCATGCAAGTAGGATTTATACTAGGAACACAGGGCTAGTTCAATATAGGGGAAACTATTAGCATCATTGACCACATCAAAAACAAAACTAACAGAAATCATATGATAATCTCAATAGATGTAGCAAAAGCTTTTGACAAGATACAGCACCTATTTCTATTAAAAACACTAGAGAGTATGGGAATAAATGGAGTTGTCCTCAAAATGATAAGCATCATCTGTCTAAAATTACCAGCAAGCATTATTTGTAATGGGGAGAAGTTAGACACATTCCCAATAAGATTGGGGTGAAACAAGGATGATCACTATCACCACTATTATTCAATATTGTACTAGAAATGTTGGCTTTAGCAATAAGAAAACAACATTTCTTTTTCAAGAAAACTAAAGTAAGCAAGGAGGAGATAAAACTGTCACTTTTTGTAGATGATGTAATGGTACACTTAAAGAATCCCAGAGAATCACCCCCCAAATCTACTTGAAACAGTTAACAACTTTAGCAAAGTGTAGGATATAAAATAAACCCACACAAATAATCAGCATTTCTATGTTACTAACAAAACCTAGCAGTAAGAGATAGAAAGAGGGATTTCATTTAAAATAACTGTAGACAAAATGAAGTATTTGGGAGTCTAACTACCAAGACAAACCCAGAAACTATATGAATACAATTACAAAACGCTTTTCACAGAAATAAAATCAGATTGAAACAATTGAGAAAGTATCAATTTCTCATGGGTAGACTGAACTAGTATAATAAAAATGATAATTCTACTGAAGTTAGTCTGCTTCTTCAGTGCCATAGCAATTAAACTGCCCAAAAATTATTTTACAGAATTAGAAAAAATATTAACAAAATTCAGTTGAAGAAAAAAGGGTAAGAATGTCAAGGAAATTAATAAAAGAAATACAATGGACAGTGGCAGCACTCATCAAAATCATATGGTACTGGCTAATAAATAGAGTGATGGACCAGTGGAATAGGTTAGGTACACATGACACAATAATCAATGACTATAGGAATCTAGTGTTTGATAAATCCCCAAACTCCAACTTCTGGGATAAAAACTATCTCACAAAAATTGTTGGGAAAACTGGAAAATAATATGTCTGAAACTCAGCATAGACCTACATCTCACACCCCATACCCAAATAAGGTCAAAATGGGGACATTCATGACTTAGGCATAAAGGGTTGTATGTTATATAACCAAATTAGGAGAGCAAGGGATGGAGAAGAAGGAATTTGTGTCCAATGAAGAACTAATGAACATTATAAAACAAAGTGGACAACTTGGATTACAGCAGAAGCAAGGGGGAGAACCCTTGGGATTTAGGAGCCTCGGGGGGCCTTTTTAAATGCTGATTGACTGAACCCAAGACGTGGTAAAGGGGAGAGTTTAGGAGAATTGGGAAGGAGTATGTGACCTGAGGCAGAAGGACATGAGCAGCACCAAGGGACCAATTTCTGCTCTGATGACAGCACTGTACCAGACAAGAGCCAGAGGAGCCTTCAGGGCTCTGCTCCAGACCTGTGCAGACAAGGCTAGAATTTGACGGGTTTTCCAGGCTCTTCCATTGCTACAAGGGCCTCAAGAAAGAAAGAGGAGGAGTGTGTGTGTGTGTGTGTGTGTGTGTGTGTGTGTGAGTGAGAGAGAGACAGAGAGAGAGACAGAGGAAAGGAGAGAGCAAAGACATGATCCCTAGGTAATAAAGAGGAATGATTGAAGTGGCTATCCTTGTCTGCCAGTTGCAATGAACTGGAACTTAAAACAAGCAGGGAAGGGCAGGATGGGAATCTGGGGTGATGTTCAGTGCTCAAGATTTCAGGGTGCCAATGAATCAGTTGCAAACACAAAAGAAGGGAGCAGGGCAGTGGTGTTTTTTTTTTTTTTTGCTGAGGCAATTGGGGTTAAGTGACTCGCCCAGGGTCACACAGCTAGGGAATGTTAAGTGTCTGAAACCAGATTTGAACTCAGGTCCTCCTGACTTCAGGGCTGCTGCTCTATCCACTGTGCCAGCTACCTGCCCCCAGGACAGTGTTTTTAATACTGTGTTCAACCTAATGCTTGTTGTTGTAAAGAAATGATGCATAAGTAAGGGACTGCCGCTTCACAGACCATCTTCTATGGCCTGGATTGCTGGTGTTGATCAGATCCATGGATGGACTGCACTCACCTGAGGAGGACGATGGAGGCTCTCAGGGCTCATTTCCTCTGACTCCAGGCTCTCTGGGGAGGTAGCAAAGTCACCAAAGTGACTCCATAGTCAAGCTCCTCCATCTTACCTCAGGTTCTCATCTCAGGGTCCCACTTCCTCCACCCTTTGGCAACAGGCAAAGCTCTTACTCACTGGCCACACCTAAGCCTGGAGTTTTAATTCTTTGCCTCTCTGATAACAGGAGAACCCCTCCCTCCATTTTCCCACGATCCCATCCCAGCCTGCCTCGGTGCTCAGACTCTGGCTGTTTGTGGTTCCCAGAGCTCAGGCTGTGTCTTGACCTTGACACCACAACACTCCTTTGAGCTCACCCTCTGGTAGTTTATTGCTTGGACCAGTAGCAGGTGCTCCCAGTGCCCAGTCCCTGTCCCTGGGCACTAACAGACACTGTTCTGTGCCCTGCAGGGTTGGGCATGACCCCCAAGGCTTGAGACAAGAACTCATAGGAAATCATTACGTCATGATCCACCCTCCTGTGGGGCCAACATGTTCCTTCTTGGGGGGCCCTTCTGTTTGCAGACTTCTTACTGGACAATTAAACTTCTGTGTGCTTCCTGACTCTCTTGTTTTTGGCCGGCTTTGTACCATCTCAACCACCTCCAGGTTAGAGGCTGGGTCTGAGTCAGTCAATAAACGTATAATAAAACGGCTAATTTCCCTCCAACCAGTCCCAGGCCATCTGCAGACTGACCTAGGGAGGGAAAAGGATCCCAGAGGGAGAGAAGGCTTTCTTCTCTTTCCCTAGACAGGCAGCTGGCCTGCAGGGATTTATAGAGTTTTAGGCATCTTAGGAGTTAGGCAGTTCCATCCAGCTAGCAGGGGAGAGACCTCCCTACAGACAGAGGGAAGGGAGGGTCAGGCTTGGGAAGGAAGATGAATTGAACAGGAAGACTACTCCCCTCCCTCTCTTATCTCTTTTCTGCCCCCTCCCCAGTCTCTTACAGATGCCCAGGAGGCAGAGGGGACTTTGGGTGCCCAGATGGGAGACCAGTCAGAGCCTCTGACCCCAAGTCAGAGTTCTCCCTCCACTTGCTTCTCTGTTCTTCCTGTAATCCCTCTTCCTAACTCTCACACAAACACCTATTATCTAGATAACAGAATGGCTGCTGGATCTAGGCTGGAGGGAAGCCTTTGCAATGGAGCTGTTAGGGAATGACCAGGGAGGCCTGAGACTGACAGACAAAATCCAGTCTGGGATTCAGGGAAGCTGAGAGCTCTGGAAGAAGAGGGGGCAGGAAGCAGGAGGCCTGGGTAAGGGCAGCAGGATTAGGGTCTGGGAGGTAAGGAAATCTAATATAGGCCATAACAGGGAGCACAGGGATGCTGGAATAAAAGAGCTAGCTATAGGATGACTGTGTCCTCAGTTCTCACTAGGGTTCCGGGGACCCTCAGGTACAGCTTAGACTTGGAATACCTCAAGGCAGTGAAATCTCTGGGATCTGCAAGGGAGCCAGCTCAAGTGCCACGGATTCAGAAAAAGGGGACCAGGAAAGAGCTTTGGTTCTTACATCCAAGATGGGGTATGGCAGGAAGTGGGGACAGGGAGAAAGGACACCTGGGTTCTGATGGGAAAGGTGAAAGTGGGACACCTGCATCTCTAAGGGCAAAGTCTGGAGTTGAGTAAGTTGGGTCGGGGAAGCTGGTCCTATATCCAGGCCTGGGAGGCGGGCTTCTGTGGGAGGAATTTCAGTCCCAGAGAAGATAGGGATCTCAGCTCCAAGTGACAAAAAAGAGAAAGATCTGAGCTTCAGGGAAAGGAGAGCATTCTCAGCTCGGACTTCCCACTTCCCACCAGTCCATTCTGGGAGTGTCCTCCTAGTCCCAAAGTGCACCATTCTGTCCAACCCCTGAGGCCCCTTTGCTGGCACATCCTTTTCCTCCAATCACACCCAGGGCTCAAGGACCTAGCCTGCTTCGGTTCTCCAAGCATCCCCTTCCACCATGTGGGATGCCTTGTCTACAGGCAAGATCCCCTCTTCCGACTAAACTCCTCCCAGGTCTCCAAACTCCACCCCAGTGTCCCAAACTCCACTTAGGCTACCACCCACCAGGCTGGTCATCTCTAAAAGCTCCACTTCTTTGGTCCCTCCATCACCTCCCTCCCTCCTTCCACTCCCTTTCTCCTTCTGAGCAGAAATTCTGCCATGCTAAAGCTGCAGCACCAGAGCGACTGAAAGTCATGGACCCTGTTCTTTCAAGAACTGCTTAGCAAGTGGCTCTTGCAGAAATAGGGATGCTGTAATCCACGTGTAACTGGAAATCCAGATGGGATTGGACTGTTTCTTCCATTCAGATGTATTCTCCCAAGTAGATCAGACTTTCATGCCAAATACACGTAAAATGGGGCATTAAGGCAATCTGGTGAGGAGTAATAGGCATGAAAATGACATGTCATTGGCTCAGAATCTCACTTCTACTTCAAATACAATGAACCTAGAGTGTCAGAATTGATAGTAGATGAAGTGAATTTTCTAGATAATTCAGAAATGCATTGAACTGAATTAAAATCCCCGGACAATTTTATTTTCTGCTTTAAATCTCTAACATTGTCTATGCTATTATCATGCTTCTAATTTTTCTCCTATCAAAATGTTTGGAAAACCAGTGTATAAGAAATATATAATTTGAAAAATGATTTCTAGAGGGTGATAACAATTGTATCCTTGGAAATTTAACTCTTCTTAACATTCCCTAGCTGTGTGTGACCCTGGGCAAGTCACTTTAATCTCAATTGCTTCAGCAAAAAGCAAAAAACAAAAGGAAAAAAAAAGAAATTTAACTCTTGATCTGGATGCTAAGAAAAATGAACTGAGTTGTAACTGAATGGGATTACAATGTTTAAAAATTGCTCCACTTAATTTTAAAATGAATAATAAGAATAACTTGCTGTTTGAAAAAAGCAAAAAGAACCTTCTAAATTCTCCTTTTTGATCAAGTTCTGGGGAACTTATCAAGTGCCCTGGGACTTTCTCTTTAGGCAAGGTTATCAAATCCTATCAGCCCTGAGGATGATGAGAAGCTGAATTAAATCCAATTGAATCAGAATCACTCTCTTCTACTTCAAATGCAATCAATCTAGAGGGTCAGAATTGATAGCTGGATGAAGGGAATTTTTTTATGTAAGATAATTCAGAAATGCTTTGAACCGAATTGATGTCCCAGGGCAATTTTGTTTTATGCTTTAAATCTCTAACATTGTTTATGCTATTATCATGCTTCTAATTTTTCTCCTCTTGAAATGTTTGGGAAACCAGTGTATAAGAAATACAGTAATTTGAAAAATGATTTCTAGAGGATGATACAATTGTATCCTTAGAAAACTGGATCTGGATGCTAAGAAAGTATGAATTGAGTTGTGACTGTGATTACAATGTTTAAAAATTGTTCCATTTAATTTTAAAATGAATAATAAGAATTATTTGTTGTTTGAAAAAAAAAAAAGAACCTTCTAAATTCTCCTTTTCTATAAAGTTCTTGGGAACTTACCAAGTGCATGCTCTGGGACTTTTCTCTTTAGTCTAGGTCATCAGATCTGATCAGCCCCGAGAAAGAAGTTAGTGGAAGAAGGTTATCCAATTTTAAAGTGATAAAGTGGTTTAGTGAGTTATTGAGAACTCCAACAGCTGAAATGAGGATGGTGTGGAGGGAGAGGCCCAGGGAAAAGGGCAAAAGCCAGAAAGAAGGCAGGAACCATGTTGGGGTCTGGCTCGGACCTACCTGGAACTTGTACCCAAAGAGTTGGCTTCCAGAAGGCAGAATGACCTTACCTTCATGGGAAAAAAGGCTTTACAAGTCTTGTTAAAATTTTGTTTCTAAGGGAGAAGTGATCTTTGCCTGATGAATTGTCTGACCCCTGAATGTAAAAATTATAAAAGCTCACCCATATGAATGTGCATGGAAATGACATCTTAGAGTCATCTTAAACTCAAAAGACTCCAGCCTTGAGTCAGAGTGGGACTCCTTCCTTAGAGTTGATATTATTAGCTCTTAGAATGGAGAAAGTAAGGGAATGAATGCCTTGAATTCCCTTGAAATAGAGAATCATATTGATTCAAGAAGCAATTATTAATCAATAAATGCTTATTAAGAGTCTACTGTGTGCCAGGCAGTAGGCTAAACACTGGAATAAAAATAATGCCCTCCCATGTGAGCTCACATTCTAATGGATTAAGTCAAGCCACCAAGTCATCAAGCATTTAGGAAGCATCTAGTGCCTCAGGAAAACAGGGAGGCTGTGGAGAGACCAAGAATGGACAAAGAAAATAGG
This sequence comes from Myrmecobius fasciatus, assembly GCA_023553655.1. Lineage (NCBI taxonomy): Eukaryota > Metazoa > Chordata > Mammalia > Dasyuromorphia > Myrmecobiidae > Myrmecobius > Myrmecobius fasciatus. Next base: position 152,516 of record JAJPUD010003134.1, on the reverse strand, counting down.
AAAGAACTTGCAAAACTACCCAAACACACAATGCATGTATGCCCACATATTCGTTTCCATATTTACTTTTGAGGGAATACTCTCAATGGCAAGTTATCTGATGCAATGTGTGCTCTGGCACTTCCCATCTTCCTTCCCTTTAATAGATTTGACTTATGTCTTTTGTGTTTATACCAGAGAAAAGACAAACCTTTCTCCCTTCCCACTGAATTATCTCTAGTGACAAAGCAAAAGACCTGAGATGGGGAATCCAATCCTATTGCTAGTGGATGGAGTTAGCTTTCTATCCTGGTAGTGAGTCTGCTGCACCTTTTAGCAAAGGGGAAGATACCTTTCATCATTTTATCTCAGAGATATCCAGTATTCATTAGAGTAAGCCCACCTCTTATTATAATAGATATCTGACCACTGGACCCAGATGGTTATGGAGGAGAAAGTAAGACAGGTGACCTTGCACAGCCTCCCTCACTTAAATCAATTCACTTGCATGTCATGACATCACATCCCTGATGTCATGATTCTCTTTGAAAATAAACAGAAACAACAACATTGCCATCCTCCAGAACATACTTTTCCAAGGGCATATAAGCATTGAGTGAATACCATGAGGGGTCTTAGGTATTCAAGAATGTTGTTGATCCCCTTTATTAACAATGTTAACATTATTAACAAAATTAATAATAATGATGAATAAAATAAGTACTCCAAAACTCTATCTCTTGAACTTTTTATATAGCATAGTATGATTCTTTTCCTTTTTTTTTTTTTCCTGAGGCAATTGGGGTTAAGTGATTTGCCCAGGGTCACACAGCTAGGAAATGTTAAGTGTCTGAGACCGGATTTGAACTCAGGTCCTCCTGACTTCAGGGCTGGTGCTCTATCCACTGCACCACCTAGCTGCCCCAGTTTGATAACTTTTTGAGCATAATTCCAAATTGCTCTCCAGAATGGTTGGATCCATTTACAATTCCACCAACAATGTATCAGTGTCCCAATTTTCCCACATCCCCTCCAACATTTGTCATTATCTTTTCCTGTCATTTTAGCTAATCTGACAGGTTGTAGTGGTACCTCAGAGTTGTCTTAATTTGCATTTCTCTGATCAATAGTGATTTCGAGCACCTTTTCATAGGACTAGAAATAGTTTTAATTTCATCATCTGAAAATTGTCTGTTCAAATCCTTTGACCATTTTTCTATTGGAGAGTGGCTTGAATTCTTATAAATATGAGACAATTCTTTATATATTTAAGAAATGAGGCCTTTATCAGAACTCTTAAATGTAAAGATAATTTCCCCATTTATTGCTTCCCTCCTAATCTTGTCTGCATTAATTTTGTTTGTACAAAATTTTTTTAACTTAATATAGTCAAAATTATCTATTTGGTGTTCAGTTAAGAGTTCCAATTCTTCTTTGGACATAAATTTATTCCATCTCCACAGGTCTGAGAGATAGACTATATTACGTTCCTCTAACTTGCTTACAAAGTCCCTCTTTATATCTAGATCATGAACCCATTTAGATCTTATCTTGGTATGTGGTGTTAGGTGTGGGGCAAGCCCGAATTTCTTCCACCCTAGTTTCCAATTTTCCCAGCAGTTTTTGTCAAATAGTGAGTACTTATACCAGAAGTTTGGGTCTTTGCATCCCATTCACTTTCACAGTTAAAATAACTAATTTTGTATTTCCTGCCATCTTATTTACCCAAAATGATGTTTTTGTCTTTCCTTTCCCCCTTCTCTCCTCCCCAGTATTTTGCTTTTGATGACCACCTCCCTCAAACAATCCTCCCCTTTAGAGCCCCTCCCCCTTTTTTCCACCTTTCCCCTAATTCTTTTATTTTCCCTTTTATTAGTCTAGTCTATCCCTTTCTTTTCCTCCTTTCCCTCCCACTTCCCTATAAGGAAGGACAAGTTTCTCTGTGAAACCAAATATGTCTGATATTCTCTCTTAAAGCCCAATCTGATGAGAGTAAGATTCACACAATGCTCAACCCCCTCCCTTCTTTCCCTCAATTATATTAGGTTTTCTTTGCCTCTTCATAAGATTTTACCTTATTTTTACCTCCTTTTTTTTTTTTTACCTTATTTTTCCTCCTTTTCCCTCTTTTTCCCAGTATGATCCCCTTTCCACCTCTAGTTTCTTTTTCATGTTATCAAAGTAAAATCCAATTATACCCACATTCTCTAAGTATACCCATAATAGAAATATAGTTCTCATGAGTCCTTTCCTTTTCACTTTTTTATACTTCTCTTGAGTTCTGTGTTTGTAGGTCAATTTTTTTTGTCCAGATCTGGTCTTTTCATTAGAAATAGGTGAAATTCACCTTCTTCTTTCCTGGAAGATAATGCTCATTCTAGCTGGATAGTTTATTCTTGGCTGAAATACAAGTTCCTTTGCCTTTTGGAATATCTGATTCCAGGCCCTTTGCTCCTTTAAGATGGAAGTTGATAGATCCTGGGTGATCCTAATTGTAGCTTCTCAGTATTTGAATTGTTTCTTTCTGGCTGCTTGCAATATCTTTTCCTTGGTGTGATAGTCCTGCAATTTAGCCATGATATTCCTTTGATTTAATTTTGGGGTCTCTTTCAGGAGGTGATTGGTGAATTCTTTTGATGGCTACTTTGCCTTTTGATTCTAAAACATCAGGGAAGTTTTATTTCATAATTTCCTGTAAGATAATGTCGAGGTTCTTTTTTTCATCATGGCTTTCAGGAAGTCCAATAATCCTTAGATTGTTTCTCCTAGATCTATTTTCCAGGTTAGTTGTTTTTCCTAGGTGATATTTCATATTTTCTTCTATTTTTTCATTTTTGTTTGACTGTTTCTTGAAGTCTTATTGATTCATTCATTTCCATTTGTTCAATTCTAATTTTTTTTGTTTTTTGTTTTTTGCTGAGGCAATTGAAGTTAAGTAACTTGCCCAGGGTCATATAGCTAGGGAATGTTAAGTGTTTGAGACCAGATTTGAACTCAGGTCCTCCTGACTTCAGGGCTGGTGCTCTAGCCACTACGCCACCTACCTGCCCCCAATTCTAATTTTTAATGTATTATTTTCTTCAGTTACCTTTTTTAGCTCCTTTTGTAATTGGCCAATTTGTTCATTGCATACTTTTTTCATTTCACCAATTTTGTTTTTCAGTGAATTGGTGTCTTTTTCATATCTCTTTTGTAGAGCATTATATACTTTTTCCATTTCTTCTTGCAATGATCTCATTTCATTTCCCCATTTTTCTTCTAACTCTCTTTTGAAATTCTTTATGCAATCTTCCAGAAAAGCCTTGTGAAATGGGGATCAGCTCATGTCTCCCTTTGTGGCTTTCTCTGGAGTTGCTTTACTTTTATGAACCTCAGGATCTGAGGTCTGTTCTTTCTTTCCATAAAAGCTGTGTATGGTGAGAATTCTTTTTTTTTTTTTTTTTTTGCTGAGGCAATTGGGGTAAAGTGACTTGCCCAGGGTCACACAACTAGGAAGTGTTAAGTGTTTGAAGGCCAGATTTGAACTCAGATCTTTCTGACTTCAGGACTGATGTGCTATACACTGCCACCTAGCTGCCCTTTTTATTCATTTTTTAAAGCTTGAGGTTTGTTCAAAGCAAAGGAGTGACAGCTGCTTTAATTTGCCCTGGAGCAGTTCCACTGATTGACTTCTAGTGCTGGGCAGCTGGGGCCAGATCTGGTGTTCTCTGTGGTTTACAATTTACCTTTTATAAAAGGCAGATCTGCCAAAGCACCTGCTTGCAACTACAACAGATTAGCCTAAGAGGCTCACAGAAGCTTCCCAGAAGCTTAGAAACTGCCAAGCTCTGAGTCTTGGTCAGGCTTCCTGGGTCTGTGTTGCCATTTGGGCTCAGCAAACTGTCCCCCTGCCCTATGGAAACAAACCTGTTCTGACATTCTTCCAAGGTAAGTTCTTCTGGGAATGTGCTGTACTCCAAATATTTGGGGGTGCTTTGACTTCAAAATCAGTTTAGAGGCTTAATCTGCTGTTGGTTTGAGAGAAAGGTCAGAGGAGGTCACCGTGAGTCGTGTCTGCACTCCACCATCTTCACCTAGTATGATTCTTAACAAAAAATGTCCCTATATCACAGACCTCTGTGGAGAATTTCTCTATGAAGGGAAGCTTTTGCTAAGACTCTGGCTGTGATCTAATTCTCCCTCTTACCAGTAATTAGACTTTTCACTGTATAAGTTTAAATGCTCTGTTTTCAATGTTTATCTAATAGGTATGAATTGTTTTACTTTGCATTTCTCCAATCAGTAGTGAGTTAATGCAATTTTCACACGGTTATAGATAGCATTGATTACTTTATTTGAAAACTGTTCACATATTTTGATTCATTTATCAATTGGACAATGTTTCTTATTTTTATAAATTTGACTCAGTTCTCTAAATGTTTGAGAAACAAGACCTTTATCAGAAAAATTTGTGTCACTTTTTTCACAGAATGAGAACTGTATTTCCCTCCAATCTATTCCACTCTTCTTCCCCTCCTGTTTATTCTCTCTCTTTTCATTTTGTCTCTCCTCAAAAGTTTTTCTTCTGACTCCTCCATCTTCCAATTTGCCCTCCCTTCTATTACCCCATCTTTTCCACTTATTCCACTCCTACTTTCCTGGGGGATAAAATAAGATTTCTATACCCAATTGAGTATGTATGTTAATTCGCTTTGTGAACCAATTCTGAGGATAGTAAGGCTCACTTAGTCCCTGTGGCTCCCATCTCTTCTTCTCCTCTATAAAAGCTTTTCCTTGCCTCTTTTATATGAGATAATTTACTCAATTATTCCACTTCCTCCTTTCTTTTTCTTCCAGGACATTCCTCTCTTTCTTCTTAATTTAATTTTTTTTTTGGATATTATCCCTTCATATTCAACTCATACCTCTATCCTCTGCCTATATATACTCCTGCTAACTGCCCTAATAATAAGAAAATTCTTATGAATTACAAATTTCATCTTCCCATATAGGAATGTCCACAATTTAAGCTTATTAAGTCTCTTACTATTTTCCTTTCCTGTTTATCTTTTTATGCTTCCTTTGAGTCTTATATTTGACAGTCAAATTTTTTATTCAGCTCTGGTCTTTTTATCAAGAATGCTGAAAAGTCCTCCATTGAATATATATGTTCCTCCTTGAAGAATTATATTCAGTTTTGCTGGGTAGGTGATTCTTGGTTGTAATCCTAACTTCTTTGCTCTCTAGAATATCATATTCCAAGTCCTTCAGTCCTTTAATGTAGAAGCTGCTAAGTCTTCTGTTATCATAACTATGCCCCATAATACTTGAATTGGCTGCTTACAATAATTTCTTCTTGAAGTGCAACTTCTGGAAATTGGCTATAATATTCCTGGGAGTTTCCATTTGGGGATCTCTTTCAGAATGTGATCAGTAGATTCTTTCCATTTCTATTTTACCCCCTGGTTCAAGAATATAGGGCAGTTTTCCTTTATAATTTCTTGAAAGATGATGTCTATTTGCTTGCATTGTGTTGCCTTTCCCTGATTTTCTTTTTTTCTTGTAGATAGGATTTTTCTTGCATAACTTGTCAAGCATTTCAACATTATTAACATGTAGTGGACTTCCTGTCATCTAGGGGAGGGGAGGGGACTGGGGGTAAAATTTGTAATGGAAAGCTTTGTAAAGATCAATGCTGGGGAACTACCCATACATATGTTATACAAATAAAAAGCTTTAATAAAAAGAAAAAAGAAAAAAAAAAGAAAGATGATGTCTAGATTCTTTTTTTGACCTTGGCTTTCAAGTAGTCTAATAATTTTAAAATGATCTCTCCTAGAGGAGATGTTCACTGGCTGACCTATTTTCCAGGTCAGTTGTTTTTCCAATGAGAATTCACATTTTCTTCTATTTTTCATTATTTTGATTTTGTTCTCATTTCTTGATGTCTCATAAAGTCATTAGCTTCCATTTGCCCAATTCTAATTTTTAATTAAGTGATATTTTGTATCCTCTTTTCCATCTGGTTAGTTCTGCTTTTTAAAGCATTCTTCTCTTCATAAAATTTTTGTGCCTCCTTTACCAAGTTGACTTTTTTTTAAAATTTTCATGTATAATTCTCATTTCTCTTTCCAATTTTTCCCTATCTTTTACTTGATTTAAATTTTTTTTTTTAAAATTACTCCCTGGGGGACAACTAGGTGGTGCAGTGGATAGAGCACCAGCCCTGACGTCAGGAGGACCTGAGTTCAAATCTATCTCAGACACTTAACATTCCCTAGCTGTGTGACCCTGGGCAAGTCACTTAACCCCAATTGGCTCAGCAAAAAGCAAAAAAAAAATAAAAAATAAATAAAATAAAATTACTCCCTGGTCTGAGAGATCTATTCATGGGTGTTTTTTGTTTTTTGTTTTGTTTTTTTGAGACTTGATGTAACTGTTTTGTCTTTGTTCTGAGTTTATGCTTTGATTTTCTCTTTCATCATGGCAACTTTCTAAAGTCAGGATCACTTTTCCTTTTTTTTTTAAGTTTTTTTTATTTTTAAAATATATGCATACTTCTCAACATTACTTTACATAGGCCTTCTATTGATCAGTTCTTTTACCATCACAGAATCCATATCATGAATGTGGAAAGGCCTTCTGCCTAAGATCACTATTTAGTTGGCCTAATTCATAGTACTGAGAAACCATATAAGTAGAATGAGTGTAGAAAGGCCTTCACCTGCAGATGATCTCTTGTTTCACCCTGGAGAGAACCTATGAGAGACAATATGAAGAATGTGGTTAGATCTTAACAGGAAAATGGGACTAATTCATCATCAGAAAAGTGATTCTGGGAGAAAAAATAACTTTAGGAATGGAATGAATGTGAGAGATTACAAAGATGAAAGTCGGAAGTCCTCCAAGTGATCCCTTACTTCCTATTACAGGTTTCCTACTAGAGAGAAAATGTGTGTGGGAAGTCCCTTTGCCTGAGGATAGAACTTAGGTGACCCCATAAGTAACTTTAAGTCATTAAAGTTTTAGGAGAGAGATTTCAGTCAGATTCTGTCTTTTCTGGTAATTAGAGAATTCAAAATAAAAGAAAACTTGTAGATAAATTTAGTTCTTGCCACTTCCCTATTCTAATCCTTTCACTTTGAGCAGAGGGTTTAAAAGACTCTCAAATCACTGGAAATATTGTGATCTAGAAGGAATTTGCCTATTAAACTCTAATTATCAAAAATAATCACCTGCTCTCATCTTCCAGTTGTAGCAGATGTCAAAGGTATTCTTGGTTTCCTGAGGTTTATTATTCTCCCTGTACCTTGATCTCTTTCCCTCCTGCCTTTTAGCACTTTACTATAGATATCAACTCTCATGGTTTTTCCTTTAAACAAATGTTTTACTTTATCCTCACTAGCATCCTGCTACCCCACTAAAATCTATCCTTGAAAATAAGAAGTGCAGTTAAAGCAAAAAAGAGTGACTCTGTGTGTGTGTGTGTGTGTGTGTATTTTCCATTTTTCGTTTACCTTTACAGAGTAGTCCTCATATACTTTGAGTTCTGCTTACTTCCTTTTGCATCATTTTTTAAAACATCCCCCAGTTCCCAAATATATGTTTTTCACATTTGTTGCTTCTGCTGCGAGGTCAATTGGACAAAATTCAGGAGTCCAAGCTGAGAAGAAAGAAAAGCTTTTATTAGGAAGAAAATCAGAAACTAGTGCTGTGGCACCCCAGTACCGAAGCACCCAGGAACACAATCTAGAGAAGGCCAGTTAATTTATGTTTGAAAACAAAAGGGAGGTTAGGGTAGAGAATGGAGACTCTTTCCCAGGAACTGGTGGGACACAGAACCAGGATGTTTTGCAGTTGACTGTGTGTAGTTTAAACTGATCTGAAGTGCACAGTTCAACAAGGACAGCCAGTGAACATCAGAAAAAGCCAATCTCCTGATTGGCTCCTTTTGGCAAATAGGCTTACTCTGCCCAGCGTACCAGTTTGCAGAAAACACAATATCGGCGATGATAATTTCCCACTTTTGGTCAGAGTGGTCATAAGAGCCAGCAGACCTGAGGCTAAATTGTGGAACTACTGTACCGAAAGAATGCAGACCCCAAGTGTCTTGATCCTGTTTTGCCCACAATCCATGTTGATGTGATGGAAAGCCCCAAGCATTTTGGGGGATGTGCTGTCATCTTCACTTCCCTAATCTAAGGGATGGCTCATCTATCTCTTGATCATGGGATGCTCCATCTCTGCTTACACTCCCTAAAGGGTGGATCATCTGTCTCAAGACCATGAAATATTTTCTGCACTGCCCACCTTGCCCCTGGTAACCATATTCTATTTTTTGACATAGACCCCCGAAGGAAGGTGGCCCTTCAGAGTGAGGAAGGTTCAGGGCTTACCTGCTTGGAGAGGAGCTGGACTCCTCTAATAAAGTGTGTTTCTGTCTCGGAGCTCTGCCTCTATTTCTCTGGGTGATTTCCCCCACACGCACTCTCCACCCCCCCATTAATGATACCAGTTTCTTCTTCCCTCCGGCTCAGCCCATTGTGACTGACTAAGCTGTAGGGAAATAAGATCTTATTTTTCATTTTAACCTTCTCACCTGATAAGGTGGCCTGGTAATTAGAAATTGTATCTAGCAGGACCACAGTAGTTGGTCAGCATATTTTTCTTCTAGGTCCTTTTGGAAGCCACTAAACAAAACAAAATTCAATGTTCAAAGGTTTCCTGGTTTACTATGATCCAGCCCTGAGCTAAACTGATGACAAGGAGGAAATGATTTGTAAGTCAAAGACAGTCCTGCCAGAGTGCTGGTGGCAAGCTTTAATTGAACACAGTCTACAGTAGGCTATGAGAAGTCTTTAGGAATGGATTCCATAAGATCTTGCCAATCTTTTCTGCCTGGTCCTTATTAGGCAGGACCTAATAAGTATCTTAGGGGAAGTTTTCAATCAGCAACTTTATACCAGGGTTCTGCCTCCTGTGACCCACCAGAACCTGTATTAGTTGGTAAACGTTGGGGAGACTGCATATAAGTAGACAAGATAAATTGGAATTCTTATACAAAACCACCTGGGTATTCCTGGACCTTTGGAAACTCCTTGGCCACAGCTGGCAATTCATTTGGTCTATTGTTGTGACTGTCTTTTAAGAGCTCCCCTTGTGTGAGCCCTTGGATCTCAGAGGCGAGATGAATGAGGCAGGGGAACCCATAGAGTATGAAAAGAGCTCCAGTTGATTGTGCTGCACAGCCTTGTTGCTATACAGTTTTGCAGGTGTGATCAGTGAGTGAACAGTAGGCAATCCCCAGTCACCATTCAGAGAAGCAGTTCATGGGCATTGCCTGTGCATGGCATCTGCCAATGGGAGGAGAGCCGATCCAGCCAAGTCAGCAACCCACTCACAGGGGAGAGGCCCTGTCAAGGCATCCCTGTTCATGAGCAACTAGCTGTGACCCTCAGGCTCAACCCATTCCCATGCCCTGCACCAGTGCTCCTTGCTCAACAAGGGCGTTTCTGCAACACGGCAGAAAACTCATTGTGCATCACCCATAGAGGTGGTCCCTGTGTTCCCTCTCAGCAGGGTCCCATAGCCTAGCAATTCCCCCTTTCTATCTTTTAGATAAAAAGTCCTTTCTTAGCTGCAACCTCTGAAAAGATGGTGGAGGGGCAGCTAGGTGGCACAGTGGATAGAGCACCAGCCCTGAAGTCAGGAGGACCTGAGTTCAAATCTGGTCTCAGACACTTAACATTCCCTGGGCAAGTCACTTAACCCCAACTACCTCAGGAAAAAAAATTTCTTCTGAAAAGATGGTGGAGAAAGATCTATAAAAGCATCCTAAAATTACAGGGTAACAACAAAGTAATAGCAACATCACAATACACGGGGCAATCCATGATTCTAATTTTAACCACCATGAAAAGGTATTGTCAAACCAATGTTTGATTTATTTTTCCAATTTTATCTGGATTCAAATGTTCATGAGAAGCTTTCTCTCTGTCAGATGCTAGTTTATATAAACTTTCTATGGCATCTTCAATTGTGTTATTGAGAAATAAAGCATTCGAATGCCTCTTGATACTGTCCCAATCATAATCTTGTCCTGTATGATTATACAGCAAAAGGGGTTGCATAAACCTTTGTATATCTGTAATCACATTGTAATTGAGCCTTGAGTTTCAATAAGTACTTCTGCTCCTGTTTCCAATGATGCTTCTCTTAAATCACTTATCATCTGATACAATTGTCCATCTATCATAGCTTGTTGGGCAAAACCTGCTGAGACACTCCTGGCTAGCTCCTCTCTAGATCTAGCTTGGACTGTACTGTTTGGTACATTAGATATGGACATGGCAAGAGAGACTGAGGAAGCGATAAGTGAAACCAACAGTGATACCTAATATGACACAGCGGATACATCTTTCTTTTCTAATGGGACTAAGGTCTGTTTCTTTCTTTTCTATTATGGTATTGAACATAGGATCAGTCAGTATGATACCATTTCTCATTTTTGACAGGAAGCATTGATACATGAGTAATCACAAATACAGTCTGATTTCCAATTTCAGTGTCCAAGCAATCTCTAACAGAACAATTCCAACAAGTAACATTGTCAAAATCTAATGTTTCTTTGGCAACAATTACAGTCTCCCCACATGAGCCCGTATTTCCCTCCCAGACAGGCTTTAGCATAGAACTAGTGTCCAATTCTTGTGCCATTTGTCCAAGAACCAGGGCCCAAGATGGTTTCCCATGTGCCAAACTGCTGACCCGATTCTTGAGTGACAAGAATGTGTCCCATGGAGGCTTGTGCTTTCCATAAACCTTTCCAGGCATTGCCTTTGTTAGGTACCCAAACAGGTCCTGGAAGACTGTCAGAAGTCATCCTTTTAGCCTCATGCCACCATTGCAATGTCCAATTTTCAATCACATAACGAGTATGAACACGACAGGAAGATGTGAGGGGCCAACCTGATGACCCTTTGATGTAGCTCCCAGGTGGACAAGGGTGTCACCATGACAGGGTGTCCCCTGCTTGCCCAGCATGTGAGTCACATGATACTCCATACCCGAAATTGGCATTTGTAAAGTCATGTTCGTCACTTGTGGGCAATAGGTACTATTCCTTTTGTGATCAGCACAAAGGGAGCCTATTCACAAGTCCATCAAAGTTGTACTTTACTTTTGCCATAGTTCCATTTTATTTCTCAAGGTGAAATTCATCCCCGATTATTCGGGATGCCTTTCCTGTCAGCACTACATCTGGTATGCATTCCCCTTCCCTCCTCCCCACCCATTCTAGGCCATGGTGGGTCCATCATGATAATCCACCTTTTGGCCTCTGTTGCCAATCCTGATTGTATGTAACACAAACCCATATATATTGAACGCATCTTGTTAGTGGTCTTTGGAACATGTCTTCTCCTTCTTTTGGACAGTTGCCTCTTCTTCCTTCTTTTCCTCTTCAGTTCTATAAATGACTCTGAGATGTCTGGTGGGAATCCCTGCTGGAGATTTTCTGCCGTGGAGATACAAGCACATCCTGGCCCCCACGTTAGAACCTTATAGAGTCCCTCCCATCCTTCAGGACCTTTTTTGTTACCATGGTCTCATTCTTAGGGGGCCTTCTTAATGAAGATGGGGTGTTATCTTTAAGTGGTTCTCTGTTTATATTCACCAAAAGATATTTCACAGCTGGACTTAAATCATTTGAATCAAATTTTAAATAATTTATTGTGTACGCAGCTTTATCTATGCCCTTCTGAGGAACCCTACCTCCATCTCCCTCTTTTTGTTTTTTGATAAATCTCTTGAGGGTCTGATGGGTTCTACAACGGCCAGTCCTGTGGGGTTGCAAGGAATTCCAAAAATATGATGTATGGAGAATTCCTGTAAAAACTGGTTTAATATTTTTGAGGTATATGAGGGTCCATTATCAGTCTTGATAGTATGTGGGATGCCCATAGAAGCAAAACAATGAAATAAGTGATTTTTTCACATGTGAAGCAGCTTCCCCTCGTTGAGAGGATGCAGATACAAAGCCTGAATAAGTGTCCACGGTAACAAGAATACATGTTTTTCCCAAATGTGTAACATCCGTTTGCCATATATCATCTGGTCTATCACCTCTAGGGTTAGTTCCCAGCCCTACAGGTCTTTGAGAATATGGTACACCAACTACACATCTTTTTACTATGCTTGCTGCTTCTTGCTGGGACACCCCATAAACTTTCCAGAGAGATCTGGCAGATAGATGCAAATGTTCATGAGCCTTTTTGGCTTGTTCTAAAGGGCAGAGAAGAACACACTGTGTAAGCAGAACATCCACTATTTTATTCCCTTTAAATATAGGTTCCAGACCATCCACATGAGAATGGATGTGCATTATATAAAAAGGATGGACTCTCATTAAAATCACCTCTTGTACCTCCTGAAACAATGAGAAGATAGGCCCTGTTTAAGCCTTTATATATGCTGTTTCTATTCTCTGAATCACCTTAATTGCAGAGTGACTATCTGAAATAATGATAGGTTTGTCTATTTTCTTTCTTTTTTTGTTTTTGCTGAGGCAATTGAGGTTAAGTGACTTGCCCAGGATCACACAGCTGGGGAATGTTAAATGTCTGAGATCAGATTTGAACTCGGGTCCTCCTGACTTCAGGGCTGGTGCTCTCTCCACTGGTTTGTCTATTTTCAAGGCTTGTATAATGGCATACAACTCTTTTTCCTGTGTAGAGGTGTAAGGTGTAGTAAATACCTTAGAGATACCCAATTGTGGGGAATATATAGCCGCTTTATTTTGCTTGATGGCATCTGTAAACACATTAGGACCTTTAAGTGGATATATTTTTGTTTTTGTGGGAAATATCCATTGCCATTGTTCATAATATGGCAGCTGGGTCAGGATTTTTCCTGCTCTTATTTCTCCTAAGCCTAACAAAATGGTCCCTGAGTAGCTATTAAGCAATCTAACCTCTCCTTGTCTAGGTTAATCCATATAATTCCTGTTTCTCCTGTTAATTAATAATTCTGAGTAATGTTTTCCTTGCTATTTCAGCTGTCATGTCTAAATATTTTTCTAGAGACCTTTTTGTCTTTGAACTATATAACCGTTCATAAATGTCGTTGTTTTGATGTGTAACTCCTATAGGTTGTACAGGAGCTAAAATAACAGAGCCAGTAACCTTTTTTTGTGGAAGCACCTTCTGAGTGCTTGCTTTTGCTGTTATTTGCATTATCTGCTTTATGCCGTCAAGGGCTTCAGGAGTCCATGTCCTGCTGGAATCTAACTGAGGGTCGCCCTCTAGCATCTTATACATGGAAACATCAGAGTGTTAGGTATACAAGCTGGAGGCCTAAACCATTGAATATCTCCAATCAATTTTTGAACCTGATTTAATGTGTGTACTGATGAGTCCAGAACTCAGGTGTTTTTTGATATATGCCTTCTGGCTAAACAATGAAACCCAAATAACTAAAAGGGGGATATCTTTGAATTTTTTCTGATGATATTATCAAACCTAAATATTTTAATTCTCTTTCTGTCATTTGTAGCATCTCCTCCAACTCCTCAGGCTGTGCATGACCAGCCAAAATGTAATGGAGGATGACTGCATCAGGATAATTTTCCTTATCTTGCTAACAGCTTTATCAACATACCATTGATGGTAGGGCTGTTTTTCATACCTTATGGCAATACCTTCCACTGAAATCTCCTCACAGGTCCTTGAAAATTATATGTTGGTAGTGAGAAAGCAAATTTATCCCTGTCCTCAGGGTGAAGGACACAGAGTAAAAGCAGGCTTTAATATCTATTATCCACAAGGGCCATTCCTTGGGGATCGTGTTTGGAGATGGCAAACCTGCCTGTAAAGAACCCATGTCTTTCAAGACTAAATTTACTTGTCTCAAATCTGTTAATGTTCTCCATTTTCCAGATTTTTTCTTTATAACAAATACAGGGGAGTTCCACGGGCTGTTTGTTTCTTCAATGTGTCCTAATTCTAATTGTTCTTAGATTAATTGATGTAAAGCAGCAGTTTTTTCTTTGGTCAGGGGCCATTGCTCCACCCATACAGGTGTGTCAGTAGTCCAAGTCATTTTTGGATCGGTGGAAGCCAGAGCAGCAATGACCCCTCCTAAAAATCTGTAGTGATTTTCATCCCTAATTGATGCAATATAGCCCTACCCCATAAGTTAATATGTAAACCATCTATTGTTAAGGGAAAAATGATTCCTGTCTTTCCATCTTTTTGCCAATTTACCTGTTCAGCAGACATCAAAGCCTTCTTGCTGTCTCCTACCCCTATCACTCTATTGTTAACTGAAGTCATGGGCCACCAAGAGGGCCATTGAGAAGCAGCCACCATAGTCCTGTCAGCTCCAATGTCTATTAATCCTTCAAACTGTTGGTTATTCAAAGTAATAGTAAGTATGGGCCCAGTGAGTGTGATAATTTGTATAAAACATGTTTGTACAGTGGCCTCTGATTTTGGACCCATCTGTGGGGCTAATTCACAATTATTATCTTCTAGTTTAACTGTAAGTTCAGATGGAATGGCTATTCCTTGAGCTACACATTGTCCCTTGTTAAGATATGTTTCAATACTATCAGTGTTAATCATAGTTACCGACACAGGCACTTCCTCATATATTTGTATGACCCAGATAGCTAAGGAATACTGGGGTAATGGAGGATTTCTAACAAGAATTTTTAGTTGTTTTCCTTTTTGATACTGTTGAATGGGCACTTCACAAACAGTGTGAGGGGGTAGGCGATAATAACCATTGCTCCTGAGTTTTATTACTGTGAATATCCCTTGGCGTTTAAAGCCTGTTCCTCTGTTCCTGATTTATCTGTCCCTACTTGAGCTGTCATTCCCCAAATTGGCTTGGGGGGGGGGCTCCCTGACCCCGTTTTCCTGATTCCTGCATTCTGAAGCCCAATGTCCTATTAATTTACATTTTGGGCATGGTATTTTAGGTCGACTCTCATTACTTTCTTACTTTGAAAACGACAGTTTTTCTTAAAATGTCCTGGTTTACCACAAATACAACAATTCCCCTTTTGCCCTTTCTTAGCAGCAATCACATATTCTGACATCAAGTCAGCTTGTTGTGCTTGTGAACCTACTCTGTCACACCTCTGAACCGTTTCTTCTATGGTAGAATCTCTTCTCAGTCCAATCATTGCTCTGCGAAAGTTTTCCTGTAACAAAGCCTTTACTATCCTATCTACACCTCCTAGGTTTCCCATGGTCTTAGCTACAGCATCCTGTAATCGAGCAACAAAATCAGTGAAGGGCTCTCCAGTTTTTTGTCTTATTTGGGTAAAGCTTTCCTTTTCACCCTTCTCTACAGGAATCCTACTCCATGCTGTTCTGGCACACTGGAATATTCAGAGACTTCTCTTCAGCAAAATGAATTGGATTTCCAGTGTCTGCATGAGCCCCAGTGCCACTAAGTTGCTCAAAGTATAAGTTCAGGTTTGCTCTTAGAGCAACCTGAACGGCAGTCAAGCAAGTCTGTTCTAAAAATTCTGTCATCCAGAACACTGCCTGGCCTGGAGTCAACACTGCCGGTGCCAGTGCTTTCCAATCATTGGGACACAAAATTGCCTGTGACACTGCTTCAAGTTGTAACGTAACAGAAGGTGCTAAGGGCCCATATTTGTGAACTGAGTCCTTAAGCTGGGTTAGAACTTTAAAGGGAAGTGGTTCATGTCTGCATCTTCTCTGCCCTGGATTAAAAGGGTCATCCTCCTCTATAACAGGGTATAATTCTTCCCACCCCTCCGTGTCTTCTCCTTGATCTCTAGCCTGCTGCAAAACTTTCTGAAGTGAAGATAAAGAATATAAGTGATTACCTTTTGCCTTTTGTCCGCTAAATGTCGCTGCAGTGTTTTATATTTCTGATCCTGCTTTTCCTCAGTTCTTATTTCATTTTTAAGCTTGACATTAGGAGAGCCTTTGAAAGGCTGTAAGTCTGGATAGACACAAAAATAGGGTGGAGCCGAAGGTAGTGGAGGCGGGGGAGGCCATTCAATAGCATCCTCCTCAGGCTCAGGAGAGGGACATCTACTGCTAAGAGATGGGCCTGTCTGTGCTCCAGCTGTAAATTTTCTGACCTCCTTTTCTGGTTCTGATTTCAGACTTTGTTTAATAAGATTATATATAGTAAAATGATTTTTTTGTATTTCTCCTGGGCATTGCTTATCAGAAGTAGTGAGCTGTTCACCAAAAATAATCCATTTTTCACAATTATAACAGCCCTTTTCAGGTAACCATGGAGAAACTTTATAAGCAATGTCTAAGAATTCCCTAATGTCTCCTAATTGGATTGTGCGCCCCTGCTCTTTGATCCTTTTATATACAGTCCTGACATATGCTTCCCTGTCTGAAGGGAGGAGGGCGCCTACTTTCTGCCCCGTTAGGTTACTAACCGCTCTCCACCGCACTCTGCCTGGTTCGGAAACAGTGCAGTTGGGCGGGCTCTCCCTCTGGAGTCCTCTTAGAGGTTGTCTTGACCTCGTAGCAGTACCTGCCTGCAAAGTGGTCGCTCTGGCACCGATCCAGGTCTCTGTCCCTGTTCCCTGGGGGGTGGGGGAGCTCCCCTTGTGTGAGCCCTTGGATCTCAGAGGCGAGATGAATGAGGCAGGGGAACTCATAGGGTGTGAGAAGAACTCCAGTTGATTGTGCTGCACAACCTTGTTGATATAGTTTTGCAAGCATGATCACTGAGAGAACAGTAGGCAATCCCCCCAATCACCATTCAGAGAAGCAGCTTGTGGGCATTGCCTGTGCATCGTAGCTGCCAATGGGAGGAGAGCCGACCCAGCCAAGTCAGCAACCCACTCACAGGCAAGAGGCCCCGTCAAGGCATCCCTGTTCACGAGTAACTCCTGTGACCCTCGGGCTCAACCCATTCCCATGTCCTGTACCAGTGCTCCTTGCTCAACAAGGGCGTTTCTGCAACATGGCAGAAAACTTATTGTGCACCAGGTCAAGGTGGCCTCTGTACTCCCTCTTGGCAGGGTCCCATAGCCTAGCAGTCCATTTTTTTTTTAAATCATAAAGGGAAATTAGGGCATAGAGGCCACCAGGGGCTTAATCCGTGGAAACTCTCTTTGTGTTGCACCTGATTCTCAGAGAGAGGACACTACTCTTGGGAAGTCCCTCCCTCACCACAGTTTACATTCTATCTTGTTGACTTTCTTTTCCAGCCCCCACCCCACCCATATTTGTCTGTATATCTCCCTTGTCCATGCTCTCCTACTTGTTCAGTTGCCAGTGGCCCCAAGCTTTCCAATTCCCTCCTCCAGGACAAGGGTCCCTGTTTTAGCAGAAACATATGAAAAATTTGACTATCATTCATTCAGGATTAATATGATAAATACAATATTCTGTTCCTCCCAACCTAACTTGCTCCTCCACATTCTTTTTATTTTTGTTTTTTAAACAGAAAATAATAAGGCAATTTGGCAATTATTATTATTATTATTATTATTTTGGTCAATGACTCAGCAGCTAACAAAGTAGTTTTGGTTTTGGTTTTTCTTTTTTGCTGAGGCAATTGAGGTTAAGTGACTTGCCCAGGGTCATATAGCTAGGGAATGTTAAGTGTCTGAGGCAAGATTTGAACCCAAGTCCTCCTGACTTGGGGCTGGTGCTCTATCCACTGCACCACTTTTCTGCCCCAAGTTTTGGTTTTTCTTTAAGAAGAGAGATATAATTTGTTCCTTTGTTCTGATTTTGTAAATTTTTACAATTTGTGTTGCTTTTTTAAAAAAGAGGTAATGATGACACACATCATCAGCATTTCTATATATCACTTATATTCCCCATCAGCAAAAGATAGAAAGGGAAATTCCATATAAAATTACTGTAGACAAAATAAAATACTTGGGGGTCTAGCTACCAAGACAAACCCAAGAATTATATGAACACAATTACAAAACACTTCTCACACAAAGTTGGATCTAAACAACTGGAAAAGTATCAATTGTTCATGGGTAGGTCGAGCTAATATAATAAAAATGACAATTCTGCCCAAATTGTTCTACTTGTTCAGTGCCATACCAATCAAACTGCCAAAAATTATTTTACAGAACTAGAAAAAATAATAGCAAAATGCATCTGGAAGAACAAAAGGTCAAGAATATCAAGGAAATTAATGAAAAAAATGTAAAGGAAGGTGGCTTAGAAGTACCAAACCTAAAACTACATCATAAAGCAGCAATCATCAAAACCATTTGATACTGGCTAAAAAATAAAATTGTGGATCAGTAGAATAGATCAGATATACACGACACAATTATCAAGATCTAGTGTAATCTAGTATTTGATAAACCCTCAAACTCCAGCTTCTGGAATAAGAACTCAGTATCTGACAAAAATTGCTGGGAAAAGTGGAAATTGTGTCAGAAACTTAGCATAGATCTACATCTCACACTACATACAAAAATAAGGTCAAAATAGACATAAAGGATGATACCATAAACAAATTAGGAGAGCAAGGGATAATTTACCTATCAGATCTTTGGAGAAGGGAGGGATTTATGACCAAAGAAGAACTAGAGAACATTATGAAAGGTAAAATGAACAACTTTAATTACATTAAAGTAAAAAGGTTTTGCACATATACACAGAAAAAATACCAACAGAAACAAGATTAAAAGGGAAGTACAAAGCTGGGAAAAAATCTTTACAGTGTTTCTGATGAAGGTCTCATTTCTAAAATATATAAAGAACTGTATCAAATTTATCAGAATGTGTCATTCCTCAACTGATAAAAGGTCAAAGAATATGAACAGACAATTTTCAGATAACGAAACTAAAGCCATCTATAGTTATATGAAAACATGTTCTAAATCACTATTGGTTAGATGCAAATTAAAATAACTCTGAGGTACCACCTCATACTTCTTAGATTGGCTAAGATAACAGGAAAAAAATAATGATAAATGTTGGAGGGGATGTGGGAAAACTGGGATACTAATGCATTATTGGTGGAATTATGAAATGATCTAAATATTCTGGAGAATAAATTGGAACTATGTCCAAAGGCCTATAAAACTGTGCATACCCTTTGACCCAGCCATTACTGGGTCTATATCCCAAGGAAATCTTAAAGGAGGGAAAAGTACTCACCTGTGCAAAAATGTTTGTAGCAGCTCTTTCTGTGGTAGCAAAGAATTAGAAAATGAGTAGATGCCCTTTGATTGGGGAATGGCTGAACAAGTTGTGATACATGAAGGTATTGGAATATTATTGTTCTGTAAAAAATTGATGAGCAAGCTGATTTTAGAAAGGCCAGCTAAAATTTACATGAACCGATGCTGAGCAAGACAAGCAGAACCAGGAATGCATTGTACATAATAACAGCAAGGATGTGCGATGATCAACTGAAAAAGACTTGGTTCTTCTCAGTGGTTCAATGAGCCAAAGCAATTTCAATAAATTTTGAATGGGAACTACCATCTGCATCCAGAAAAAGAACTAAGGAATCTGAATGTAAATCAACACATGCTATATTCACTTTCTTTTTCTTTTTCTGGTTTTTTTTTTTAATCTCATGGTTTTTACCTTTTGCTCCGATTTTTCTCTCCTAATGTGATTCATAATGTGTATTAAAAATAAACTTACTAGGAAAAAAAGAGATAATGAGATGACAGTGGATAGACTACTGGGACTAAAGTCAGGAAGTTCTGAATTCAAATCCAATCTCAGACAAGTGTATGATCCTGGGCAAGTCATTTAACTTCTCCAATTTCTCAACTATTAAATGGAGATAACAGAATATTATGGTGACAATAGTAACAACCTTGGAGGATTCTTATGATGAGCAAATGAGATAATATTTGTAAAGGCACTAGACATACAGTATATGGCACAAAGTAGGCACTACTCTATAAATGCTTATTCCCTTGCTGCCTTTTTTCAGCACAAGCATTCTACCCTTTGGATATCATTTCAATGTGAATAAACCAGGGTAGACTTACATACTTTCTTTTCTCAGTAATTAGTTTTTATAATATATTATTTCTGATTTTCCATTTAATATTTTTTCCTGCATCAGTTACTGGGAGTGCTCTTTTGGAACATTTTCCTGATGTCAATCTTGAGTTCTCCAAAAATGACCCTTAGAAAGTTTCCTTTTCTTGATTAGAGTGGAGGCCCACCATGACTCCATCTGATTCTCCGTGTAGAAAGTAATTTTTATGTTTTTTTCTTCCAAAGAGCTTTGGAATCTCCACCTGGAAGAAACAAAAGAAGATAACCCTCTTTAATGGTGTGACTTCTCTCAGATATGAAAGTAGAAAAAAAAATCATGGAAAATTTATAGGCTTTCCAAACTATATGACCCTGCTCAACCCCACACCCCTAATACCTCTATTTGCTTTATTTTTCAGAGGGCAGAATTGGGAGCCATGGGTAGAAGCTACAAAGAAGCCACCTTAGGTGTGATGTCAAGAAATACTTCCTAACAATTAAAGCTTGCCCAAAGTGGAATGGGCTACTTTGACAAGTGATGTTCCCCCTATCTTGGAAGCCTCCAAGTGGGGAAATGGGCCAATGCTTGTCAGGAATGTTACAGTCTAGATGGCTATTGAGAGGCTTCCAACTATCAGATTCTGTGATTGTATAATTCCGTGACTATTGGAATAGAGTTTTTAAATTTTATCTTGAGACGAGACTTTGTGTTAATATCTGATTTTCTAGGTCAAAGCACCTGTCTGGCCACCACTACCATCTTTGTGCTGTCATCTGTTATCAGCAGGGTGCTAGCACAGGGCCTTCTTCCATATAATCAACATTATTGATTTTACTTCCCATAATTCATCTATTGTTCGGTCATAAACTCTTATCCACAGATCTTATAGATATTTACCCATGCTTCTCCAATTTCCTTCAGATATCGTCCATTGTGACCTGATCTTAGTATATAATATGAGGTATTGGCCTGTATCTAGTTTCTGCCAAATTTATCCCAGGAACTTTTGTCAAATGGTGAATTCTTATCTCCAAAAGATGAGACTTTAGATTTATCAAACACTAGATTTATATGGCCATTTACTACTATGCATTGTATACTCAAATCTATTCTACAAATTCCTCACTGTTTCTTAACTAGTATCAAATTGCCTTAATTACCACTTTGTAGTACAGTTTACAATTAGGAATGCTAGGCTGCCTTTCCTTAACATTTTAAAAACTGATATTCTCAGTTGCACACTCAATTCCTTAATCTATTTTTATTAATATAAGCATTTAGAGGTATACACTTTTTCCTAAGGACTGCTTTGGCCCCATATGATAAAATTTGGTGTTGTCTCATTATTGTCATTCTCTTTAATGAAATTGTTTCTATGATTTATTTTACTTTTTAAAAAATACTTTCCAACTGATTTTTAATAGATTTTTTCATGGTACTTTATTACACATCATTTTTATTGCATCATGATCAGAAAACACTGCATTTAATATTTCTGTTTGTATTTGGTTATGAGGCTTTTATGCCCTAATACATGGTCCATTTTTTAGTAGATGCCATGTACTAAGAAAAAAGGCACATTCCTTTTTATTCCCATTCATTCATCTCCAGAAGTCTAATAAAATTTCTTATAAAATTCTGTTAACCTTTTTTGCTTCTTATTTTTCAGTTAGGTTTATCTACTTTTGAGAGGAGAAAGTTGAGGTCCCCCACCAAAGTTTTATTATTTCCTCCTGTAACTCCTTTAGAAATATGGGATGCTATACTGTTTGGTGCATGTATGAATAATATAGATATTGCCTTATTATCTACTACAACTTTTAACAAGATAGTTTCTTTTCTTCTCTTTTTTAACTAG
>JAJPUD010003134.1:89285-105711 GCA_023553655.1 Myrmecobius fasciatus | reverse complement strand
ACCCCTCAAAAAAGCTCAGTTCTTTATTTGGGGATTTGGTTTTTGATTTACAGCTAGATCTATTTCCTTTTCTGAGATCAGTGTCAAAGATGATCCCTAATTTGTCTTTTGACTCCCGACTCTATAACCCTAACCCTTTTAGGGTTTATTTTATTATTCTCTCCTATTTTTATCTAGCTATATATTTCTTAGCTATCTTTTGCCCTGTTCATTAGTCATTTAGATTTTTCCTTCTCCTCCTCTCAACCAAATCTTGTTCATGAGTTTTTTTTAAAATTCATTTTTGTACCCCTTTCTAAAAAAGATTCCTCCCTTTTCATTATCCATATTTTCTTTCAATTTCTGCTAGATCCTTATTCTCTGATTCTTGACCCCTGTAATCATCTTTTTCTTTTTTCTCTGTATTTATACAATTAAAAGTTTTCATGCTGGGCTCTGCTGTCTGGGCACTTTCTGCCAATGCCTTGTTCAGCTTACCCTATGGAATCCTTTTTCCATTGTGTCTCACTCTCAGAACAATGTCATTTATACACTGCCCAGTGGTTAAGTCCTTCCCCCACCACAGATCCATACCCTCTTTTGATCTTTTTTTTCTATTATTTGTCTGGGAGTAGTCTATGTCCATATTCTCCCACTTCTCCTGGTGCCAGCTGCCCAACTCCCTTCTCCCGGGACGAATAAGCTTTCTAGGTTCCTGGCCCCATCCAGGGTAAAGTCCTCATCTCCCTTTTCCCATAGGGGCTTTCATCAGTGGAAGTACCTCCCATCTCTAAAGTAAGGCTCATTTCCTTGCTTTGTTAAGTCTTTCCTCCTCTGATCCCATGGAAGTCATCTCCTCATTGCTAGCCTAACCCTAACCCTAACCCTTGATTTGATCCAGGGGCACCATTTCCTTCTTTCCATCCCCTGCTTTCCTCCCCACCTTGCACATACCCTCCCCGGATGTACTGTGGTCCACAACGAAGACTTCATCCACAGGCAGGTGGCAGCTTGTTCTGTCCATAATGCCCCTCGTCCACCTCTTCAGTGAGTTTTGCCATTTTTGCTATTACTGCAGTCTCTCTGTATCTTTCCATTTCTATCCTCACCTGCTGTGTTTATTCACTCCTCCAGTATTTCTGTTGCTTGGGGTGTTCAAGAAGAAAAGAAGCCCTTCAGGTATGGTTTTCTAAAAATGCTTCAAATGGTAGCAAAGAATTGGAAAAGGAGTAGATGCCCATCAATTGGGGCATGGCTGAACAAGTTGTGGTACATGAAGGTAATGGAATATTGTTTTTTTTTTAAATGATAAACTGATTATAGAAAGGCCTGGAAAGATTTACATGAACTGATGCTGAGTGAAACAAGCAGAATCAGGAATACATTGTGCATGATAACGGCAAGAATGTGCGATGATCAACTATGAAAGACACTCTTCTCAGTGGTTCGGTGATACAATGCAATGCCAATAGACTTTGGACAGAAAATGCCATCTGCAACTAGGGAAAGAGACACAATGTAAAGCAACACATGCGGTGTTCAGTTCTTTTTTTTCTGTTTTTTTCTCATGGTTTTTCCCTTTTGCTCCAATTTTTTTCTCCTGACTTGATTCATAAAGCAATGTGTATTAAAAAATAAGCTAAAAATGCCTCTAGCTCTTTTTGAATGTCCATTTTTTGTCCTATGTGGTTAAGCTCATCTTTGTAAGATTGGTCCCTCTGGGATGCAGGAATGTCCTTTCCTTTCTAAGGGAAGGTCTTTCTCCTGATAGCTGCAAAACTTGCAATTTCTGAATTTAATTGTCTTGGAGTCTGCAGCCTTTTAGAGCTTCATTTTCTAAGTTCAGAAGCTCTGGAAAGTTCTCTCCATTACCCTATTTCTCTGGTTATGCTGATTGTTTGTCCTATAATGTTGTGGGAGACCCATTATCCTGTATCGTGTTTTAATGTTGATTTTATTTTCATTTTTTTTTTTTTTTGCTTTTTGCTGAGGCAATTGGGGTTAAGTGACTTGCCCAGGGTCACACAGCTAGGACGTGTCTGAGACCAGATTTGAACTCAGGTCCTCCTGACTTCAGGGCTGGTGCTCTAACCACTGCGCCACCTAGCTGCCCTTGATTTTATTTTCTGCTAATTGTCCTTCCCTTGTGGGCATTTGGGTTCCCCATCAATGGTTCTCTTGTTTCTTTGGAGGCTTGCTAAGTATTTCTATTCTGTTCATTATTTTTACTTTGCAGGATGTAAATTCTTCTCTCATCCCTCTCATTTCTCAGTTAAGCACCCCCATTCTCAAATTCCACAGGACTGGTTCATTTTCCTTCACTTTCTATTATGGATTCATTGATGTCTGAATTTGTTTAGTAGATCCAGTGAACACATTACCTTCTATTTTTACTGGTTTTTCCACAGATTGATAGATCTGTGATCAGGGTCTTTGAGAATTTTTCTTCCCGGTACTTTTAGTACGTTCAATCTTTACTCCCCACTATTTTTCTTAGCTCTCACTTCTGTGTCTTCTCTGATTGTAGTTTCCTTGAGGACTGTATGTCATGATGTCTCAGTCTCCTTCCACCCTGGCTAATTCATAGTTCAAAGTTTTAGTCCTAGTTGACTTTTGGGTGGTCCAAACTGGCCCCAGCTGTATACTGGACTCTTCCCTCAGACTTGAGAGTGTTATCCAGCCCCCCAAATGCACAAGTTCCTGCCCTGGTGATCTGTCCCACTCCCTCAGTTGTCTGATTCAGCATTGGCAGTCCAGATCTGCAGGTCAGAGCATTACAGGACTGGTGCTTCTGGGATGCAGTCCCCAGAAATATTTTTGCTCCTGAAGGATTGTGGGGTTAGTGCCAGTTTTTCCCCTTTCTTTTGGATTCTGGGTGTCCACACCATGGAAACAGCTAGAGTTGCTTTATCTTTGATATTTTTTATTTTGAAGAGGTCAGAGATTCTTGGGATCAGAGAAAATATCTAGTCTGCCATCTTGTTCATATGACCCAGAAGGGCTCTAAACATAAAATCTTAGAATTAGGTTGGAAGGGGCTTTGTACAATCTTGGGAACTCAGTTCAATGCCTTCTGACCTTATGTGAAGCAAAGACACTGATTTTCCCAGTAGCCATTTTAGCAGGAACATAAAGACATTTTGAGCTTATTATTCCTTTAGGGTTAATGTGGTAATGTTCTTTCTCCCACCCTAACTTGCCTTTGCCCAACCTGTCTCCCCTGTTAAGCAGAAAATAGAGCAATTTGGTGAAAATTTTTTTTTCTTGTCAACTTCTGAGCAACCAACAAAGTAGTAGTAGTTTTGGTTTTGATTTTTTCTTAAAAAGTATACATTTGTCCCTTTGTATTGATCCTATTTTAGTGTGCCACTTTTTTCCCTTTAGAAGTGACTAAATGGCATAGTAGCTAGAGCACAGGGCCTGGATTCAGGATGATGGCAAGACACTTTCTAGATGTGGGAGCCTTGGCCAGTCATTTAACCTCTATTTGCTTCCATGTCCTCAACTGTAACGTGGAGGTAACAGCATAATAACTGTTATGAAGATAATATTAACAATCTTGCAGGGCTCTTATGAAAATCACCACTTGTAAAGGCACTGAGTACAGACAGTGCATGGCACACAGTAGACATTCTATAAATGCTTATTCTCTTCCCTTTTCAGCATAATCATTCTTCCCTTTGGAGCTCAACTGAATGTGAATAGAAATCAGTAGAACATCTTTTCTTCTCTCAGTAACTAGATTTAAATAAATTATTCCTGATTTTCCACACTGACTTTTTTCCCCTGCATCAGTTATAAGGCGTGCTCTTCTGGAACTTTTTTCTGATGTCAATCTTGGTCTCTCCAAAATGACCCTTAGGAAGCTTCTTTTTCTTGATCAGGACTGAGGACAGCTCCACGATCCATCTCATTCTTCAAGTAGAAAGTAACCCTTGTATTTTTCCTTCCAAAGGGCTTTGGAGTCTCCAACTGGAAGAAAGAAAGGAAGAGAAATAACCTCTGTCATCGTGTAAATGCTTCCTCCAAGGTAAGGAAGTGGAGAAGAAAGTCATCAAGGACATTCTACCATCACAGAACAATTGGGACCAGATAGTGCCCCTGGCTGGGGTTGTGCTCACTGCAGGCAGAAAGTGAAGAAGGGAGGGGAAGCCTGTTCACCTCTGTACACAAGGAGGATCCTCACTACCAAGGACCATAATGGCACCTGCAGGTTTGCCAGCCCCACAACATCTGTCATCTCATTTGCTCCTCCCAACAACCTGCCAAGTGTGTGTGATGTGAGAGTCTCCCAGGTGGGACAGATCTCAGGTGAAATGTGACCTCATCTCTCGGGCTCCATGGCCAGCTCTTTCTCCCTGCTGTCACTTGGGTGCCTGAGGAAGAACGCTTGTAGCCAGCAAAGGGCCAAGGTACTCTGACCAATATGCGGAGTCCAGTGGATGTGGGGAGGGTTGCACACAGTCCCAATTTCCTCATCTGCCAGGTGAGGATGATCTAAGCAGCAGAGGTGATTCACAGTACTTGTGACCCACTACAAATTGACAGGGGCCCCAGGACAGGAGATTTGTGAGTGCTCATAGTGGAGCTGCCCCTCAAGCTGTTCCCTGAAAAATGGGACCTGTGATTGCCAAGGAGGCCACACAGTGCTAATAGTTAATGTACAGCCATGAATGTTGTACAGGAAGCTGCAGGGTATTAAGAGCAATTTTGGAATTATGGGCTTGTCTTTATATGAAATCCCTTTTTTGTTATGGGCCACAATGCAAAATTATGAAAGCACCATTGATATGTACAATAAACACTACACTTAGAGTGCTTTTGTTCTGCTTACAAAGTCTTTTGTGTTCCCATCTAGGCTTTGCATTGTTTAAGAATTCTGTATGTTGGAAGTGATGGCATTCAGGGCTGCTGTACAAAATCAGGATCTGGACTCATCTAGTTCAAATGTAGCTTCAGACCCTTCTAGCTGTGTGACCCTGGCTGCTTAATAACTATTAGTTATTACATTGTTTGTTGCACTGTGGAATGATGTTCTCTTTGACATTTGGAGATCCTAGACTCGTAACTGTGTACTCTGTTCATTCCTAATGGCTGTCAAGATATTAATGAATATCCTCACAATTATTTGCAGGTAACCTGTGATTTTTGACAGGTTCACACTATTGTTCTCCTGGAATGAGAAGAGAGCACAGAACAAAAGAATACACTTTAAGATGTTACTAGAGGAGATGGGGTTAAGACCAGTGGTCATTCAGAATTCTCTAGCCAGCTCAGTAGTTGGTATTTTGATTTTGTTTGTTCCTAATTTTCTTCCTATGACAAACATTCATGAAGCTGAGGCTTTCCAGATACAAAGGATTTTTATAGTCTTTTTTTAATGTTAATTTTTTAAATAGCATTTTCTTTTTCAAAATACCTGCAAAGGTAGTTTTCAACATTCACCCTTGTAAAACCTTTTGTTCCAAATTTTTCTCTCTCCCTTCCCCCCTAAAAAACAAATAATCTAATATAGGTTAAACATGTGCTATTCTTCTAAAACACATTTCCACATTTACCATGCTGCGCAAGAAAAATTGGATCAAAAGAGAAAAAATGAGAATTGGAAAAAAGAACAATCAAGCAAACAATGTGAAAATACAATGCTGTGCAAATACAAAGAATTACCAAAAAAAGGTGATATGTGAAACCATAAAGCCCTATTTTGTGTAGATTTATTTAATGTAAAGAGAATGAGAGGGGGCAGCTAGGTGGTACAGTGGATACAGCACCAGCCCTGAAGTCAGGAGGACCTGAGTTCAAATCTGGTCTCAGACACTTAATATTCCCTAGCTGTGTGACCCTGGGAAGTCACTAATCCCAATTGCCTCAGCAAAAAGCAAAGAGAGAGAGAGAGAGAGAGAGAGAGAGAGAGAGAGAGAGAGAGAGAGAGAGAGAGAGAGAGAGAGGAGTTGAGCATAGTCCACCCTATCTTCATTTTCACATGGAATATACACTCGTATGTGACTATCCATATAAATCAGTGTATTAACCTAGATGTTCAGTTACATCTATGTTCGTGTGTGTGTGTGTGTGTGTGTGTGTGTGTGTGTGTGTGTGTAAGTTGGTTGGCATAGGCAAGAACTGTCCCTGCATGTAATATTAATGAGTGATGAGTGTGGATTGGGGGAATGCCTCAGTGTATATTAGTGATGGATTCAAATGAGGAACAGCTCAGTGCCCACAGAGAGCTTCTCCTTAGTCCCAGAGTGGCCTGCACAATTCTTTGCACTTTTCCTACCGGCTTTAGGTCATTAGGCTCCTGCTGCTGCCCATTTTTCCTGTACATCCGGCTCGGGAATATTTCTGCAGACTGACATTAAAGTATTTGTAATTCATTTAGGAGGGGGATGGAGGAGGAGAACACAAGATCACTTTGCTGTCTCCCTATGCTTACTCTGAGATTTGATTTATTTTCTGCATTTCCTATCCACCAAAATTTCTTTTGATGCAGCAAACAGAAAACGCATAATCAAATAAATTGTGCCTATATTCTTTATCTGGGGATGGGGCCTAAACTGTAGGAATAAAGTAGAGGCAAAGCATCAGGTCAGCCAGTGACAAATGTGGTTCACATGTTGCCTTTTCCAAGTTTTTGTTCTAGGTGGATGGATGGATGGAAAGAAGCATGGACCAATGGGTAGATGGATGGATGAGTAGATGATGAATAAATAGTATGTGTCTTGCTCTGCCCTGGGAAGGGAAAAGTCCTGTCTCCATCCATACCTAGAGGGTAGAGAGATGAGGGAGGAAGACCACCATGTTGCTAATGTTGCTCGTCTAACAGATCTCCTGTCCTGCCAGCACCCTGTGAATCTGCAGTCAGGCACAATCTCTATGAAGGAGGAAGGCCAGATGATGTAGAAGTGGCTAAAAAGTCTACAAGGTCATCACCTTGTAGAAGGGATAGACCCAACCACTCATTATTCCATTTTTTTCTGTTATCATTCATCCTTTTTATTCATCACTTGTTTACTTACCCTCACTTATCAGTTTTGGAGACTTGGTCTGTGCTGGGGAAAGGCTGAGATAAACCTGAAGATAAAAAGAGAACCAAGTAATCAATGGATCCCCAAATTTAGACTTCCTGTTCTAGAGGAAGACATCCTTAGCTTCCTCCGCTCATGTAGGGAAGAGAGCTGAGGGAGGAGCAACACCTTCAGGCTTGCTACTAGTGCCTTCCCAGAGAGCAAGCCCATACATACTCTGTTAGGATTCAGAGGGTGTAAGGACAGGGCTACCCACAGTGCACAGGGACCAGACAGGAGGCTGGTTACCAGACAACTTCTCTTTTCTTTGAGCAAGAGCAAGAGAAGAGGAGTCTACCGCTCCTGCCTCCTTTCTTGCCCTCTGCTTTTCCTGGAAGAACTCAAATGTTTCTGCTTTTCCAGGAGAACCTTAGAGCAGGCTCTGACTGATAAACCTACAACCCAAGGATGGGTAGAGTCCTAAGGTCTGTTTCCTTCAGCTTCATAAGGGCCAGAAGTTAAAGTGAAATTTTAAAAATATATTGGAATTTGGTCCCTGGGAGGTGTTTACCTGAGTTTCCCAATTTGAGGTCGCCTTCCAGGATAGGTTTTCTCATTGCTTCTCATATTTTGGGATGAGCTTTTTCTTTAAGCTGCTAGGCCAGCCAATTCACAAATACTGAGTTTACATGATTTCAGTATTTATGATGCCTTGAAGCCTAATGTAGAATTCCTGCTAAACTCTTCTTGCCTTGATTTATAAGCCCTTTTTGGCATCCCCCCGAGGCACCAACAACTCCCCCAAGTATCAAAGGGTCTGTGGGTGGTCTGAGAGGGATGCTTTGAGGGGCCTGCCCCCAACCTGACAACCCATGGATTCTGAAATGTGCCATGCTCTTGACAGCAGGAATAAGCCCGCAAAGACAGAAGTCAGTTGGGTATCATGCTGGTGCCCGACACACCCTTGCTCCAAGAATACATAGGCTTCAGACCTTTTTCTGGAGTCCCCACTAGTCTCTGTGGCCCTGGAGGAGCTCATGGCCATTCCTGTCCTATGGAGTTCCCTGCTACATCACTTCTGAAATGGATCTGAAGTGCTGGGTTTCACTGCCACCTTTCATGGACCATGAAGGCTCCCAATGGGCAAGACGACCCAACTGGCTTTTCTCTTGAGGAAATAGAACTGCCCTGGGGAGTTGGCCTTCTCCAGGTGATTCAATTGGAGTGGAAATGGCTTTGTTGACATCAATTTGGTGACTTTGCATGGAGAGCCCCAGAGGCCACAGCAGAAGGTCTCAGCTGTTTTGTCCAGTAAAAAAAGTCCAGAGATTCAGTTAGGAAAAGAATTCTAAGAAGGTCTGAATTCAGCCTAGAACCTTCAGCCTTCCTGGGCAAGTGACCCCAAGGAGAAAAAAGTTTTCCCGATGCCTCATCAGCTGTGAAGCTAAACATGGAAGCCTTGGGGAGGAGAGGAAGCTTCTGATTAGGAAGACTGAAGAAGCTTTCACAGCAGGTGTCTGAAGTGGCTGGCTGGGGAGATTGAAGACCCTCCCTCTCTGCTGAGCTCACATAGCCAATGTCTGTCAGAAGGGTTTCCCTCGACTAAGGAGGTCTTGAGCTGAGGGGGGGGCAGAAAAGGATGCTCTTTACATCTGGTTGGCAGAAAAGGAGTCTCTTCTCGATGAGGGACCCCATATAATGTGGGTAGCTGAGATCTGGGAAGAGAACCACTATCTTACATCCTTAGTGGATGGATTGTCCAGGGCATCTCCAAAAGCTGGGGTTGAGCGGCAGCTAAACTGACAAAAAACACTGGCTGAAGGCAGTGGAGGCAAGAGTAGACAACTACCTGTAGAGAGCAGGCAGCAGATCCTGCAGAGATGTGAGGGAGGACAGTAGCCAAAGACAGCAGCAGTTTTATAGCATCTAGAGCCCAAGCAGACCTCCCTGTTCAGTCTTTCCTGCTGTAACAGAACACATAACATCCCTGGCTACACAAAATCTCAATAATAAGTCACAGAAGGACGAGAAAATGGAATCAGGAGCACAACACTCAATCTGTATCAGTGACATTAAAAAAATAAAAGGAACCAAATCAAGATTGTGGCAGTACAGTCCCATGCTAACACTCAAATATTGTAGTAAATAGTGGCTGAGTGCCAGCTGCTCAGCTTGCTCCCCCCCCCACTCTCAGGGACTGGGGTGGCAAAGTGGAATTGCTCTGGGAAAGAAAGTGGTCTCAAGCCATGGCGGAAAGTGGGTAAGGGGGAGGGGTGGATTGACCTTCCTCAGCCCTCAGCTCCAACTGCCCTGAAAGGTTCTATGATAAATGTGGTGTTTATTACAAAGCAGCGGTCATCAAAACCATTTGGTACTGGCTAAGAAATAGAATAGTCGATCAGTGGGATAGGTTAGAATCACAAGACAAACTAGGCAATAACTACAGCAATTTAGTCTTTGATAAACCCAAAGACCCCAGCTTCTCGATAAGTACTCACTATTTGACAAAAACTGCTGGGAAAATTGGAAACTAGTGTGGAAGAAATTAGGGCTCGACCCACATCTAACACCGCACACCAAGATAAGATCAAAATGGGTTCATGATCTGGATATAAAGAGTGATATTATAAGTAAATTAGAGGAACGTAATATAGTTTACCTCTCAGACCTGTGGAGATGGAACAAATTTATGTCCAAAGAAGAACATATACACCCAGAGAGAGGGATGTGAAATGTGGACCACAACATAACATTTTCATGTTCTCTATTGAGGTTTCCTTGCATTGTATTTCCTTTATCGGATTATTCTTTCTTGTAGATACGATTTCTCCTGCGCAAAAAAATGATGTGTGGCAATAACTATACATATATTCGATTTCTTAAGTATTCTAACATAATTATCAAGTAGTGGATATCCTGCCATCTAGGGGAGGGGTGGGGAGTAGGGGGGAAAATTTGTAACAGAAAGCTTTGTAAGGGTTAATGTTTAGGAATTACCCATACATATGTTTTGCAAATAAAAAGTATTAATAAATAAAAAAATAAAAAGGTAAAAAAAAGAACTGGAACTCTTAATGGAAAACCAGATAGATAACTTTGACTATATTAAGTTAAAAAGTTTTTGTACAAACGAAACCAATGCAGACAAGATTAGGAGGGAAGCAATAAATTGGGAAATCATCTTTACATTTAAGGATTCTGATAAAGGTCTTATCTCTAAAATATATAATTGTCTCATATTTATAAAAATTCAAGCCATTCTCCAATCAGTAAATGGTCAAAGGATATGAACAGACAATTTTCAGATGATGAAATTAAAACTATTTGTAGTCATATGAAAAGGTGCTCCAAATCACTATTGATCAGAGAAATGCAAATCAAGACAACCCTGAGGTACCACTACACACCTGTCAGATTGGCTAAAATGACAGGAAAAGATAATGACGAATGTTGGAGGGGATGTGGGAAGGCTGGGACACTGATGCATTGTTGGTGGAACTGTGAACGGATCCAACCATTCTGGAGAGCAGTTTGGAGCTATGCTCAAAAAGTTATCAAACTATGCATACCCTTTGACCCAGCAGTGTATCTACTGGGCTTATATCCCAAAGAGCTCTTAGAGGAGGGAAAGGGCCCCACATGTGCAAGAACATTTGTGGCAGCCCTTTTTGTAGTGACTAGAAACTGGAAACTGAGTGGATGCCCATCAATTGGAGAGTGGCTGAATAAATGATGGTCTATGAATGTTATGGAATATTATTGTTCTGTAAGAAATGACCAGCAAGATGATTTCAGAGAGGCCTGGAGAGACTTACATGAACTGATGCTGAGTGAAGTGAGCAGAACCAGGAGATCATTATACACGGCAACAACAAGACTATATGAGGATCAGTTCTGATGGACGTGGCTCTCTTCAACAATGAAATGTTTCAAACCACTTCCAGTTGTTCACTGAAGAAAGCCATATACACCCAGAGAGAGGGATGCGAAATGTGGACCACAACATAACATTCTCATACCCTTGATTGATGTTTGCTTACATTGTGTTTCCTTTATCTGATATGTCTTCTGTGCAGATACGATTTTTCTTGCATAACAATGATAAGTTGGGAAATATGTATACATATATTCGATTTGCCAAGTATTTTAACCTAATTAACATGTAGTGGATATCCTGCCATTGAGGGGAGGGGTGGGGAGTTGGGGGAAAAATCTGTAACAAAAAGCTATGTAAGGGTTAATGTTGAAGAATTGCCCATACATATGTTTTGCAAATAAAATGAAATTTTAAAAAAATGTGGTGTTTTACTCTAACAAAGAGCAGAAGTTTGCCTGTGGACATGGGCATTGGAATGAGGGGAGTAGCTGAGGAGCCATTGGGAAGCAGGGCTGTCTTCTGTCTTGCTTTGCTGTTGTCCAAAATGAAAGCAAATGCAAACTAACACATGAGCTATGTTCCAGTCATTATCATCTACATTGGAACAAATTCCCATCCTCCGATTGTATTATAGCAGGACTGACTATGCCCATTTCTTCTTTTTTTAAATGTGCAGTTCTTCTATACATATTTCTACAATTATCATACTACACAAGAAAAACCAGATCAAAAAGAGGAAAAATGAGAAAACAATAAAGGTTAAAATAGTATGTGGTGATCCACAGTCAGTCCCCACAGTGCTCTCTCTGGGTGCAGATAGCTCCCTTCATCCCAAATCTATTGGGATTGGGACTATGGCCACTTCAGACCTTTGGTGTCTCAGCCACTTGGTCCTCTGCCCAGAATTCCCATGAATGTTCACTTTGCCACTGCCTGATGATGTGAGTATAAGAAAGTGGGTTGAGGCATATAGGGGGCATGGAAGTGGGGGGGTGATGAAACGGCCATCTGTCTTGCTATTTCATTGAAAAACCTTCACTTTGATCTAAGACTGGCCAGCTGTGGAGTGGCTGAAGCAAAATCAGTGGAGAAGATTAGGACCTAACCTGTGCTTGTAGTCTGAGGTAGGCTGCTGAGGGTCAAATGGGGGTGGAGGGAAAGGGGAGCAACGACCTACACTTGCCTTTGGCTTAAGCTGTATAGATATGTGTACACACACATACACATGCACCATCTTATTCACATTCTGTCTGTATTTCATCCTTAGTGTCCAAGTCCAAGACCCTAAATCTCCAAAAGGCTCTCCAAAGGGAAGTGTGCCATCCTTTCAGGGGCTTTTGGGAAGATAATGTCTGAACTTTAAAAATTTTATTTTACCAAAAAAATCAGAGAAAATGAAGCTTCCCTTTTATGTTTGGGTTTTTGTTGTCTGAGTATCTGAGGCTGGATTTGAACCTGGTCCCCCTGCTTCTCAGACCACGCTATCCACTGTGTCATCTAACAGCCTCCAAATCTTCTCTACTATGAAACTACGGATCCACACTTAGCTCAGTGAATAAGATAGTTGTATTTTCCACTCTTCTGATGGTTATGAAAGTGGGAAGAGTGGATTATGGTAGATGGTAATTGGCTTGGTAACTCACAGCAGGATTGGGCACGCTCACAAACCAGATCCAGTCTAGTCTGTGGACTGAAAGCCTTGGGGCTAACCCTAACCCTAAATGCTGCCTTTCTCCCCGGACATTCTCTCTGGTTCAAATATGTTAGCCCCATAACTTGTTAGAGGATAACTATCAGGAGTGGGAATTGGCTCCATAGGCTGCAACCAATAAGGGTTAACTGGGCTGGCCTACCCAGGTAAGGACAGCCCCCAAAAGAGGCAAAGCTAATCACTTGGTCCAGAAGTATAGAAATGAGGTGAATTTTTTAACAGTTAAAAGAACTGAGCCGCAAAATTCGAAGCATG
This sequence comes from Myrmecobius fasciatus, assembly GCA_023553655.1. Taxonomy (NCBI): domain Eukaryota; kingdom Metazoa; phylum Chordata; class Mammalia; order Dasyuromorphia; family Myrmecobiidae; genus Myrmecobius; species Myrmecobius fasciatus. Next base: position 92,882 of record JAJPUD010003134.1, on the reverse strand, counting down.
ATCATTTATTAGTAAAACATGAATTCAACAATAAATTGAATCTCAGCTTCTTCATCAAAACCAAAGCCCTGAATGAGGAGGAGAGTTTTCTTTTATAGGTTTTGGGGAGTACAGAACAAAGAACAGAACAAGGTGGTTGCCGTCATAGAGTTGAAGTGGCTGTTGTTTGCTCCTTATTCTGGAAGAGCATCACGACATGACATGCAAGCAAATTGGATTGAAGTGTGTGTGTGTGGAGGCTGTGCAAAGTCACCAGCCCCACTCTCTCCTCCAAAGCCACCTGGGTCCAGGGACAAGATAGAGATCAGAACGGCTGCAGATGACTCTAGATGTAATGGAGAGCTTGGCCCTCTCAAGCTTTCTCATACTCTCAATGTTCTAACAGGTCTTAGTTTGACTGAGGCAAGCTAGGCAAGATTTGAGTTCAAAAAGGTCTCTTATCTAATCAAAAAAAGAGAAACTAAATGAAACATTCCTTCCCAAAATCAATCTGGGAGGAAGACCCTCAAGATTTCTGGTTAATACAGGAACAATTGCTATTTATACTCACTCTGAGCCAATCAGGACAGAAATCATGTCCAGCTGGGACTTGAGCTGGGACCTGTTGTTGGACAATGAGAGCCAGTCTTCTGTATTTAAGGCATGGTCCTAATCCTTAAACTCAAGATATCTTGCAAGGTTTCAGTGATCAAAATGTACATTCCTTTGGACATAGCCCCCACAGATAAGGATATGTTTACTCTATGTGGACAGAGGGAAGGGAAGACAAAGAAGAAAGACTCCTTAATACCTATGAAGAAAAGAACACACAGACACAAAAGTGGCCACAAAAAATAACCCTAAGCTTTTGATATTTACAACTCATACACATGTGCCTATAGGTCTTTAATATCTTCTTTATTCAATTGGTTACCCAGGAGAACTAAGGCACTTCATTTCAATATTCCCTCTTTCACTGCAGCACCTTGGCCAGCGCCTTGGACCCTCTTCAGCCAGCCCAAAGCCTGGTCCTGATCCTGACCTAGGACAACTTTGATCCAAATTGGATTCTCAATCCTGCCTTGGCTGGAATGCCCTTGACCAAACAAGTTCTTCCCTTTACCTCAGATAACCTGATTTCCCTCATGAGAGGAGTCTGAGATGTGGGTGGAGAAGTGAAAGTCCCTAACCTGAGATATGCTACAGGTGGCTGTTTGTATGTGTGTGGGGACCCCCATGCAGCCACCAACTCCCACATCTGAACCTGCTGGTCTGTCTGAGTCATTTTCTCTAATCATTGCCCAGCATAGCCACCATTTCACGATGTCAAGAGACTGAGGTGAAAATCAGGTTTATTACAAGAGAAATGAACATACTTGTGGAACCCAAATTGCTCCCAGTTATAAAAGTTCACATATTTATAACTACAACAAAAGGAGGAGAAAAGAGGAGGAAAGGTGCACAAACATTTTTCACAGACTGATTGGTGCCTATCTTGCTTCCCAAGAACACAGAGAATCCAACTTGGATTGTAAACAAATTATGTCAGCTGGGGGAGACGGCTGCTTCTTGATACCTTCAGGATCTCCTGCGTGCTTTGGATATAAGGTTTCAGGAAAATATGACAACTCAAAAAGACAAATTCAGGAAACCCCTTAAAAAAACTATAAAGGAAGTAGTAATAAAGGCTTAGAAACAGAAAGGTAGATCAGTGGAATTAGAGTAAAAATACAATTTACAGCAGCAGAAAAAATCTTGTATTTGACAAGTATTTTGGATAGGAATTCATTGGTGGAAATTGTTGGGAGGGCTAGAAAGGAGGGTGGCACTACATAGCATTTTCACTCTTTCTGTTGATGTTTGCTTGCATTTTGTTTTCCCTCTCAGGTTTTTTTTTTTTCTTGTAGATCCAATTTTTCTTGTGCAGCAAGACAACTGTATAAATATGTATACATATATAGGATTTGTCATATATTTTTAACATATTTAACATGTATTGGACTATCTGCCATCTAGGGGAAGAGGTGGGGGGAAGGAGGCAAAATTTGGAACAGAAGGTTTTGCAAGGCTCAATGTTGAAAAATTACCCAGGCATATGTTTTGTAAATAAAAAAGTTTTAATTAATAAAATAAAATATATTTTAAAAAAAGAAAGTAGTGTGGCAGAGGCTGGGCATAGAACAATATCTTAATTTACCAAAATAAGGTCAAAATGAATATATGATCTAGATATAAAGAGATTTTACAGGAAAAATAGAACATGTAACTTCAGATTTGTGGATAGGTGAATGGTTTATGAATAAACAAGAGAGAGAGAACAAAGTTAAGTGGAAAATGCATAATTTTGATTACATTTGTACAAATGTAGCCAAGATGAGAAGGAAAACAGAAAATTGGGAATAATTTCTGTAGACAATTTATCAGATAAAGGTCTAAAATATAAAATACATAAAGAACTTTGTCAAATCTATAAGAAGTCATTCTTCAAATGATAAATGGTCAAAGTATATGAACAATGAAAAAAAATTTATAGTCATTTGAAAATGTTCTAAATCACCATTGATTAGAGAAATGCAAATTAAAATAATCATGAGATATGTTATACCTACTAGATTGACTAAAGTGATAGAAGGGGAAAGTGATAAGTGTTGGAGAGGTTGTAGAAAAAACAAATTGTTAGACTAATTCATTGTTGGTGGAATTGTGAACCAATCCAACCATTTTAGAGGGCAATCTAGAATCATGCCAAAGAATTAGTAAACTACATATACTCTTTGACCCAATAATGCTGGCTATTTATGAAGATAAATAGGGAAAAAGGTGTCCAAATATTTCAAAGATGCCCTGTTTTCCAGAGCCCAGCATGTTGGGTATGTCCTGAGTGACCTCACCCTCTGGCATAATATTTTATATGTAGTGTGTATAGTGTGTTATAGTGTATTATTTGGACCAGCACCAGGTATTTACTGAGGGACTTAATTTCCTCTATTTCCCAGGGCCATCCATCACATGTTCATAATCCCTGTTCCTTGTACTGTATTGTATATCACAGAACTTTAGTTCTGTACCCAGTGGAGCAATTGGAATAGACTGTTTTCTCTAAGAACTATATATACATGTATATTATTGGATTCCAAATTTATCATGAAAATTCATGCTGGAAGTATGTTAGTAATAAGTTCTCTAAATTGGATTAAGGATTAAAAATTTTACACATAAATTGTGTTGAAAGTGAAATTATTTTCCCATTTAAAAGAAATACCTAATTTAAAAAGGCAGAATGAGTCATAAATGAACTTCCTAATAAAAATAACTAGAACCAGACAGATTTACAAGTGACTTAAACATATCAAGTATAGGATTTAGGTTCAAAACCAAATTTAGCTATATTAGATTGTCAGAACTTCTGGAGTTGGAAGCAAAGAAAGCCCCCTTAGAGATGTCCTGAAGTTAGAGTTTATTGAGCAAGAAAAGATACATGTAAATCTCCCTTCTCAGAACTGGCCCACTGTGAACCCTCTAATTGATCTGTACTTGATTTAACATAATTATGGGAATTGTGAAAAAAAAAAACTTTGTTGTGTTATTAAATCCTAGCCTCATGTGTCTGGGAACACA
>JAJPUD010003134.1:76785-84285 GCA_023553655.1 Myrmecobius fasciatus | reverse complement strand
TCTTAGGAAGATCAAATGAGGCAGCTAAGTGACACAGTGGATAGAGTACCAGTTCCAGAGTTAGAAGGACCTGAGTTCAAATCTGACTCCAGATCCTTGACATTTACTAACTGTGTGAGCCTGCCCATCCATTCCTGCCCAACATCAAACCCCCCACCCCACCTGAGAACTTGGCCTCTCTTTTCACTGAAAAAACTATACATTTATCAAGAACTAACTTAACCTCCTTATCTCACATAAATTGGATGTTTTCTTTTCCTTTTCGGCCCAGTAACAGATGAAAAGGTCATCCTTCTGCATGCATCCTTTACATGTGTAAATAATCCCATTCCATCCCCTCATCTCATTTGGTATATTCTTTTAGTATCTCCAATTTCCCCACTTATTTTCTCCCACAAGACTAAGCTTCTGTGTGTTTGGCTCTGGCTCTTCCCAGGTAGAGGCCAGTTATAATCCAACTGACACCCTCTTTTCTTCCCATTTTCCTAATGTAATCAAAGGAAACCTTCCAATCATCCAGGCTCAGAAATGAAGTGTCAAGTGTTCCTCATCCATTCACACATTCACCTTCATTTATACTCCCATGTTCAATCTGTTGAAAAGTCCTACTGATTCTAGCTTTGTAGTACCTCTCCCATAAAGCTCCCAACATGATCCTCTCTTGTTTCAGGCTCCAATCACCTCATATCGGAGATAGTGCAAGAGCCTGCTGGTTGGTCCAGCTGCTTCAAGTTGCTCTTCAATCCAGTCACTCCTCCCTTCAGTTCTCTAGTTCTTCTTAAAGCCTTCCTCTGACCTTGTCACCAACCAACTCAACAACTTCCAACAGCTCCCTACCAAAAGGATCACCTGTAAAATCCTCTCTAGGGTTGTTAAAGTCCTTTATCATCTGCCCTTCTCCTACTCTTCCAGTCTTCTTTCACCATAATTCTGCCCGCCAATATGAACTATAATCCATGAGCCTTCTTTCTTTTTTGTAAACTGGACACTACTTCCTGACTGCAAGTGTTCCGCTCTATCCCTTTTTCCTGGAATACTCCCCCTGGCATCCTTGAGGTCCCAGGTAGAGCACACCTTCCACAATAGTCCTTCCCCAATCTTCCTTAATTTTAGTGCCTTCTCTCTTTTGAATAGCTCTAATTTGTCTGGTCCATAGTGTGTTTTTACATAGCTGTAGTCTGTCCCACAGCCTGTCTCACCAGACTATGAGCTCCTTGACAGCAGAGAATGTCCCTTACCTTTCTTTATGTCCCTGATGCTTATTATAAGGTTTGGCACAGAGCAGGCAATTAAATTTTTGTTGACTTGAAGGTCTAACTCCTTTTTACACTTTCAGGAGAATTCCATGTCCCCACGTCAAACAGTAATTTTTATAGGATCATAGATTATTGCTGGAAGGGAGCTGAAAGCCTATGGAGTCCAACTGCCTTATTTTACATATGGGGAATTTGAGGCTCCATGGTTCAGACATTTGCTGAGGAAGCCACTGATAAAAATATCTGAAAAGAATTCCAAGTCAACTTTTCCAGGTCCTAAGTCTAGCACTTCACCACAACAAGGAGCCTCTTGTGATCACAGATCTTATATACCTGCTTTTACCTCATTCACCTGGACAGCAGCTCCTCAGGCCTTCTTGGTCCAGCATTCCCAGTGCTTCCTTTTCTTCAACATAAGATATCACGTCTTTGAGAATTGGTAGCCCCTGGGCAAGGGAATCCATTAGGGAAGAAGATGGAAAGAAATTTATAATTCAGTTTTCTTTAGGGAGAGAAATGTGTTTCTAGAGGTACTCTATTTTGAGATTTAGTCCATTATGATTGAACATGTGTGTCTGACACTTACTAATTGGGTTATCTTATGCTGTTTTATAAACAAAGCAAAGCAAAACAAAACAAAACAAAACAAAACCCACACCAAAAAAACGAACAAAAACACATACTCTATACTCACCCATCATTGCTGATGATGAAAATAAGCCAAAATAGGATGTGCCAAATTGTTCTGCTGTGAAATCTATTCTGTGAAAGAGCCAAGCTCTTCACCTCATCCTCACCCCCATCCTGGAATGCTCTATTCTATTCCTGAGACTGACAGGGGTCTGCAAACAAGAACCACAGGGTGGTTCCTAGGACACCTAAAGGATAGTTTCCAAAGCATTTATTTTGGGGAACTTTGGGGAGAGATGAGACAGAAGATCAATTTGGAATCAACAATTTAGTCAATCTCAAGAATAACAGACTAGCTGAGAGATAGAATTTGGACTAACTAATTTTTTAGTAATCATTGAATTTACCAGCAGGAGAATCTCACCCAAAGAGGCAAATGCTCCCTGAATGCACAGTATGAAAGGTGTAAATAGGTTTCAGGGAATGAGGAGCAGGAGAGGGGGCTAGGATAAAAGCTGACTCATCAGCCTTCCTGTAGCTGGGGTTTGAGACTGATCTGAAAAAAATAACTCTTTTCCCAACTTTGGTGTTCAGAATTTCTGCTAGAGTGGAATAAAGATCCTCCTTTTGATTGTAGATTCCAAGTTACCAAGAAAAGTGTCCTTACCCAGGGAAAGCAGGTTCTAGCCGTTCTCCATCATGACCTGCTTGTACAACTCCTTCTGAAGATGGTACAAGAGACCCCACTCCTCCAGGGTAAAATCCACAGCAACATCCTTGAATGTCACCAACTCCTAAACTCTGAAAAGTCATAAGAGGTAGAGCTGAAAGCCACTTCAGAATTAAATAGTCCAACTCTTATGAAAAATGATTATTTCTCTCTTGTGTTTAATAGTTAATTATTCTATCGGGGCCAAATTTTTCTATTTTTCTACTTCCTCATTCAGAAATCAACCAATGGGGAAATCTCTCTTAAAGGCCAAGATCAAATCACGTTGTAAGAGAAATTCTAATTTTGAGCTAATGGGTATATTCCTGCTCATTGTTTTTGCTCATACAGGTCTGAGAAAATGGTGATATGGAAATTGATGTTTCTTTGACCAAGATTTAGGTGACCTAAGTAACATAGTCCAACATCCTCATTTTAATATAGTTTACCTCCCATCATGTTAACCAGAGTCAACTGCTAGTCCTTAGGAAAACCTACTCCTTGAAGGGAAAATAAACTGCAAGCCCATTATTAGTCTTTGGTCTAAGACAGATGACCAAATGACCATCCTTTTATGATAATATACTGTCTTATTAATAAAGTGATTCAATTATGCCTCAGAATTTTTTTGTTAAAGTTTTTTTTTTATTTTTAAAACATATGGGGGCAGCTAGGTGGCACAGTGGATAGAGCACCAGCCCTGAAGTCAGGAGGACCTGAGTTCAAATCTGGTCTCAGACACGTAACAGCTGTGTGACCCTGGGCAAGTCACTTAACCCCAATTGCCTCAGCAAAAACAAAACAAAAAAAAAAAAAACAAAAAACAAAAAACAAAAAAAAGAAAAAAAAACATATGCATGGGGGCAGCTAAGTGGCACAGTGGATAGAGCACCAGCCCTGAAGTCAGGAGGACCTGAGTTCAAATCTGAGTTCAGACACTTAACATTCCCTAGCTGTGTGACCCTGGGCAAGTGACTTAACCCCAATTGCCTCAGCAAAAAGCAAAAAAACAAACAAACATATGCATAGTTAATTTTCAACATTCAGCCTTGCAAAACCTTGTGTTCCCCAAATTTTTCCCTCACTTCCCCCACCCTCTTCTCTAGATGGCAAGAAATCCAATATATGTTAAACATGCAATTCTTCTACTTTTAATAATACATATTTTCACAATTGTCATGCTGCACAACAAAAATCAGATCAAAAAAAGAGAAAGAAAACAAAATTCAAACAACAATAAAAAAGTAAAAATAACATGTTGTGATCTATACTCAGTTCCCACAGGTCTATCTCTGGGTGCAGATGACTCTTTTCATCACAAGACCATTGGGACTGGCCTGATCACCTTGCAGTTGAAAAATCTCTCAGAAATTTTTAATTATAACACCCTCATTCATTTGGAAACTGAAGCACAGATTTGCTCAAGGTCATGCCATTTATGAATGTCAGCCTCAACTATTGAAACTATAGTCATTAAGAACACGATCTAATTTTGAGAAAAGCATTTTATGACATTGCTTGGACTAAAGCTGAGAAACATCTTACTATGGAATGTATTACCCTTTGGGATCAGGGAAAGTTTGTCTTCTCTCTGTGAGATAGGTGAATCTGTGGGAAAGAGAGAGGGTGATGGGGAATGTCTTCCTTATCAGAACTGATATATAGGATATGCTTGAAATAAAAATTTCTGGCTCTTCTTTTTTGACTGACTTCTCCACCTGAATTGAGTACCTTCTTCCCACCCAGACCCCCTTTCATCCTTGTCTTGTGTATTTTCTTGGATTTTGTTCACTTACATTTTATAGGCTAAGGGGATAGAAAATCTGGAATTTGCCATGGCAAGCCTTCCCAAAGAAAACAAAAGATAGGATAATAGTTTGTGAAAGTAAATATACAAAAATGAAGGACAACTTAGAAGATGAAAAGTTTTAAAAAAATTCAAAGAAAATCTGCTCCTTACTGTAGCAAAACATACTGAACTCAAAGACAGTATATATATAGACAACCTAAGTATCATAGGTCTTCCAGAAGGATACGGCTGGGTTAAAAAAAAAAAACACTTATGTTTGAATGAAATAATTAAAGAAAACTGGTAAGAACCTATGAACTTAGAAAATGAAATTCAAATTCAAAGAATTCACAGATCACCTACAAGAAAGGTAAATTTGAGAATCATCAACACTAAGATGAAGATTAAATCCATGGCAGCTGATGGTATCACTACATTAATTAGTGTAGAGGGAAAAGAGAAAAGTACCAAGAATAGAACAGAAGAGGGACACCTATGAATAGAGGATGTGATCTGCAGGAAGATCCAGCCAAGAAGACAGAGAAGTCATAAGACAGACAGGAGGAAAATCAGGAGAGAGTGGTGTCCTAAAAACCTAGAGAGCAAGAACAATCCTAGAGGAGACAGTGATTGACAGTGTTGAAGGCTAGAGAGGAGTCAAAGAGAATGAGGATTGAGAAGGTGACCTTTATGGTCTCAGAAAGAGAAAAGCATGTAGGAGAGAAGGGAAGGAGGAGAGGGGAAAGATTGGAAAGGTGGAGAAAAGAAAGCGGATTTCCTTTGAAGGTGGCAGGGGGTTCCATTACTGGATATTCTTATGGGTGAAAGATGAGGCCTGGGGTGCAGTGTCTGAAAAACCTGTTTGTCTTTGGGTCGGGGGAGTTGCTGCTCCTTGGGGCGACAAGCACTTCGAGCACTAAGAGAGCACAGTCACAGTATCTAGGTTTCCAGGAAAACGTAGAAGAAAACTAAAAGGTCTGTAATTTTCTTTCTCTGTTTTGGCCTTTCCTGGTTTAGGTATCAGTACCATGTTTGTGTCACAAAAAGAAGTTGGCAGCACTCCCTCCTTACCTATTTTTGCAAATAGTTTACATAGTATTAGAATTAAGTGTTCTTTAAATGTTTGGTAGAATTCACTTGTGAATCCATCTATAAGAGATCAACAAGAAAGGATATAGATCAGGAAGGGATGTTGTCTACCATGGGGCAGTGTTTTCTCTGACATCTGCCATGATACATATTAATCTGAAAGTTAGGCTCCATGGGAATGTGGAAACCTCCAAGGCAGTGGTAGAAAGCCCCTCCCCCCCAGAGGAGAATTCCCTAGAATGTGAACGAGATGGAGTGAGATCTCTAAAAGACAGTAAGGCTTCATCTACCCAGAATTGGAGGGATCCTGAAGGTACTCCTTGGACATCATACCTACTTCCCCTTCCTGCTATTTTCCCATGATATCAGGTTCTTCCTATCAAAATCAAATATGGGCAGCTATGTACTCATTGGTCAAAGTTCAATTTCCTGGGTAGTTCCCTCATTTAGAATGTGAGGCCCTCAGCCAATAAGGGTGAGGGTCAGTGGTGGGAGGGATATTTGTGGTAGGGACTATTTAGACAGTTAAACCTGTCTCTAAGGCACCTCTTCATTTCGGTTGCTTTTTCTACTGGAGGGACACTTGCTTCTTGAGAGAGCATATGATAAACCTTCGTTTTGCTCCTAGAGATATCTCCAGCTTTTTTTTTATAATTATGTGCTGGTCACTCACCATTCTGAGCCACACAAATGGATACCTTAAAGGATTTGATTGCATAAAGTAAACAGAGAAAAGTGAGAAATCAGTTAAGTAGAGAGATTATAAATCAGAGAATGAGAATCTAGGTAAAACAAAGAGAAGATGGACAAGGAAGAGAGGGAGAGAAATCCTTTTTGGAAAGAAGAAGAAAAATGGATGAAATTAAAGAAAACCTAACAGAACTGATTTCAAGGAAAGAGAGAAATGAAGATCTATGTGAGAACTAAAAGGCATATAAAATTTTGTCCAAGCATCAAACTTTCTAAAAATTTGAAGACACTAAGTACATACAAGGCAATAGCATATACTAAAACTAATTCAAGAAGCAGAAAACATTAGAAGAAAATGCAAGGTAGATACCTTGCATAGTCAACACATCTCACTTAGAAAAGAGAACAAGGAAAGATTAAGTATCATTGGACAATCTCAAAGTCATTTAAAAAAAGAGCCTATGGGCAGCTAGGTGGCACAGTGGATAGAGTACCAGCCCTGAAGTCAGGAGGACCTGAGTCCAATTTGATTTCAGACACTCAACACTTCCTAGCTGTGTGACCCTGAGCAAGTCGCTTAATCCCAACTGCCTCAGCAAAATAATAAATAATATTAATAAAAATAAAAATATATTTTTAAAAAGAGCCTGAAAGAAAAAAAGATTAATAAATCAGTGCCTTGTGTGCTTTGTTGTATAAGATCCTGTTGTCAGCTATAATCATTAGGATAAGAAATAACTGTGATTTCTGATAAGAACACAGTTTCAGGTAAAAACCAGTGTAAAACAATCATACAGTTCTTGGGAAATTCTAACGAAATCATTATAAAGCCTGTATCTCAAGTATGTGGTCATGATAATCCCACTCATATATTAATCTTTAGGTTAAATTGATGAAGTAAGAATGTCCTATTAAAGGCAACTTGAGACATCATGGAAAGATCAAAATTAGGACATCATAAAAGATTAAAATCTTGTAAGAATTAACTTTTAGAGAACCTGGTTGCACTATTTATGAACCACAAGACCTACAAATAGCTTTGGATTTTGTGGACTGAAGTCTCAGATTATAGACTCCACCTTTGTTTCTCTTAACAAAGTTTAGCTTCTTTCTTTCTTTCTTTCTTTCTTTCTTTCTTTCTTTCTTTCTTTCTTTCTTTCTTTCTTTCTTTCTTTCTTTCTTTCTTTCTTTCTTTCTTTCTCTGTTTCTATCTCTCTTTCTTTCTTTTTTCTTTTCTTTTTCTTTCTTTTTTTTTTGGATAGATTGACACCTCATCCAGGACATAAAAGAACCAAAGCTTGGACTCCAATTCCAGGGACTCTCTGGTGAATGCTCCT
>JAJPUD010003134.1:53326-76685 GCA_023553655.1 Myrmecobius fasciatus | reverse complement strand
ACCAAAGCTTGGACTCCAATTCCAGGGACTCTCTGGTGAATGCTCCTGGGGCCACAGATCAGATTCCTTCTCTGTGAGTCCCTCTGGGCTCCTCCCCCTTCTGACTTCTTTCTCTCTTTGCTCATAAGCCGAAGGGTTAGGGTTAGGGTTAGGTATCTAAAGTTCTTGCCCAGTATCTCAGGTTGTCCCTTTAGCCCACAATCAATAACACCTGATGCCTGCCAGCTGGCTGCTATTGGCTTGAGCCATGCTGCTAGCTGTAGCAGCTGCTGCTATCGGCCCCCAATCCACCACATTGTGCCCTACATGAGGTAGAAATTTTGCTGCTAAAATACCATACTCATATCTTCTCTGACTAAAGACTTTATTAAAAAAAGAAAATGTTAGCATCTAGAACAGAGACATCTAGTAGAAGTCCTCTCAGATGTCCAATGTGAAATAGGTTTTCCAGGTATGAATGGAACTGGTATGAATTATTGAAACTAGCAAACCACTAAAAGATTTTACTATTAAATTTGTCAAGCTCAGGCCAGATTGAAAGGACGAGAAAGCTTAAACCTATAATTGGGACACTTGGATTCAGGTGAGAATTATGGAATTATATGTATATGTATCACCCTTTGAAATTGAAATTTGAAATAATTTGAAATTACATGTATCATATGAATTTAAAATTTTGTTATGTTTGAAATTTTCTTTTGATATTAATTGAATTATATATAAAATTTGAAATCACAATTTGAAAAACCTTTTGAAATACTTTTACTATTTTGGAAGAGATCATAATCCATTGAATATCCATTAATGTTTTTTTTTAATTTTTTGGACAATTTCATTATCTTCTGGCAGCCCAATTCATTAGCCACTAAATTTATTTTAATGAAATGACATCAATTTAGTCACTTTAATAACCTAATGGGAAAGTGACCTCTAACAGCATTTTGCTATATCTCAGAGATTTTACAAAGTAGTATATTTTAAAAAAAGATTATTATCTTTGAGATGTTATTCAGTCCCAAACCCAATAAAATTAACATGTAGTTTCAAAATTCTCAACCCAATCAATATTTCATTCACTGGTGGCAATAACTAAAACTCATTTTTCTTGTCTAGGAAAGGTTAAGTAACTTGCCAGAGTCACTCAACCAAGATATATCAGAATTGTCCTTTATTTTATTAGAGCATTTTTGCTTTGTTTTCAATCTTTTTCTTTTCATGACTTCAAATTTCTTACTTTCACACTAGCTACATGTTTACTTCATTTGTCTTTCTATATCTTCTATATGTTCAGAGAAATAATTTTTTTTAGTTTCCTACAACAAATGTTCATATATTATCTCGTTATAATTTTATTTAACATTTAGCTTTCTTGTGTTTCTAGTGTTCATGTTTTGTTTAGTGATTAGTTTTACGTGGGGTACAGAGACTAACCAAAATTGACTACTCAGAGATTTCTCACAGTGAAGGTAAAATGTTTATTAGAATCTCTCGAAAGCCAAGCAGTCCCCACTCCTAGACAGTCAAGAGTGAGGAGAGCCAACTAGGAGCTGAGAAACATAGGTTAAATAGACAAGCACTGCCCAACCCTTCCCCCAAAGCCCCTTATGCAAAGCTTTTGTCTTGATTGACTCTTGCAGTTACTTTCCCCTATATTGTAGGTGGAGTGATTATGGATTGACTGAAAATGTGGTAATGCAAGCAAAAGTTTCATTATTCTAAAATTAGATGATTTCCAGGAAATTGAAATTCAGGCTTTGAGAGTGAGGCCCAAGGCTTCACATACTTTAGCAGATAGTCTCTGAGAAACCACAATATCCATTCTACACAGTTTTATTACATTATGGTTTGTAAGAAATATGTTCACCATCACTCAGTTTTTATGAGCTATTCATGCTCCACCAAAAAATCTATTGTTTTTTTGTTTGTTTGTTTGTTTTTTGCTTTTTGCTGAGGCAATTGAGGTTAAGTGACTTGCCCAGGGTCACACAGCTAGGGAATGTTAAGTGTCTGAGACCAGATTTGAACTCAGGTCTTCCTGACTTCAGGGCTGGTGCTCTATTCACTGCACCACCTAGCTGCCCCCATAAAATCAATTGTTGTAAAAAGTTCCATGCAACACTGAAAAGTAGTTATTGTTCTTCATATTCTCATTCAACAATTGTGAAACATTCATCATTTCAATTTTTTAAAGTAATTTATTCATATCACTTATTACTATATTTCCTGTTGGTATTTCTCTTAGATTTCTCTTGAGCAAATTGAAGTAACCTATAATTATTTTTACAGTATCTAGGATTTTTTCTTAAATTCAGTAAATCTTCCCCTTAATGACTACAATAATGTGCCATTTGGAACATCTACATTTAATCTTGATATAAATTCATTATTTATTCCATCTTTGAGCATAACAACATTTCCCTACTTTTCTCTCTTGAGCAACTTGATTTTACTATTGTTTCATCTGAGATTATTGTTAATCCTTTAATTGAATCACTCAAGGAATAAAATGAATTCCTTTTACTTTCTTAGTAATCCTAACTATGTGTATCCTGTGATGACCCTTTTTCCAACTACCCCCCTTTTTCCTATTAATTCTCATCTCCTTTCTTTTTTCCCTAAACTCATCCAGAGCCACGGGAGCCACAGGCCACTAATTCATTGTATTAGAAACTTTCCAATGGGGACAGTCCCTTCCAGTTTAGCCTTGTCTATAGAGGATGCCCAGATGTCTTAAAACCAGAGCATAAACTAAAAATAAAGAAACCACAGTTTACTTCCTAAAAGAAACTTTTGAAATAAAACTCCCAGGAACATAATGACCAAAAATGCAGAGCTTCCAGGTCAATAAGAAAAATACTGTAAGAAGCCACAAAGAAATTCCAGTACAATTCAAGTACCAAGGAGCCACAATTAGGATCACACACCATTTGGCAACAACCATCCTTAAAGAATAGATTTTAGAATTTGATATTCCAGAAGCCAAAAGATATGGTCTAAGTTATCCAACAAATCTGATTAAAATGATATAGGAGGGATATAACCCTCAATGAAAGGATTTCTGTGCATTTTTTTTTGGTTTATGCAACTTTATTGAAGAAAAATAAATCAATCAATTACTAGCAGAGCTATTAGTTGATAACTCATCAATTGACAACTTGCATCATTTATTCATTATTATTCATTATTCATTATTAATCAGTGTATTGGAAGATAGATTTCTAATAACTTCAGGCCTCTTAACAAAATTTAAGTGAATATTACAAAATGTTCAAGATCCTATTTTGGAATGCAAGGGGTATTTGACTTTCAATTTCCATTCTCTGCAGAACAAGAACAGGTCATTCCTTTATTGACATACATAAAATATATATTCTGTTGTATTCTGCTGATGCTATAAATTCAGTACCAATTCCCCAATCACATCAGTTATGAGTATAAAGTATATCATGAAATCTCAAATCTCTAACAATGGAAGGCTTAAACAAAATGGATGCTGCTACAGTAAAGTTGCTTCCTTTGATATGACAATTGTGCATCCATCTCCTTCCTCCTCAGAAGGTATCTTTAATATTTGTTAGAGCAGTGAGGATTGGGTTTAGTCTCAAAACCAAGTTAGAGTGAAGACACTGGCCGCATAATACGAATGTTCCATTTTTTAAAAAATTCTGAATCTTGGGCAATTGTTCTCTTGTAACTATTTTACAATTTCTAAAAGCAGTTATTGTCCAAAGCTGGAAGAGCTTAAGTCTTCTCAGATGAGCATGCACATGAATGGAGGGAGGTAAACAAAAAATAAAATAAAAAAAAATGAGGTCTGAGGAGGTCTTATCCGGAGCAGCTGGATAAGAAAATCAAGAAAAGAACAGTAATTTAAAGTTTATTCCAGCTATAATGCAGGCTATTCTGTCTTTCTTCCCATGTTTTTCCCAAATATATGTACCACTTCCTAAGCATATTTAGAATCAGTATAAAATGACCTATCATTATTTAATAACTTTAGGGCTTGATTTAGAGCATACAATTCACATATTTGGGGAGACTTCCAGCCTGGACTAATAAGCTAGTATCCCCATCAACTAAAGCATACCCATTTAACCTTTTTCCTGCCAACACCCGGGACAATCCATCTATGAACCAGTTAACATCTTCCGGCAATGGTGATTCTTGCAGGTCTTCTCAAACTTTAGTTTGATATTCTATCAGATATAAGCAGTCATGATCATTAGCCTTATATTCCCATATGGGGGCAGAATGGAATTGGGCTGGATTTAGATTGTGATCTTGGGTTAAGAGCAAATCATCTCTTTCTAAGAGGATGGCATGGTATTTCAATATTTGTGAATCAGTTAACCATCTCACATACAAGTCCTGGAAGTGAATTAAAGTCCTTAGACATAATCCAACATTTTCATCTTAAATCCTAAACATATTGTAATAGGGGACCCTGTCAGAATTTTAGACTCATTCATCAACCCCTTTCAGTTCCCGCCTTCCCCCCACAAATCAATGAGGCTCAAAATCCATTAGGGGCATGGGCAACGGTCTTATCTTCTAAAACTGCTTCCTGTTGAGAATAGGTGAAGAGCTGACTCCTTTTTCAAGGACGAGGTGTGGTGAAAACAGCAAGTGAGCTGATCCAGGTCACAGAAACAAGTCAATATTGCTGTAACTTGACCAAAATCTAGAATTTAAAAAAAACACAACAACAACAACAACAACAAATCTAACAAATAAAGGTTAGAACAGTCTGAGATAGAAAGAGTGCTTCAGAAGAACTGCTACAAAATGTGCAGAAGCCAGTACAGACTGGCCAGCAGCTTTCCGTGTAAAGAGACAAGTTTGTCTCACAAACAGCAGTTAGATCTCACAGACAACTGTGCCAATTGTTCTCTCATTATTTCAGAAACCTTTAAAGACCAGAATACCTACAGATACAAATATCTAGTTAGAGATAGATGACTGGGCTAATTACTCATATGCCTAAGTATTTAGCATATAATGATTACATATAGTCAGATTGGAAACAGCAAGGTATGACATAATTGAATTGCATTAATGGTTTCTATTGAGTATTTTTTTCTGATCATAGAAATCAGTAATAGGAGGAAGAAACAAGGACTTGGCTATAACATAATGTAATCAATCAAAATTGATTCTTCAACACATATGTGACACAGGATAAAGTAGCCTTAACTCAGTTTTACTCCAGGTCATTTTCCCAGTAACTTTCAGAAGGTGGAGCTTTAAAACTCTCAAATAATATTAGCTACACGCCCAAGAAATTTTACCTCCAATAACAAATCTCATTAACCAAAGCTTCAGATGAATCCTAAACAGGCATTTACCATGACCTTATATTGATAACAGTAAGAGATTTGTCCCATGAACTTTCTGGGACTTATCTTTCAAATCTAAGTAGATGTTTCATACAGTGAATATTACAGATCATTTTGCTTTTAAAATGCCCAATGCATAAAAACTTCTAAATTGCATATTGTCCAGAGCAGAAACATTTTCAAAGGGACAAAAGGCAAAAAACTATTCTTCTCAGAGTCCCTTTAATAAAAGGGTACAACTTTAAGATGATTCAATTCAATCAATTAAAACTCATACAGAATATCCTAATTCCACATAAAAGAATCTGAAAGATTCTTAAAAATAAATATTAATTAAACCTTTGGAAATAACCCCACCAAATTAAACATTTGTTATCATATTCCTTAAACAAGGAGACAATCACGCACCTAAATAAATAAATATTTGGTAAATTGAAAACATGTGAAAGTGAGCTGTCCCTTTTTTAAAAATGCTCTCTGCAATAGACAGCTAAGTTCATCTCCATTTCTAAAGAAGCAGCTGAAAGTGGTGGATGGGGGAAGGGAAGCGAATTAAATCTTCACCTTTGAGAAAGAATTTTCCCATTTCTCCCTCCCCCATTCAACTTTTTCCTTAATTAATTTTTAGGATGCCAAATCCTTCTCAGGATTTAGCTAGGTATCTATTTTCTCTCTCCAAACAAATGATCCTTCCATTAAAAGACTTGCCTTGTTCTCTTCTTTACGTTCTCTTCTCTTTTTTGCTATATGTCTTTTCCTTCTCTCTCTCTCCTCCCAAACACCTTCCTGATATCGTCTCTCCCCCTTCTCCTCCTCCTGAGGAGACTCCTGCTTTCCCCTTATTCTGCTGGAATCTTTTATTTACTCTGCCAGGATTCCATCCTCTTCCATGACCTTGAGCAGCAGCCAAATTAGCTTCCTGTATAGTTTGAACCAGCATTTTATTTCTATGTTGCTTCTTCTTATCTCTTTCTCTCTCTCTCGCTGCTGCTTTCTCTTGTCTCTCAATTCCTTTCTGAAATCCTTCAGACTGTCAATTGTTTCTACAAATCAACCTTAAAACTTAACAGAGTTCTTTTAATCAACAAAATGGATGGACAAGTCACAAACACTGACCACACAGATACAACATTTAACACAAAGAAGCTAAGGGCTATTAGTCGGCACTTCCTGACATGGATCCTTCTCTTGGGGCTTGGACTGTGCTTTCCCCATAATTTAGTGAGGACCATACTCCTCTATTTTCCAAATTAATCCAACAGAGGTTGCTGTCTGCCTGCAGTCACCCAATAGTGTTCTCAAAAGCCCTTTCCACTGGGGTCATTTGCAGTCCACTTCACTACACAATTTACATAAGAAGCTCTTCCTTTTGGGTCTCCTTGACCCAGCCAATGGACCCCCAGACTCCCAAGTGCTTACTTTGGGGCTATACGTGTATAGGTTCTCCTGACTGCAAAGTCAATCAATCCAATATCTGCACATGGAGTCTCGGATCTGTTTTTCTATCACTTTTCCCCTTCACTGAGTTTCTCCACTTTGGGCACTTGGATCAGCAGGGAGGAGAAACATCATCCCATTCTGGAGACCATAGGAATAAAGTTTCCCATGAACACTTGCCCCCAAATAGGGCAGTGGTCGGTTCCCACAGAGTCATGTGACCCTGGCCTAGCCCCCAAAACTGTGTGTGGTACAGAGACCCTAACCAAATTGACTACTTGGAGACTTCTCAAAATGAAGGTAAAAGGTTTTTTAGAATCTTGTGAGAAGCAGGCAGTCTCCCCCCTCCCCCTCAAGAACGAGGAGAGCCTACTAGGAGCTGAGAAACACAGGTTAAATAGACAAGCACTGCCCAACCCCTTCACAAAACCCCCTTATGCAAAGCTTTTGTCTTGATTGGCTCTTGGAGTTACTTTCCCCTATATTGTAGGTGGAGTGATTATGGGTTGACTAAAAATGAGATAATGCAACCAAAAGTTTCATTATTCTAAAATTAGATGATTTCTAGGAAATTGAAACTCAGGCCTTGAGACTGAGAGACCCAAGGTTTTTCATACGTTAGCAGATTGTCTCTGAGAAACCACAATATCCATTCTACACAAAGGGGAGGCAAGAAATCAGGAGGCCTCGGGAGCATGGATAGGGTCTAGGAGGCAAGAGACTAATATAGATTATAGCAGGGAGGTCAGGGACACTAATGTGACAGAAGTGCTCCAGGTAGATAGCAGATCCTGGGAAAGCAAGAAGACTGTGTCCTGAGATCTAACTAGGACCTGGGAAGAGCTGTGGGGACCCTCTGGTAGAGTTTGGGATTGGAATCCCTAAAGGGAAAGTAGAGACAGGGAGCCACATGTTTGGGATCTGATGGTAACCAGCCCAAGAACCCCAACTTTAGATAAAGAGGACCAAAAAAGAGCTTTGATATCTATGACCAAGGTGGGATCCTTGGTCAGGAAGGAAGGACTCCAGAATACTTAAAAGGGACTGGGTCTAGAGGCAGAACATCAGAATCTTTAATCAAAAGGTGAGGATAGGGCACCTAGGTCCTGATTGAAAGGCTGAAATAAGAATTCCCAAATTCCTTAGAGCAAATTCTGGAGTCTGAGAAATGGCAAATCTGGGGACAGGGAACCAGGAAGTTTAGAAAGTAATTGGGATTCTTAGATTTAGGGGTGGGGAGATCATCCAGTAGCCAGATTAGGGAGGAAGGTGGGCTCCTAGCAGATCTCTGGAGGACACTCACCATAAAGTCAGATGAGGAGAATGAGACCCAAAGGCAAGGGCAGCCAGCAGATGCCAGGAAATATGGAGGGCTCTGGCTCAGATCTACCTGGGACTGGCAGGTACAGAGCTTCAAGAAGGCAGAGTTATCTCAGCTGCAGAGAAGGCAAAGCATCTCAGCTCCAAGGAAAGGCACAGCAATCTTAGCTGCGGAGAAGGCAGAGCATCTCAGCTCCTAGAAAAGCTGAGCGATTTCAGCTTCAGGGTAAAAAAAAATGAGGGTGACTCAAGATCCAGGAAACGAAGAACAATCTTGGTTCTAAGACTTCCTGCTTCCCACCAGCCCACTCTGGCAGGGTCCTCTTAATCTCAAGAGCACCATCCTGTTCAGCCTCTGAGGCCTGCAGCATGGCTGAACCCTTTCCTACAATCACACCCTGGGCCAGAACTCAAGGACCTTGCCTGTCTCTCCTCCCCAAGCCCTCCTCTCCATCACTGTGGAATAGCTTCTGTACTGCAGGTATCCCTTCTTCCACCCTCCAGGACTCCAAACTCCACCCCAGTTCTCACACTCCACCTGGGCCACCTCCATCTCTCTCAGGTAAATCCAATTCTCTTGCATGCCATGGCATCACCCCCCAGATATCAGGTTCTCTTCGAGAACCAAGGACAAACAACAAGAGCTCCTCTTCTCTACCATCTTCCGTTCCTCTCTCCATCCTTCCTCCCTCCCAGACTTACTTCATCCTCTCCTTCTGAGCAGAAAGATTTCCAAACTAAAACTGCAGCTTTAGACTAATTGAAAGTAATATTCCCTATACTTTGAAGAGCTGGCAGCAAATAGCTTTCAGGAAAATTGGGGTGTTATATATACTTTTTAACCAGATTGGATTGAACTGTTTTCCCCAGTCAGATGGACTCCCATTTTAATTGTACAGTTTGACCCTCTACAAGCAGACCAGACCTTAACTCCAAATACATCTAAAATTGTACATTAAGACAATATGATGAGGAGCTGTAAGAAGAATTAAACATAATTAGATTAGTATATCTTTAATGTAATCAGTCTAGAGTACCAAGCCAAGAGCTAGATGAACTGATTTTTCCATGGAAGAGAATTCAGAAATGCATTAAACTGAATTGATATCATCTGGCACTTTTGTTTCATATTTGAATCTGCAACATTGCCTATGTTATTATTATGCTTCTAATTTTCCTGACATTGGGATGTTTGGGAAATTCTGGAAATTGAAAAAAAAAACCAGTTTTCAGATAATGCTGCAATTGTATTCTTAGAAAATTAACTTCTTGGGGCAGCTAGGTGGCGCAGTGAATAGAGCACCAGCCCTGAGGTCAGGAAGTCTTGAGTTCAAATCTTGCCTCAGACACTTCCTAGCTGTGTGACTCTGGGCAAGTCACTTAAACCCAATTGCCTCAGCAATAAATAAATAAATAAATAAATAAATAAATAAATAAATAAATAAATAAAATAACTTCTTTCCTTATCTAGATACTATGAAAGTATGAGTTAAGATCCAGCTTCTTAAACTGTGGGTTACAATCCCAGATAGGGTCTCACAACTGAATGTAGGACTGCAAAATTATGAGTTATCATTAGTAAATTGTGAAATGCTAGTGGCAAACCAGTTTTATTGGCTCTCACAGAGAAAGCGAGAAAAGATAGAAAAGATCGATGTAAGTGGTCAAGATGAGTTTATTGTATCTATGTTCTCCATATTTAAGCCCTAAACCCGCAAAATCACTAAGGAAACATAAACATAAAGCAGATAAACCAATCAGTGCATGAAGGTGTAATGTTTTGTATATTAGTAGAAACGAGGCATTTTCTATAGAAACAGCTTCACCCTCTGGCCGTCCTGATTCATGATACCCACCTAACACACCCATTCCTAATTCTTCTCAGTCTTTGCCAGGTTGCTGGCTGACATTTTAGGGGAGCTTAAGGAAGGTTCAGAGCCAGGTCAAGATGACCTTGAATCCTGCAGCTAAGCAGGTGTTGCTAGGTAACTTTCCTTTCCTAGAGAGGCACAACCCCCTGCCCCCTTTTTTTTGCTGTAGATGTATCTGGTGATTGACAGCCGCTATCTGCTTCTAGATGCCCCCAGCTACTCGACAAACTGAAGGAATCAGGCAACAGAGTGCGAGTAGTAACACTAAGACCAAGGAAGGTGAGTGCCCAATGCCAGGAAGGCAGGACTCACTGGACCAACTTCCTAATTTCAAAGCCCTTTGGGTCTGTTAGTTCTATTGAAGCCTGATTCATGTCCTGAATGACTTTTCCAAGATAGCCATGTTAACAACAGTCTTAGGGGAGTTAAACACTCCAAACAAATGAGCTCTTAGCTGGTCCCAAGAATAATCAGATCCATTAACTTTTACAGCAATGACTCCCAAAGGAAGAAATCTGTAATCACAGTCTTAATGTATACTGTCCCTTTAGGTAGGCTACATGGTCTCCTGAAGTTAACAAAGTATCTCTAACTTCTGTAATGAGTTGTAACAAATCCTGATTAACAGTTTCTTGTTTTTTCAGTGCAAGGGTGATATTATGCTGTAAATCGGTTACAAATTGAGTGTCTGTCCATTCTCACGAACAGCTTGTACAGAGACCGCAATGGAGGCTGCAGAAGCCACAAGAGCTGCTAGAAGCAGAACACCCAGAACATTTCATGAAAGACATCGCTTTTTTCTTCTCAGTCTAAGATAATACAGAGTTTCTTGGGCAGGGAATCACACCATGATGGAGCTACCACACGAGGAATAACAAAAGAAGTATGGGAAAGAATGGAAACCTGGATCTGTTACTTAGAGCACATAGCTTGGGCTTTGGTATCCATTCTGTAGGATAAACATCGCAAAAGCATACATCCCATTCCCACGAGGCAGCTGTTTTACAGTGGAGAGTGTTAGTAAGACCACAGCATGAGTGGTCTTAGGGACGGCCATTGTCTGAGGGGCAGAGGTGGGTCTTCCCAGATCACCAGTGAGAACCAGGATGGAACCTCCCACAAGACCCAGCCGAGTGGACACATGCTCTGGTGATGGAAGAACAGGCAGGCCCAGCAAGATCTTCATGGTGGTTTCTCAGCCACTGCTTTACTCTCAATGGGCCGTACCGCTCTCCAGGGTACCGTTATCTTGTTCCCAGAATTTGTAACAAGAACAGACCTCTTCCCCTATCTGTCCACTGTGGCTGGACCATGCCATTGTCCTGTAACCAGATCTTTCCACATAACGGTAAAGCCAACAGCGCCGGGGGGAGGGGGGTGTTATTATGATGGCTGGTACAGGGATCAGATGCCTGTTGGAATGAATGAAGAAAAAAATTACCTGGCCATCTGAAGGCCATCTGAATCAAAAGTTAAAAAATTTAAAGTGAATAATGCCTGTCCTAATCGTGCTGCTGGGGAGAGTGATTACACATGGTCATTGACTCCCCCTTTTTGCTTTTGTAAATAGGCTTTGATGTCTTGGATTGCTTGTTGTGAGGAATACCTGTAAGATGTGAATACAGGAGACATAAAATGTGTGAAAAGCAGAAGCAGAATATGCAGCACAGTCACTGTCTGTTTTAAGAGAAGCTGGGACACCTAAGGTTGCAAAAGCAAGGAGAAAATGAGCCTTAAAGGAACAAAGAAACTCTATTGTTCTTTGTGGCATCTGTGTATGCTTGAAGAGCCAGTGGCAATGGAGAAAACTTGTTATGTGAGGGATGGCCAAGAGGAAATAGTAGACATAATTGGTAAAATGGAACGAGACAGGGATATAAAAGGCCACTCTGGGTCTCCAATTGGTTTAGTATACATAATGACAATAGCATCTGGTAGAGAAGCTAAGCATGAAATAACTCTTTTAATAGCTGTTTGCAGGAGGTGTCCTGCTGAAGAGTCATTAAGGCAAAATCACACAGTGAGGCTCAATGGGAGGAAAAAATCATTCTAAAATAGGATCATTTTGGTGGAGTAAGGCAGTAGGATACTCAGGAGTGGGAAGAAGAGACAAGGGAACTGGAAGGGATGGATCATATCGATGAGACACTGAGTGAAGAGCATCTATATCCTGTGACAAAGCAGCTTTAGCTGATAGAGTGAGAGGATGGAGGGATATGAAAGCTGGGTCCCTCAGGAGTGAATCATACAAGAGCTATAACTGAAGATTTAGTAAGGACAATCTCGGACATAATCACTGGATGCTGTCCAAGAGCTTTTGAAAGTCATTAAGAGTAACCAATTGCTTGGATATCCTGTCCATGGGTGAGATTCCAATTTGGGCATTATTCCTAATGTGACTTAAAAAACCCAAAGGAACAGAGAAGGCTACCTGCCAGCAAGGCTAATTTCACTTTCTTGAGCAAGTCTGGAAGGAGAGCCAGCCCTGCCAGAGCTTGTCAAGGATGAGAAAATAGTTACTGGAGTGGCTTGCTCCAGTATATAGGTAATGCGTCCTTGGTGGATTTGGCAAGAATTTGCCCAGGTGGTGGTTCTGTAAGTGATATTTATTCCCAGGGCCATCCAAAAGCAACATAACAAAGGTAAATAATAGTTCATTGTACTGTAATTATCCCATGAATGAGAAGGGAAACCGGGGGCTGAATTTTTTATTGTCCTTTGCCTCCTTCTGGTGGGGAAGCCATACAAAATTATAGTGGCTTGCCGCATTTAAAAGTTACCTCTAGGATCAAACAGAGCTGCCATGGCGTCTGACAATAAATCAACATAAAATGTCTGGGTGCCCACGGAGGAACATTGTTCAATCATTTCCTGAAAAGACATCTGTGTGAAAGAAACATTCCTGCATTTAGCAGAGGGGATTTTTTTTTGCCAAGCCCTTAGAGCACAAACAGCAATCTCTTAATGTGATTGCATAGTAAATCATCACCTTAGTAATTGTGGCTCACGATTAATGTTTATATAGTAAGTCTGATTTTCTACTGCTTGAAGCCTGCATTGTTCCCCAAAAGCTGTGGTCCCAGTTAAAAATTCTCCTGGATCTAGGGAGATACAAGCAAGATTGCACCAATCATGTGGGGATAAAACAGAGTGCTGAACCTGTTCTAGAAGACCCTTAACATATGCAGATGTGGGGCCATAATCCTTTGATGCTGCTTTTAAATCTTTAAGATGACTCATAGACAAAGGGGTGCACTCTCAAGGTTGTCCTGAGTCATTTGGGTCGGGAACTCCTATGACTGGAAAAGTTCCAAAGGGTGTCAGCTGAAGAAAATCATCCCCTGGATTTGCCTTTAAGATCTTTGGCAGGGGAGTAAAAAGCTCTCATTTTGCCTGCCGTCACTGCTCCCAATCCAAGGCAGAAGCAGGAAGCTGTAGCTGCCCTCATCCTGGAGCAGAGTCGGCAAGTTCCTCTTTATAATCTGTCTGGTAGACACATATGTCCTCAAAATATCTGAGTCTGAGCTTTACTAAATAAAGAAGGCAAATTGTCAAAATCTGTTTGAGTTTGAGCCAAGTAGCGAGTCTGATTTCTCAGAAGCAAGTAGGATCAGTCATGCACAATTTTAAAATATTATACAGCTGAAAACAATAAAGAGCAAAAGCGTCTGATCCCATTTCTTGGTAATTTTCTGTAATTTGCTTAGGAGTGATAATGAGACCCTTCTCCTTTACTTTTTTTTAAACTTTACTTTTAATTTACTGTTTTTTAGGTTTCTTTACAAGACTATTTAACTTCTATCTGCCCCGTTATTCAAACTAAAAGTAAAAGATAAATGAGAGAGAAAAAATGTAGATTAGTCTTACCCTGCTCATTGCAAGGTGTATCCATTGAATATTCCCAGGCCAGGTGGTCTCTGGAGAACTGGCAGCCTGTGTGTGGGGTCTGGAACAAAATCTTCTGTTCAAACCTTGCTATTCTTTTCAAATATACAACAAAATTATCATGTGAGTTTCACATAAAATTATTCTAAACATACTTTTACTTGTCAGTTCTTTCTCTGGATGCAGATAACATCTTATTTCACATGTCCTTCATAATTAGTTTCGGCATTTTTAAATAGTCAAAATAACCCATTTACTCAAAGTAGTCCTTTTTTCCTATTTCAAAGTATTTTTTTTCAAATTACATTCAGCATTTACTTTTGAGATTTTGATTTCCATTTTTTTCTCCTTCCCTTATTTCCCTACCCCCTCCCAAGATAGCAATCAATTAGATATAGATTATACATATACAATCACATAAAACATATTTCCAGTCAAGTTGTGAAAGAAGAATCAGAACAAAAGAGGAAAACCACAAGAAAGAAAAACACACAAATAACAGCCCCCCCTCCAAAGCAACAAAACCCCAAACTCAGTGAAAATGGTATGCTTCCATCTGCATTCAGTTTTTTCTCTGCATGTGTATAGCATTTTCCATCATGAGTCTTGGAGTTGTCTTGTATCATTGTATTGATGAAAACAGCTAAGTATCATAACTGGCCATAGCATAATGTTACTGTTACAGTTGGTTCTGCTACTTTACTTAGCATTAGTTTATGTAAGTCCCTCTAGGTTTTTGTGAAATGTCTGCTTTCCCCCCCCTACATTTATGTTCTTTATATTTTTATCAGTATTTTATTTTTCTAAATACATGTAAAGATAATTTTCAACATTTGTATTTGTCATATTGTGAAAGAAAAAAAATAAAAGAAAAAAACATTACAAAGAAAAATCAAACAAACAAAAAAGGTAAAAATAGCATGCTTTGATTCACATTCAGTCTCCATTGTTCTCCCTCTAGATGTGGATAGCATTTTCCATCTCAAGTTTATTGGAATTGTCTTGATATTGCTGAGAAATGCCAAGTCTCATAGTTGATCATCATACAATGTTGTGGTTACTGCGTACAATGTTCCAGTTCTGCTCACTTCATTTAGCATGAGTTCATGTAAATCTCTCCAAATTTTTCTGTAATCTGTCTGCTCATCATTTTCTTAATAGAAAAATAGAATTCCATTACATTTGTATACCACAACTTGTTCACTCATTCCCCAATTGATGGGCATCCCCTCCATCTCCAATTCTTTGCATCACAGAAAAAGCTGCTACAGAGGATCCTACATGTGGGCCCTTTCTGCTTTCTAATTATTTCTTTGGGACACAGACCTAGTGGTATTGGTGGATCAAAGGATATGCAGTCTTATTGCTGTTTGGGTATAGTTCCAAATTGTTCTCCAGAATGGCTAGATCAGTTCACAACTCCACAAACGGTGCATTAATGTCTCAATTTTCCTACATCTTCTCCAATATTTATCATTTTCTTTTTCTATATATGAGCCAATTTGATAGGTGTGAGGTGGTCCCTCAGTTGTTTTAATTTACATTTTTCTAATCAATAATAATTTAGAGCATTTTTATGTGACTATAGTTTAAATTTCATTTAAAACTGCCTGTTCATATTGTTTGACCTTTTATCATTTGGGGAATGGCTTGTATCTTATAAATTTCATTCAGTTTCCTCTATTTTTGAGAAATGAGCCAGGGGTAGAGCCAAAATGGCACAGAGCAGACATGGCTTTCTGTGACCTCCTCCGATCTTTTCTCACATCAACAGCAAATTAAGCCCCTGAACTGGTTTTGGAGTGACAGAACCCACAAATATTTGGAGTATAACACATTCCCAGAAGAAGATACTTTGGAAGAACTTCAGAACAGGTCTGTTTCAATTGGGTAGGGGGACAGTCTGTCAAACCCAGATGGTAGTGTAGGGAGCCTGGGGCAAGGAGCTGGGGTGGGGGCCAAGGCATTGTGGTGTCCATGCACCAGGAAATCTTCTTAGAGGCTCCTAGGCTACTCTGTTCCGATTGCAAGCAGGTGTTTTAGTAGATTTGCTGTAAAACACCCCAAAACAAATGCAAAAAGCAATTTGTAAGCCACTGAGTCCCAGAAGAATGGAGGACCTGGCTGTCATTACTCAGCACTGGAAGTCAATCAGTAGAACTGCCCCAAGGCAAACTAAAGTGGCTGTTGCCCCTTTGCCTTAAGAGCAGTTCTCAACCCTTTAAAAATGAGCAAAAAAAAAAAAAAAAAGAATTCTCACTATAGACAGCTTTTATGGAGAGAGAGAACAGACCTCAAATGCTGAGGTTCCTAAAGGCAAATCAACTCCAGATGAAGCCCCAAAGGGAGATATGAGCTGGTCTCCATTTCACAAGGCTTTCTTGGAAGATTTCAAAAAGAATTTTTAAAAAAAGTTAGAAGAAAAATGGGGAAAGGAAATGAGATCTTTGCAATAGACTATGGAAATGGAAAAAACAGAAATTATCTGAAGAAAACTCCTTAAATAGATATGGTGAAATGGGAAAAGCATATAACTTCTTACAAAATAGATAGGAAAAAGAAATCAATTCACTGAAAAACAAAATTTGTGAAATGGAAAAAATGCAGTGAACAAAACAACTCATTTAAAAATTCAACTGGTCAAATACAAAAGGAGCTAAAAAAGTAACTAAAGAAAACAATACACTAAAAATCAGAATTGAACAAATGGAAGTGAATGACTCAATAAGACTTCAAGAATCAGTCAAACAAAACCATAACAAAACAAAAAAAGAAAGAAAGAAAAAAATGGAAGAAAATGTGAAATACCTTATTGAAACAACAACTGACCTGGAAAATAGATCTAGGAGAGACAATCTAAGGATTACTGGGCTTCCTGAAAGCCGTGATGAAAAAAAAAAAAAAAGAGCCTAGACATCATCTTTCAGGAAATCATCAAGGAAAACTGCCCTGATGTCTTAGAATCAGAAGGTAAAATAGCCATTGAAAAAATTCACCAATCACCTTGTAAAAGAGACCCCAAAGTGAAAACTCCAAGGAATAAAGTAGCTAAATTTCAGAATTAGCAGATAAAGGAAAAAAAATACTGCAAGCAGCCAGAAAGAAACAATTCAAATATTGAAGAGCCCTAATCAGGATTACCCAGGACCTAGCAGCTTCCACTTTAAAGGATCGAAGGGCCTGGAATCTGATATTTCAAAAGGCAAAGAAATGTGGATTGCAGCCAAGAATCAACTATCCAGATAAATTGAGCATTATCTTTCGGGGAAGAAGATGGACATTCAATGATACAGGTGAATTTAATTTTAAAGCATTTCCACATTGATTACATTCATAAAGTTTCTTTCCAGTATGGATTCTCTGATATTTAATAAAACTAGGGCTTCATGTAAAACTGTTTCCACATTGGTTACATTCATAATTTTTTTTAACAGTTTGGATTCTCTGATGTCCAATAAAATCTCTTCTATATAAAAATCTTTCCATATTGAAGACAGTCATAAGGTTTCTATCCAGTGTGGATTCTCTGATGTTTAATAAGATACCTCTTTTCCCTAAAAACACTGATTACATTCATAAGATTTCTCTCCATTATGACTTCTCTGATGCAGAGTTAAGAGTCCTCTTATATAACTCTTCTCTCTAAAAGTCTTTCCACACTGATTATAGTCACAAGGTTTCTCTCCTGTGTGTATTCTCTGATGAGTACTAAGACTGTACATGTGTGTAAAAGTTTTTCCACACATTACATTCATGAGTTTTTCTCTCTGATGTCCAAAAACATAAGCTCTCCGAGTAAAAGCCTTTCCACATTGATTACGTTCATAAGGTTTCTCTCCAGTATGACTTCTGTGATGAAGAGTGAGAACCTGCTTATATTTGAAAGCCTTTCTACATTGATTACATTCATGAGGTTTTTCTCTGGTATGGTTTCTTTGATAACTGTTCTCTCTAAAAGTCTTTCCACACTGATTACAGTCATAATGTTTCTATCCTGCACATATTCTCTGATGTGCAGTAAGACTGTACATTGGTGTAAAAGTCTTTCCACACTGATTACCTTCATAAGGTTTCTCTCCAGTGTGGATTCTCTAGTGTCCAATAACATAGGCTCTCTGAGTAAAAGCCTTTCCACCTTAATATTATTGTTCTGTGAGAAATGACCAACAGGATGATTTCAGAGAGGCCTGGAGAGACTTGCACAAACTGATACTGAGCCAAATAAGCAGAACCAGGAGATCAATGTACACGGCAACAACAATACTATACGATGATCAATTCTGATGGACATGGCTCTCTTCAACAATGAAATGTTTCAAACCAGTTCCAATTGTTCAGTGAAGAAAGCCATCTACACCCAGAGAGAAGGATGTGAAATGTGGACCACAACATAGCATTTTCATGCTCTTGATTGATGTTTACTTGCATTGTGTTTCCTTTCTCTGATTTTTTTCTTTCTTGTAGATACGATTTTTCTTGCACAAAAATGGTAAGTGTGGAAATATGTATACATGTATTTGATTTGTCAAGTATTTTAACATAATTAACATGTAGTGGATATCCTGCCATCTAGGGGAGGGGTGGGGAGTAGGGGGGAAAATTTGTAACAGAAAGCTTTGTAAGGGTTAATGTTGAAGAATTACTCATACATACGTTTTGCAAATAAAAAGTTTTAATTAAAAAAATAAATTAAAAAAAAGCCTTTCCACATTGATTATATTCATAAGGTTTCTCTCCAGTATGACTTCTGTGATGAAGAGTGAGAACCTGCTTATATTTGAAAGCCTTTCTACATTGATTACATTCATGAGGTTTTTCTCTGGTATGGTTTCTTTGATAACTGTTCTCTCTAAAAGTCTTTCCACACTGATTACAGTCATAATGTTTCTATCCTGCACATATTCTCTGATGTGCAGTAAGACTGTACATTGGTGTAAAAGTCTTTCCACACTGATTACCTTCATAAGGTTTCTCTCCAGTGTGGATTCTCTAGTGTCCAATAACATAAGCTCTCTGAGTAAAAGCCTTTCCACATTGATTACATTCATAAAGTTTCTCTCCAGTTTGACTTCTCTGATGAAGATTAAAAGCCTGCTTATATTTGAAAGCCTTTCCACATTGATTACATTCATAAGGTTTCTGTTCAATGTGGATTCTCTGATGTGCAATAAGGTGAGCCTTTCCACATTGTTTATAGTCACAATATTTCCTTCCAGTGTAGATTCTCTCATGTACAGCACAGATTTCTCTCCTATTTAAATCACAGGGACCATCACTCATGAATTTTTGCTTGTGAGTTTCTTCCATAGAAAGACTTAGTTTTGCAGTTGTCTTTATTTGAAGTCTGATTTTTTCTTCTGAGAAAATAAATAAAACAAATGTAGACATTATTTACACAAGTATAATTATATCCCCTTCTCTCCAAAGCAGAACACAAACTCAGCTACTTTCTATTTCCCCAGGAAAAGAGAAAAATATTAAATGGGCTTAACCAATCATTTTAAAGTTCCATTAGTTCACATCCCAAGGATGATTTAATTTATAAGGAGCTTCATGCATAATTACACTGGATTCTCACAATAAGCCTATGACACAGGAAAGGCCATCATTCTTATTATATGCACAACTCAGACAATGCACTAAGAATGACTAAGTGATTTGATCCAAATCCCAGCAGTTAAGTCTAGAATTCATACCCTGTGAATGAATATGCTCTGTCCAAAGTATCTGACAAATGATCCCCACTTTCACTTTTCCCCTTTCATTGCCTATACTTTCACTCCTTTCTTCAGAGATACAAGACCATTTGGTGCACATAAACAAAATATTCAAATTCTTTCATGATCTATCCTGAATATACATAATGAATTTTCCTAGTGATCACTTTCAATTTAATTTTTTTTGTTAAATTATCTGAGGTCACATTCAGAATACCAACACTGGTTTTTTTGTATCTACCTGAGGCATAAGAGATTTCCTTCTGACCCACTTTTTTGAGAAAGCCATTTCTTATTTCCATTTAAAATTTTTGTCTTTAAATGCCTTTGCTCACTACAAAAAATTTGCAATCCTTCTAGTATACAGTTTTTTTTAAAAGAAGCATGAAATTTCTTGTGTCTGAAAATGTGTGTCTTGAGTTCATCATCATTTGTATAGAAGTGGGGAGTATATTTCACTATCAATACTTCTTTGATTAATGCAAAGCTAAGCCTTGGATGACTTCCAAGTTGTAGAGGGCCAGTATTGAATAAGTCCATGAAAAGGAAAAGTCTGGTTCAGGTATTACTTGAGACCTGCTCTTTCCAAGGGTGAATAATTCAAGGCATTGGCTCACCATCTCCCTTAACAATTTTTGAAAAACATACTCAAGATGAATTTATAATAATCTTGATGGAGAATGCATGTGACAGGAACTTTCAACTGTGCTATTCACAACTCGGTTTTGAACAAATATATTGCTATTGATAATTTCTATTATTGATGACCCTGTTAAGGTAGATATCTTATTACTGCTAGTTAAGGTGGAATTAAAATGTCAAAGTATGCATTAACCCTGGAAGGTATATATATACCATCACCTGGAGGTAGATGTTGTTAATGTAAGCCAAACCCTCTGCCCTCCATCTTTTCAAAGTCCATTCTGATAGAAACACCTAATTTCAATACTGAGTAAAAAAGGTCATTGTACAAAATCAGCCTAGAGTCCCAGAAACGAAACTTGATGAATCAGCTTTTGTCCTGTTCCCCTGCCCTGTTTCTCACTCTCTAAAACATTGCTTGGGGAATCTTCAAGTGAGATTCTATAGCTGGCAAACTCAATAAACCATAGGTGTTCCAAATTCTATTTCTTGGCCAGTCTATTATTTCTGAAAATGTCAGAAGCTTGGAAGCAAGGACTACAAGGTGGTTCCCAGGATTCCTGAATTAGAGACTTATAACATTTATTTTTTGAGCTTTGAAGAGAATTGGAGAGAAGATCCAGACTGGAATCAGAAAACTTGATCTTGGTGTGCCTTTTCCATAGAAGGATGGACTCATTGTACACTTTCCATTATCTAGAAATTAGAAGCAGCTGATAGGGCAGTGAAAAGATACCTGGGTCTAGAGTGAGAATGCCAGCATTTAAATCTAGCCTCGGACAGTCACTAGCTTTCTGCCACCGGACAAATAACCTCTATTTGCCTTAGTTTTCTCAACTGTCAAATGAGGATAATACGATCACCTCACTGTTACTGTTAGGATGAAGTGACATAATAATGTAAAGAAACCACTTGGCATAGCACCTGGCAAATAGATGAAAATGAATGTTTATCCCCTTCCCTTCCTTTGCCACCATCTACACTGGAGTTTAAGGGCAATGTGAATGAAGATTAAGGACAAACCTTCTACACTGGACACATCTAGGACCTACGAACTATAAATTGATGCTTGCCAAAAAGAAGAATATTCTAAAACTTAGGGCCATCCCAAAGAGGAAGCGATTGCAAATAAAAGCTTCCAGAGCAGTTTTTAGGGATTTGGCAGAAATATTCACGTCCAGGTAGAAGTTAGACCAAATAACCTCTGATACTGGCTGCACAAATGAAATGATTCCACACAGATTGGATTTTTGATCTGAAGCTACCTAGAAATTTTAAGAGACAGATTCAGTACCAATAAAGAAATATCTCACAAAGATGTTCTATAGAAAAACCAGACAGCAGGAGGATCCTGTCTCTTAGACTGAGAAAACCAGCATTTTTCTCCATCACATTCTCCTGTCTCCACTAAACCCTGCACACCAGGGAATAAAGATGTCCCCTTTGATTGCAGATTCAGAGTTACCAGGGGTAGTACTCTTACCCAGAGAGACTAGATTTTGGGCATTCTCCAGCATGACTTCCTTGTACAGCTCCTTTTGAGAAGGGTCCAAGAGGCCCCACTCTTCCTGGGTGAAATCCACAGCTACATCTTTGAATGTCACCAGTGCCTAAATCATCAGATTTACAAAATGTATAGCTGAAAGATACTTCACTATTAAATAATCCAATCCTCATCAACTGAAACAGAGAAAGGATTTGCTCCAAGATCGTATCAAACCCTTTAAAGGAGTGAGAGTCAACTATTGAAACCACAGTCACTAATAGTCCAATTGAATTTTGAGAAAAGCATTTAATATGAGCAGTTGGAATAAAGCTGAGAAACAGCTTATAATGAAGTGCATTTCACTGTGGTATCAGGGAGAAAGTTTGTGTTCTGTGAGGTAAGTGGTTCTGTGGAGGAGAATGAGAGATGGTAATGGAAAATACCTTCCTCAGCAGAACTGATATGTGATTTTTTTTTTACTTTGTAAATTTTTTTTGTCATTTTTTAATTTTATTTGCATAACATATGTGTGGGTAATTCTTCAACAATAACCCTTACATAGCTTTCTGTTACAAATTTTCCCCCCAACTCCCCACTCCTCCCCTAGATGGCAGGATATCCACTACATGTTAATTATGTTAAAATATTGGCAAATCGAATATATGTATACATATTTCCAAACTTATCATTGTTGTGCAAGAAAAATCTTATCTACACAAAAAATATATCAGTTAAAGAAAACACAATGTAAGCAAACATCAATCAAGGAGTATGAGAATATTATATTGTGGACCACATTTCACATCCCTCTCTCTGGGTGTATATGACTTTCTTCAGTGAACAATTGGAGGTGGTTTGAAACATTTCATTGTTGAAGAGAGCCATGTCCATCAGAATTGATCATCATATAGTATTGTTGTTGCCGTGTATAATGATCTGATTCTGCTCATTTCACTCAGCATCAGTTCATGTAAGTCTCTCCAAGCCTCTCTGAAATTGTCTTGCTGGTCATTTCTTACAGAACAATAATATTCCATAATATTCATATACCATAATTTATTCAGCCATTCTCCAATTGAAGGACATCTATTCAATTTCCATTTTCTAGCTACTACAAAAAGGGCTGCCACAAACATTCTTGCACATGTGGGGCCCTTTCCTTCCTTTATGATTTCTTTGGGATATAAGCCCAATAGAAATGCTGCTGGGTCAAAGGGCATGCACAGCTTGATAACTTTTTGAGCGTAGCTCCAAATTGTTCTCCAGAATGGCTGTATCCGTTCACAGCTCCACCAACAATGCATCAGTGTCATAGCCCTCCCACATCCCCTCCAACATTCATCATTAACTGTTCCTGTCATTTTAGCCAATCTGACAGGTGTGAAGTGGTACCTCAGGGTTGTCTTGATTTGCATTTCTCTGATCAATAGTGATTTGGAGCACCTTTTCATATGACTATAAATAGTTTTAATTTCATCCTCTGAAAATTGTCTGTTCATATCCTTTGACCATTTTTCGATTGGAGAATGGCTTGAATTTTTATAAATATGAGGCAATTCTCTATATATTTTAGAGATGAGACCTTTATCAAAACCCTTAAATGTAAAGATAATTTCCTAATTTATTGCTTCCCTCCTAATCTTGTCTGCATTGATTTTGTTTGTA